>JASJET010000213.1:0-441958 GCA_034092305.1 Diaprepes abbreviatus | reverse complement strand
GACCTTCTCCAAACCCCTCTCACTCAAACGAATAGGACTTTCAAACTCCTCAAATTTTTCCTCATTTTCTCCCTACTCCCGTTCACGATAGACACACAAAAATCGTCCAGTTACAACCAAATCGCAAAGAAAAACTATCAAGAAATTGAAGATTCCCTTTCGGAAGACTACCCCTCTATCCCCTCGTCGCCTGCCACGGGGTGCAGTAGTTGCAAGAGGCGGGAGGAGATCAAATTGAGGAATTTAGAAATAATAAAGGAAGAGATTTTGAAACGGATGGGGTTTAGTCAACCTCCAAATATCACGGGGAAAATTTTACCGCAAGTTCCCGCCCATTATTTGGCAAAGATTGAAGAGGAGCATGGTATGCAGGGAGATCAGCCTTACAAAACGGGGGTTTACCGTCACTGAGGAGGACGACGAATTCCACGTGAAGACTCAACAAGTACTTACTTGGGCTGAGAATTGTAAGTTGAACAGTTTTTTTTAACTATTTATTATAGAAAAGTGAAGTTTTTAAATGTGAGAGAATTTTTTAAAATGAAATACGAAAATTCTTGTATGTGAATTTTTTATAACTTGACGTCAATCGACGCATTTTAGATTTTTTTTAGATTTTCGGACTATTAGTTTTATTATAAAAATAAATTTTATATTTTTGGATTACCCAGGCTAAATTTAATTCGCTACACAATGGGCTTAGAAACAAAATATATTTTTAGTTCCCCAAAACTACCCCTCATAAATATCGAAATAAAGTTTTTGTGTTTATTTTCTTGACGATGCGAGTAAAAAAAAGCGTTAAAAAATGAACTTTTCCAAAGTATAAATGAAAAATTATGTTTTTTTCACAATCTAGTGTATTTCGTAAATTTAAAAGAAAATTATTTCTTCAATTCATTGTAAAAATAGCGAAAGAAAATTGAACTTTTCATTCATAATATTGGTTTGTTTGTTTGAGGATCGCAAAATTTTCGGCGGGAAATATTAAATAAAGGAATCAATGAAAGTATATTTTTTGCGAGATAAAATATATGTAATTTTTTTATATAAAATCGTGAAAAGAAAATTTATTAATAATTGTAGATTTGCTTATTTGTTATATATATATATATAATATATATATATATATATATATATATATATATATATATATATATATATATATATATATATATATATATATACTACTTTAAAATAATGATTATAATAGTTGTAACTGTGTAGTTTAAGTGATGTCTAATGTAACTTCAATAGAAATTTATGACAAAGTTTTGTGTGACTGCGCTTGCTATTTGAAGATCAACTGTTGATCTTCAACTAGCAAGCACAGAAGATGCCAAATGAGATTTTAACGAAACATCTGCAAGTTTCAACAAAACCAAAACAATGTATCTTGACGTTTCACTTTTTATTCAAGGCATTTAATTTTTTTTATTTTCCATAATTTAATAATAACAGGCATTTTTTTTGTCAAACAAATTTAAAGCTAAATTCACCTAAAAATGGTTAAAATCTTATATGCTAACAGAAATAGTTAATTAAAATTATTCACTTAAATTAACATAATTATAAAAATATTTAATTTTCACAGAAATATGAAGGCAGGGACCTTGAACTTGCTATTTTTATTCCAGTACTGAATAATAAATTGTGAAAATTGTGGTTTTGGAAAAACTATTCTTTTTTATTAAATTATTTTTTAAAATCATTCCATATGGATTCTTTGATTTTTTGAAATTGTTAGAATTTAATGTTTTAAGAGGATATTCCTATCTGTTTTATTTTAAGAGGATATATTAATTGTTAAAAATATTTGTATAAATGTGAATCAGGTTACTTGTCTCAGTTCTGTCATTAACCGCTTTTTTTTTCTTTTTATTTTTTGTATTTCACTCAGTTTGTTATAATTGTGGTCACGTTCAATTATTGTTGTATTGTTGTAATCGAGGAATGGCTTGTTTCCCATAGATATTTTTAAGTAATATATATATATATATATATATATATATATATATATATATATATATATATATATATATATATATGTCCCCTCAGGACTGTAAGGCAGCTGACGTCTGGGTGAAATCTTATTCACCATTTTCAAAGATCAGTGTACGGCGTCTGTAGGCGAACACTTTGCTGATTTTTGCAACATATTTTTGTGGCAAATTAAGGGTAAACCTAAGTCTCGCATTCACCATTTCATTTTTCATGGAATAATATAGTAATTTCGAATATTTTCAACAACAAATTCATATAACACAAATTCTAAAAATGTATGAACACAATAATGGCATTTAATTTTATAAAAATATTTAATGAACTGAAATTTTTTTCCAAAATTCAATCAATTTTTCACACATCAAACCTTCAACAAGAATTTACATCAAAAAATACTCAAACTAAATTTTTGCTTCCTTATTAAGCTAAAAAATAACAAAGACAGTTTTATTTTTAATTAAAAATATTTTCTAAACAATATTTTCAAAAGTTTTCAAAATATTTTCGTAGAAAATTAAGGGTAAACATCGATATCGCATTCATCATTTTATTTTTTATGTAATACTTCAATAATTTTAAATATTTCCAACAAATCAATTTAATACAAATTCTAAAAATGTGGCAACAAAAGAAAACAATGATATTAAATATTTTAAAAAGTTTTGTTAGTTTAAATATTAACACACATTGAAAATATTTTTCACATAATATTTCAAAAATTTGGAACAGTTTATTAGCAAATTAAGGGTAAACGTAAGGCTCGCATTCACCATTTCATTTTTCATTGAATAATGTAGTAATTTCGAATATTTTCAACAACAAATTGATGTAACACAAATTCTAAAAATGTGTCAACATTTAATCTTTCTTAAAGTGTGACAATGACATTTAATTTTTTTCAAGTTTTTTCAATTTAAAAATTTCTTTCACGCTTAAAAATATTTTTTCACAACAAACATTAAACATGTGAGAATGTGCATCTAAAAGCACCCAAAATAAATTTTCATTTTTCTTTTCTTGTTTAGCAAAAACAACTTGATTTTTAATTGAAAGTATTTTCTATATAATATTCCAAAAATTTTCGAAATATTTTCATAACAAATTAAGAGTAAAAATAGGCCTCACATTCATCATTTTTTATAAATAATAATATGGTAATTTTTGGTATTTTATAGCATAACAAATCGATGCAATCAATTTTAAAAATATGAGAACAAAAGTAAAGAATGGTTTCTAATATTTTAAAGTTTATCAGTGACAAAAATCTCGCTTTAAAGTTACTAAAACTAACTTAAACGAAAAAGGAATAGTCATTATTGGGTAATAATTGTATGAGCACTAATCTATTTTATAACACCTATAAATTCCTAAAATTAAACACACAATATTTATTAATCAAAAATCGATTTTATATATATATATATATATATATATATATATATATATATATATATATATATATATATATACAGGCGTGGATCCAAGGGGGGCGGTGGGGGCGATCACCCCCCCCCCCAAGAGCTTTGAGATCGGGAAAATAGATCCGATTTTGCCTCTTATACTATAGTTTATTCAAGAACTAGAGAGAGTAATAAATCATTTTTTACCCTTTTTTTTTCGCATACTACCTGTGTTTTTAGTCCGGTGACTTTGACAAAATCTCTTAGACTTATATTTTTCATAGGAAGGCGTTAGAAATTTTATAATCAAAAATACCGGTCTATAACAATGTGCTATTTGGGTTGGATAAAAATAGATCTATCGGCTGTCGGGCCATCGGTCATTTTATTAATTAAAAATATTTTTAGGATATTTGACGTTTCAGTTTATTTATTTCTTAAACCATCTGCAGAATTACAATTAAACACTAAAAAAGGATTCAAATGTAATTAATTTTTATATTTTACAGAAAATTTAAATAATAAATTGTGTTTACGTTGGTAAACATTACGTATCTAATTCGTAATTAAAGGCAGTGAAGCTATCTTCGCCCAAATTAATTATAATTGGTTCCTCTACCTCACCGATCATGAGATCGAGTTTCCGCAGTTTCTTTTATTCTTTTATTATATGGAATTTTCCCAATTTTCTGCAGTGACTTTATTCCAAAAAATCTTTCAAAAGTTCAGTTAAATTACTAGTTTTGTAAGTTATGTTATTTCTAGCAACCTTACCTTTTACTTGAGAGAGATATTTCCTTCTCCAACGGACATTTTCCGGACGATCTATAAGAATAGGTTTCCTATCTGGTTTTTCCCAGCAAAAATTAAGTTCTCTGAGCAATTTCTAGAGCTCAGTTTTTTTAATTTCATGTAAATCCCGATCTTCATTGATTTTAGTTAGAATTTTGTCGACGCTTGGGATCTGCTTCTCATAATAAAATGTATGTACAACTCCTTTTATTGTAGTTTAAATTTCTTCCTCCAACGAGGTTATTCGTTTGCCTGTGATTGAATGTGGCTTGGAAGTACTAATAATTCCAGTCTTTTTTTCTCTTTCAGTATTTGCTACATAGTATAAGTTTTTCGTTGATGAAAAAATGCCTTGGTTTAACGATTTTGGAATAAATATTGAGGTGGAAGCCATATCTTTTGGGTATCTTACTAATCTCAAATAATATATAAAAACAAACGCAAACAAGATAAATCACTAAGGACACATTGTAAGATGTACTTTGCTCGCTGATAGAAATTAAATTAAACTATCAGAAATTTTATTGCTGCATTAAATTTATAAAAGCTTATAATATTTAAATATAATTAGATTTACGGCAGTCTTCAGTTACCTGCGGCACTGGAGCAGGTATGTTGGAGGTTTCGGTAACAATTTTATTACTTTCTCTAGTTCTTGAATAGAGTATAGAAATGTGTATGTTTGCGATGGCCCCACCTCTCTCCCAAAAGCTCGAAGTTCAGGAAAATAAAACCAATTCTGCCTTTTATATTAGGAATGTGTATGCTGCCCTTCCTCCCCCCCCCCCCCCGTTGACAACTTGTTTTTATTGCGATAGCCGCCCCCCGGAGCTTTAAGTTCAGGAAAATAGTCCCGATTCTGCCTCTTATACTAGGAATGTGTATGTTGCTGGCATTCCCCCCTTCTACAAGACCTTCAAATTCAGAAAAATAGATGACCTGCCTTTTACACCAGAAATGAGAATGTTTCCGGTGTCCCCCCCCCGTCGAAAATTTGCTTTCGCTTGACATACTGTATCTTTGTGATATCACCGCCCCCCCCTCCCCCCCAAAGAGAGAGGCTGGATCCGCCCGTGGGTGTTCAACGATGCTAGGTGTGAAATTTCAGACCTTTAACTCGTTATTTGTAGGAAATAAACGTTTTTGATTATGGATATGAATTTCAGGAGCGCAATTTATCGATAATAAACAATCACTTCAAGTAATCGAGAAAACATCATCGATTGATGTTTTTAAACATTTCGATGCATTTCTTCTACACTCCACCAAATAAATTTATTTTCCGGTATATGAACTAATAAAATTAGCTTAAAGTGAGAAAAACAACGTAAAAATGCACGTCAACACAGCGAGAAATCAAGAAAATTTATTGACAGAACCGAGAACAACGATTATTTATGAGATGTCAGATGTAAATAAACATGTTATCGCGGTAATAATACAACATAGTATGTAATTAATGCATAAAAAGCATAGTTATTAGATTCCGTTTTACAATTAATAATATCTTTATGGTTAAATTTATTACTTTATTTAATTATTAAAACAATAAATAATGTTTCGGCGGCGCGTCTAACGACTGGAAATTATGTCATTTATTGACAATATAGATTTTTATTGGTTTACGGTATGGAAAATACTATTTTCATTCAGTGAGTGGTAATGATAGTTAAAGAAAATACAATAAATTTTTCGATATAGAAAGATCGACAACAAAGCGTTGTAAGTCATCATAGAGGTTGGTTTTATATACGTTTTAACTATGACGTCACTTATTGGCAAGCATATATATATATATATATATATATATATATATATATATATATATATATATATATATATATATATATATGATTATTTGTAATAATGATCCGGACATTCCACAGCCTAAGAGAGCCCGATACTCTGTAAACTTTGTAATATAATATTTATTATATAACTTTTTGCAGATAATTCATAAAGAATAACTATTTTATTTTTATCTGTATTTTACGAATAAAATAGTTTAAAACTAAAATTTTTTTCAATTTGTTTAAATAATGATTGTTTTACCAATTTTGATAATTAAAGTAAATATATATCGTTATAGTATGCTTAATTATATTAATAAACAAAGATTCGCTTGGAAAGTCCAATACTATAGGGTGCAGTATGCTGTAAGTATGATGCATAAATAACGTCATTTGTTTATACGAAAATGAATGCATGATGGGCACATGGCATTATGATATTTGAGCTTCATTATTCACGGTGCATCGTACATGATCAAAATCGTTCCACTAGAAGCCGAAAAAATTAAAATTTTTTTCAGATATGTATTTTGAATCTTCGAGTTCAATTTTAAAATGAGAGCTCCCCACCCTTCTTTTTTTCATTTTTCACGCGCGTGGACGATATTTTTTTTATTTTTTATTCAAGTTTCCGATAACATAAACATTTAAATATTTGTATCAAAAAACACCTCGGAAGACAAAGTTTTTGATTCAAGAATCAGGTCCGTATTGTTTATAGATTCACGGTAACAGGCTGTCAACTTTGACAGTTTGTATCTCGGAAACCAATTGACGGATTTGAAATTTTGTTTTCACGAAAAGAAGCGTATTTCCAAGTACTTTCAAAACATGTATTGCAAAAAAAATCCAATGAAAATCCGAGGAGATAATATATTTGTTTATAAGCAAAAATATCAACAATGTCGTTAACCAATTCCTGAGGGCGTCCAAATCATCCGATTTTGATTCTGAAAAAAGCGTTGGAAAACTTGAGTTCCCTACTATATATCGCAAATAAATTTAAATACGTTAACGTGATATTTTGGACTTAGACAAACTTGAAAAATGGTCAATTTTTGTAAACGAAATCAGATTGCAAAATTATTGTGGAAAAACTATCGATTCGATCCTAACGAATTTAGCAAAATTTATTCATAAGCTTCCTGAAAAGTCCTAATTGTTCTCATCCCTAAATGTTCATATAGACTCCACAGATTACTAGTTTACGAAATGCTAGTTTGTACAGCTATTTCTTTTGCCTTGAGTCACCGATTGGAGAAAACCACGTTTTTCACAAAACAAACATTTTTTGGAGTTATCACTGATACAGGGTCTCCTTCATTTAGATTATCTTCCCGGCATTCACGTCTCCATATAAAAAACTAGGGTCAATTTGTAATTAAAAAAAAATGTGATTCTGGGAGAAAAATACTGTGTCATCACACTAAAATCAATCAGTAGTGATATTTTGTGATGTTTTCCACTTTAAACACAAAAATTGTTTTTCTTTTCGGTCTTTTGCTTATCAAGTCAAAGCCAATGAAGCAATCTCACTAGTATAAGCAAATGAGTTGTAGAGAATAAAAATACCAACCGAATGAGCCCTGGATCAATTCAATCGGATCATTAGTAATGGAGAAAAATAGGAAGAACGGGAAAATCCAAGCGTTTTTCAAAAATTCATGTCTCCATCGTAATAGGGCTGACATTTTGCAAAATAATAGTGATTTATATGTACTTTATACGTGCCAAAACCAGACGCAGTCGATTTATTAATTTTTACACAATTTCCATTTGAAATATTTATAGTATACAATATTTCAGCGTGTCTGGATGCTTCCAGGATGGTCCAATTTCAATTTTTTCAAAAGATTTTGAAAGTAGAAGAATCATTCTAAAAATTTGTTGCAGGTGATGTAACGATGTTCTCATTCGCATTTGTAACACCTTAGTTGGACGTAGTACCTTTGTTGAGTGTTGGCATCTGTGGCATTGGTTTAGTCTTGATTTTTCTCCTGATCTATGATTTTCTATTGCTACTTGCAGTGGCTTATGTTGTATATTTCTCGTTGAGTATTCAGGATAAGTATTGTTCCGGACGGCCGATTTTTGAACAAACACTGTATTACTGAACACACTGTTATTTTGAAAGCTTTTTATTGTCAACCTTAATTGTGACACTTGTCAAACTATTTCAAGTTGCGTCAAGGAGCTCTCAAACTATACTGTCTAAGAAAGCCGATCTGGACCCCTTTGGTCGATACCTGAAGATTCCCTTATTTTCTAGAAGGATTTCCATACTACATGGGGTAATCAAAATAAGAAAAAGGAATAATCCGACGATTTCTAGACCTTCTATCATTGGCGTTCTATGTTAAAAACCAGGAAATAGAATTATCTAAAAAGTTCCAAAGCTTCTTTCAGAGACGTCTCTTGACGAAATTAACAAAGGTAAAATTACTTAAATAAATTATAAACTAGTACAAATTAAATCTAAAACCCTACAAACTACAAACACTAATACTATGAAATGTAAAACGCTATAAAGTTCGTTATAGTATTTTAATCACTGACGTTCCTCTTTTCCCAGGGCCTACTCTGCTTTTGAAGATTTCAAGTGAAGTACACACTTTTTCTTCTAGATCTTTTTTGACATCTTGGATTGGTATGTTTCTATGTAGTCCTTTTAATATGATGTTTAGGTGTCCTTCTTGTGGCCGAAAGTTCGTGTGGTTTTCGATTTTTTTTTGTTCCTGGGAATTTTGTTAGACATCTGTGATTGTCCTCCGTGGCTGGTTCCACTTGTATTCCTAGTTTGTTTGATTTGATATTTGCAATATTAATTTTGTGTATCTGCCTTTCCTTTATATTAGGATTCCATTCTTTTGTATCTCGTATTATTACTGGAACTATGTGTTTTCTTTTTGTATTTTCGTTTCGTTTGGTGCTGAGTTTTAGTAAAGCTATAATTAACGGTGATTTATTGTTGCTTGGTAATAGCGGGAACTCGGTAGTATCCATATCTTCTGTATTTTCTGTTTGTACCATTTGGGAATGTTTTCCTTTTTTCGTGGGTTTGTTTGCGTAGTCGTTTCTGTGCTTTGAATATCCATTCATGTTAATGTTTTTGTAAAGATTGCTACTTCTTTTTGTGGTTGAGTGTAGCTCTACTATTATAGATTTGTGTTTTGATATTTCATCTGATTGTTTCGGCAATTAGTTGGGATTTTTCCTGCAAGAAGTTTGCAACTTGTATTTGAAGTTTCATACCTTCCATAGATTTTTTGTAGTATTTTTCTTTTTCCTCTTCTAATATTTGCTTCCAGATCTGAAAACTCCGAATTTTCAATGTTGGATTTTTGCGATACTTCTTTTATTTTCTTTTTCTTCTTCTTTCCGTCAAGTATATTGACTTGAATTTCTTGTTTTATATTTGTCACGGGGAGTCGTATTTATGTAGTACATCAAACTCCTTTCGGCAGTAGCGCTCCCCCCACTACTCTTTTACTTTCACGCACTCGGCCGTTTTCGGTCATGCTTGCCAGCATTTTTCACGTATTTCGCAGAATTTTTGATACAAAATGAAAATATAGGCTTCTTCTACTTTCAAAATATTTCTACAAAATTAAAATCGACCAATCCATGATGCATCGAGACGCACTAAAAAATAGTGCCCTAAAAATTTCAAAAGGCAATTGTGCAAAAACCAATGCACCCACAGCATCTGGTGTCAGCACGAACAAAGTACTTATAAGTAACAGTTATTTCATAAAGGGCCAGCGTTGCAGCTTAAAAAGTGATGGAGATATGAATTTTGGAAAAAACGCTGAATTTTCCTGTTTTTTTTTCTATTTTTCTCCCTTACTAATAATCCGATTGAGTTGATCTGGATCTCATTTTATTGGTACCTTAATTCTCTACAATTTGTCTGTTTACATCATCAAGATTGCTTCATTAGTTTAAATTTTATAAACGAAAAACTAAAAAAAACGCTATTTTTTTGTTTTAATTGTTTATAACAAAGTAATAGGTTATTATTGGGAGTAAAAACATTCAGTATAATGATAGCACTGTTGTCACGAAAAATTCTCTTTTGATTCACCTATAAATTGATCGCACTACGTAACCAAAACTAGACCTCTAAATCACCGCCACTGTACAAACACAAATCAGCTGTTCCGCTCAGCATATCGCTAATTTGTCTAGTAATAAAGTTGTCCCGTGCCAACCCAGTTTTCCGGGTTTCCTGAAAATCACGTTGTTCTAATACAGAACCTACTTTTTCTCAGGTGGTTAAAAACAGATTAGGGTTACACTGACCCCAAAATGAAATAATATTTTAAAGTAAACCGAGTGGGACCACGACGCGAAAAATACTCGCTTATTTTTATTCTTCATTTTTAAACATAGCTTTTGACTAATTTAGGTTTCTCACTAAGTTATTTAATTCAGGTTGAGAAATAAGATGATTCGGGTAACTGAATCATAACGTTTGTGGGGGTCGTCATTTTCAGAACAGGAACTGTTTACATTTTTAAACGTATCTTTCGACGGAAATACGGTGTTAGTAATTTGATGAATTTTCAAAGTCAAATATTTATTGAAAGAAAATACCTACAGGGATGAGTCAGAGAACTTTCGAAACGGAAAAAAAGCATAAATTTGGGAAAAAGTATATTGGGATCTTGAGCTTCAAAACACACGATCTATAAACATTTTAATTTCCTAAGAAAAGGAATTATCGATATTTCAAACTTTAAGTTTATTAGATGTACCTAAGAGAAAAAAAAATAATCTTTTCAAAACTCGTAATATCTATCTCTCTCTCTCTTTATATATATATATATATATATATATATATATATATATATATATATATATGTTGTTGCGTAGTGTTTCACGGATGGGAACATGTGATTCAGTATTAATCCGGGAATACATCCGTTCGTTGGTTTGGTTTCCTGTAGAAATTTGCAGACGTTTCGCCAAAATCCCATTTGGCATCTTCTATGCTTGGTGATTGTAGATCAACTGGTATGCTCGGATAAAGGGATTTTACGTCGAAACTTGCAATGATGTCGTCCTTGTCAATTCTTACGGAGTGTAGAATGGTTAAGAAGTGCTCCGAGTTTTTGACGTAAGAGGCGGCATTTTCAACACGTGGTTGCATGAAGGCAGCAAGGTACTTTTCTAGTTTTTGGGTGGCAGAGTTGTAAGCGCTAACGATGGGTCTTAGAGGGACATTTGGCTTGTGGATCTTTGGAAGTCCGTATAGTCTTGGGCACCTGCTGGATTTTTCCCGTGGTATCAGTTTCTGTTTGACATCAGGTTCTATGGGTGACTCCATGATTTTGGTCTTTGTTGTTTTCTCTAGATATGTAGTGGGATCCCTTGACACAGGTTTGTAAGCAGGGTCTTGCAAGATATCGTTCATTTTTGCAGTATAGTCTTCGGTATCCATGACTACAGTTGCATTGCCTTTATCTGCTGGTAATATTATGATGTGTTCATTTTTGTTCAGGTCTTTTAAGGCTGTAAATTCGGCTCTACTCAGGTTCTGTTTCGGAGGATTCGATGTTCTAAGAATTCTTGACACATCCTGCCGTATTTGCTCAGCCTTGTGGTTGTCTTTAGAAGATAGAGTAGACTCGATTTGTGCGATTATTTCCTCCGTAGGAATCTTTCTCGGAGCTATTGCGTAGTTGAAACCCTTACTCAAAACTGTCTTTTCTATTTCACTCAGTTGGTGTTTGGATATGTTGTACACTGTTCTGTTGTTGTTAGTTGTCGCTTGTTTGTTCTCTTGTCTGTGGTGGTGTTTCATGATGTTATCAAATTTCTTTATATGCGTTTCTGTTTTTGTGGCTTTTGTAGTTTCTGTCCGCCAATAGCAAAGAGTTTCTAAACGGTTCCATAGGACGGGATGCATTAGGTTACTAAGAAACAGGTGAAGTTGGTAGAGTGCCTGTTCCGTTGTGCTTAGTTGTGTCCTTTTCTGTCGTATTTCCTCTCTAAGTAGGGCATTTCGAGATTTTTCTAATATTGAAATTGTTCGCCTTGTTATAGTGTGGTAATTTATCCTTGTAAAAGCTGGTTGTACTTTGTTGTCTCTGCATCTTATTAAGAAGGTGAGATCGCATAGGAGTATGCAGACTTTCTCTCTCAGTTTTTCATATGCTTTGGTTTGTTTGAATATCTCCTCCCCGTAGAGGTGTACAATGTTGTTGCGTAGTGTTTCACGGATGGGAACATGTGATTCAGTATTAATCCGGGAATACATCCGTTCGTTGGTTTGGTTTCCTGTAGAAATTTGCAGACGTTTCGCCAAAATCCCATTTGGCATCTTCTGTGCTTGGTGGTTGTAGATCAAGTTACTCGCTTACAGGAAAACAGGAAAAAAAATTTGACTAATATTTGAAAGATAGGCTAAGTCTTCTGCGCTTCATCATTTTAGTAACAATTCACATTGATTGTTTGCCGCTAGAGGGCACTTTACCTACATTGAAAATTGTTTTTTTGTCATAATTTTTTAGTGTTGACAGCTACAGTAGTTTTTGGCATAATTTCTGAAAGACTGATGCCAGGCCTTTAAAAAAGGTGCTCTTTATTTACATCGCTAAACCCAACGGTTTAGACGTAAATCACCCTTAAAAATTAAGTGGTAAATTTACTTTTCTCATTTCATTACCACCAGCTACCAGGTAAATAGCTATCAAAGTATGCTAGAGCTGTCAGTTTAACATCAAATAAATTCGCTTTTTAAACTATTTAATTTATAATCTTAAAATAACTAATAATGGCTAATCAGTAAATATTCATATTATGGAATATTGCGATATACATTTAATTGATAAAAATTAATGAAACCGTACTAAACAAACTAAAAAAGATTCTCAAAATGTCCCCCATTTTCTTCCATACATTTCCTAACACTCTTCAAAAAATGTCGCCTAACTCGATGAAAAATTCCTGGTGTTTCTTTAATAATTTGGCACTTTTCGATTATCCTGAAGCGAAGATCCTCGACGTTGATTACTGGAAGATCGTACACCAATTGTTTCAAATGACCCCAAAAGAAAAAATCCATAGGATTAAGGTCTGGTGACCTCGCTGCCCATGCCAATGGTCCACTTCGTCCTATCCATCGCTCAGGATACGTTGCATTCAAATACTGTCGGACACGTATACTAAAGTGGGGCGGAGCTCCGTCTTGGAGCATCCACATGTTGGCCCTTACTTCCAATGGCACATCTTCCAGATACAATGGGAGACGATTTTGGATAAAATCTAAGTATACGTCACCAGTTAATGGGCCATCAAAGAAATGAGGACCAATAAGGTAATCTCCTATTATCCCTGCCCACACATTTAGTGAAAATCTACGCTGATGTTTCGTTTCTACCACATTGTTTGGGTTCTCGTAAGCATATGTGTGGATGTTGTGTAGATTTGTTATGCCATCACGAGTGAAACCAGCTTCGTCAGTGAATAATATGACGCCAATTAATCGATTATCGTGTTCATACTTAGCTAGGATCTGATTGCACATTTCCAACCGTCTCGGCCGATCATCGTCATAAAGAGCCTGCACCTTTTTTGAATGAAACGGGTAGAGTTGTTCTTCTCTTAGTATCCTCCATGAACTAGCCTGACAGAGCCGCACTTCATTCCCAATTTTTCTAGTACTAATACCTGGATTATCTTCAATAATTTCAAGCACTCTTTCTTCTTGTTGCACGTTTCTAGCAGTTCTAGGTCTTCCCCTATTTCCATTATAACTTTTAAAGGAACCACATTCCGCAAGCCTCCTGTGCACACTGGAAAATGTTTGAGCATGAGGGATATTTCTTTCCGGATAACTCTCCATATAATATCTTCTTGCCAACTCTGCATTACCATTTGCTTTTCCATAACAAAAATGGATATCACAATATTCGATATTTGAATATTGGTGATTAGCCATTATTAGTTATTTTAAGATTATAAATTAAATAGTTTAAAAAGCGAATTTATTTGATGTTAAACAATCAATGTGAATTGTTACTAAAATGATGAAGCGCAGAAGACTTAGCCTATCTTTCAAATATTAGTCAAATCGGTTTTCCTGTAAGCGAGTAATTCAAAAAACAAAAAATAAAAACTTGAACTTGGACGGCTTGTAACTCGAAAACGAATGACATTTTGAAAAAAAATTATATGAAGCTCTACCCTTATTTTGTCAAGTAGAATCACCCCCTTAAGTTTCGTGATCGATTTTTGAATCACCCTGTATATTATAGAAAATTTAAATAATAAATTGTGTTTACGCTGGTAAACATTACGTATATAATTCATAATCAAAGTCAGTGCAGCTATCTTCGCTCAAATTAATTATAATTGGTTCCTTTACCTCACCGATCATGAGATAGAGTTTCCACATTCTATTTTATTCTTTTATCTTTCAAAAGGTCAGTTAAATTACTAAATTTGTAAGTTGTGTTATTTGCAACTCTACCTTTTACTTGAGAGAGATATTTCCTTCTCCAACGGACATTTTCCGGACGATCTATAAGAACAGATTTCCTATCTGTTTTTTCCCAGCAAAAATTAAGTTCTCTGAGCAATTTTCAGAGCTCACTTCTTTTAATTTGAGGTAAATCCCGATCTTCATTGATTTTAGTTAGAATTTTGTCGACGGTTGTGATTTGCTTCTCATAATAAAATGTATATATAACTCCTTTTATTGCAGTTTACACTCTTTTTCCAACGAGGTTTTTCGTCTGCCTGTGATCGAATGTAGCTTGGGAGTACTAACAATTCCAGTCGTTTTTTTCTTCTTCAGTATTCGGTACATAGTAGATTTTTCAACTCCTGTCATGTTGGAACACATCTTGATAGAGCTTTTAACATTATTATCTAGATATTAATATTTTAAGGCATCATAAACATTCATCGTAATAAGCTTTTAGTTGAGGAAAAATGCCCTGGTTTAACGATTTTGGAATAAATATCCATATGAAAGCTATATCTTCTGGATATCTCACTAATCTCAAATAATATATAAAAACAAATACAAACAAGATAAATCACTAAGGACACACTGTAAGGTGTACTTTGCTCACTGACAGAAATTAAATTGAACTATTAGAAATTTTATTATTGCAGTAAATTTATTATTGCTTATAATATTTAAAAACAATTAAACGTAATTAGATTTACTGCAGTCCGCAATTACCTGTAGCACTGGAGCAGGTACGTTGGAGGTTTCGGTAACAGTTTTATCACTCTCTCTAGTTCTTGAATGGAGTATAGAAATATGTATGCTTGCGATTGCCCCTTCCCTTCCCAAGAGCTTCAAATTTAGAAAAATAGGCCCGATCCTGCATTTTACACTAGAAATGGAAATGTTGCTGGTGTCCCCCCCCCCCGTCGACATACTGTACTTCTATGATATCACCGCCCCCCCCCCTCCAAAGAGAGAGACTGGTTCCGCCCCTGGCTCATCGTCACTTTTGCCTGAGACTACTCTTCACGAACCTGTAAACAAAAACCTCGTATAACCCCGAATTTCCTAACAGAAAAAAAAACAACAATATTATTAAAACAATTCCATTTTCTTTTTTTATCTCATTTGCGTGCGAGTTCAAAATGCAGCAAAATATCGTCGACTAAGTTCAAGAACAGCCTGATACAGCCGAAGGTAAAAAATAAAAATAAAATTAAAAATATTGCAGTGTTTTTCATGTAAATCAATCATCTCTTATTAGTAAACAAATATGAATGATTTAAAATATTGAACTTTTATCACCTGTTAAAAATAGTTAATGTGTTTTTAGATTTTAAATAAAGCTAGGTTAGATGCACGTTGGTAATCTATTGTTTTGATCGTTGTTTTACGTCGTAAATAACTGCAGCTTGTCTTAAGAGGCCTAGTCGCTTTTTAAAGAGGCAATTGTGCATTTAAGAGGTCTTACATTTAAAAAAGAAAGGACACCAATGTCTTTCTCCTTCGGGAAGGGAAAGGAAAAAAATCGACTTATCCTTATACAGTGTGACCTGTAAAGTCTGCATTATATGGGATTTTTTCTATTAATAGCTTTTTTCGAAATTTGACTTTTCACTCGCGACAGTCGTAGACAAAAGTTATAGCCTTTAAGTTAAAGATTCTCAGGCCTAAAGAATTTCGTTTTTGTACGAGACTGTACCCAACACACGTTAACTTTCAATATCCAGTCATATTCTTATACAGTAATAACTTTAAATATAATAAATCTGGCAGCGTCGCAAATGTTCTCATACAGTTTGTTATGAGGACATCTCAACTTCTTCTTCTTCTTCTTTAGGTGCCATGTCCGTATTCAGACGTTGGTGGTCATCATGTTTACAATTTCCTGAAATCTTTCTCTATCCGCTGCAGCGCGAAATAGTTCCTCCACCGTGCAATCACACCACTGCCTGATGTTACGTTGCCATGAAAGCTTCTTTCGGCCTATCCATCTTTTTTCCTCCACTTTTCCTTGTCTTATAAGGCGAAGTAGATGGTATTTAGGTCCTTTAATTAAGTGGCCGAAGTATTCTGTTTTCCGCCTCTTTATAATGTTCAAGAGCAGTCGATCTGTATCCATCATTCTGAGAACATCCTCATTGGAAGTGTGCGAAACCCATGTTATCTTTAGGATTCGACGATAGCACCACAATTCTAAAGCTTCCAGTTTGTTTAGCGTTGTGGTTTTTAGTGTCCATGTCTCGCAACCGTATAACAGAATAGACCATATATAGCAGCTCAGGACCCTCTTACGAATATGCATTGACAGGTTCCTGTTGCATAGAACTGATTTCCATGTCATAAAGGCCTTACGCGATATTTCGATCCTAGCTATTATCTCTTGATCTGAGTTCCCATTCACATTCAACCAACTGCTAAAGTATCTGAAATGGTTTACACGCTCTAGCATCTCTTTATCGAGCCAAAGTTGACATTTATCTACATTCATCTTTCCAACAGGCATCCACTTTGTTTTTGAGATGTTGATTTTAAGGCCTCTTCGGCATCTCGCTTCATTGACTAGGTTTACTAATGTTTGGAGATCCTCGATGCTTTCTGCAAGAATGGCCGTATCATCAGCAAATCTAATATTGTTGATTTCTTCTCCACCCAGTCTTACTCCCTCTTTTCTGGCATCCAAAGCCTCCCTAAAAATGTCTTCAGAGTATACATTAAAAAGACAGGGTGACAAAACGCAACCCTGTCTTACTCCACGTTTGATGGGTAGGCTTTGAGTACGACTGTTTTCAATTTGGATGGAGGCTACTTGATTGTAATACAGATGTTTTAGCAGTCTTATATCGTAGTGGTCTAGACCTGCTGCTTGTAGACATTCGAAAAGTGTATCGTGTTGTACTCGGTCGAATGCCTTTTCAAAGTCGATGAAGCAGACGTAGATGTTCTTTCGGAATTCACAACTTTTTTGTAGGAGAACGCGCATACAAAATAGTGCCTCTCTGGTTCCTAGACCATTTCTAAATCCAAATTGCTCATCACTCACTCTACTTTCGCATAGAAGGAATATTCGGTTCTGTGGAATTCGTAGAAGTATCTTAAGTGTGTGGCTCATTAAACTAATCAGTCTAAAGTCGCTGCATTTGGTGGGTCTACTTTTCTTTGGTAGTGTGATAAACAGCGATTCTAACCAATCATCTGGTATTATTCCTTCGTTGTAAATTTTATTAAAGAAAGTGGTTAAGTAGGAAATATTTTCCTCATCCAGAAGTTTAAGCAGCTCAGCAGGGATTTGATCTGGTCCAGGTGACTTATTATTTTTGGCTTGCTGTATTGCTTTTCTGTAGCGTTTTCTCGAGTAGCATCGTCAAAAAGGTCACTGATGTATCTCTCTCATTCTCTGCACTGTTGTTCGTGATTGCAGATTTTTCCGTCGGCGTCTTTGAGTCTCCTACAAAAGAGCTGTGAATTCCGAAAGAACATCTACGTCTGTTTCATCGACTTTGAAAAGGCATTCGACCGAGTAGAACATGATAAACTTTTTGAGTGCCTACAAGCAGCAGGTCTAGACCCCTACGATATAAGACTGCTAAAACATCTGTATTACAATCAAGTAACCTGTATCGAAATTGAAAACAGTCGTACTCAAAACCTACCCATCAAACGTGGAGTAAGACAGGGTTGCGTTCTGTCACCCTGTCTTTTTAGTTTATACTCTGAAGAAATCTTTAGGGAGGCTTTGGATGACAGACAAGAAGGAGTAAGACTAGGCGGAGAAGTAATCAACAATATTAGTTTTGCTGATGATACGGCCATTCTTGCAGAAAGCATCGAGGATCTCCAAACATTAGTAAACCTAGTCAATGACGCGAGCTACCGAAGAGGCCTTAAAATCAACATCTCAAAAACAAAGTGGATGACAGTTGGAAAGGTTACTATAGATGAATGTCAATTATGGCTCGATGAGAAGAGGATAGAGCGTGTAAACCATTTCAAATACCTTGGCAGTTGGTTGAATGTAAATGGGGACTCAGATGAAGAGATAATAGCTAGGATAGAAATATCGCGTAAGGCCTTTATGACATGGAAACCAGTTCTATGCAACAGGAACCTATCAATGCATATTCGTAAAAAAGTCCTGAAATGCTATGTATGGTCTATTCTATTATACGATTGCGAGACATGGACACTAAAAACCACAACGCTAAACAAACTGGAAGCTTTCGAATTGTGGCACTATCGTCGAATCCTAAATATATCATGGGTTTCGCACACTTCCAACGAGGATGTTCTCAGAATAATGGATACAGATCGACTGCTCTTGAACATTATAAAGAGGCGGAAAACAGAATACTTCGGTCACATAATTAGAGGACCTAAATACCATCTACTTCGCCTTATAATACAAGGAAAAGTAGAAGGAAAAAGATGGATAGGCCGAAAGAAGCTTTCATGGCTACGTTACATCAGGCAGTGGTGTGATTGCACGGTAGAAGAACTATTTCGCGCAGCAGCCGATAGAGAAAGATTTCAGGAAATTGTAAACATGATGACCACCAACGTCTGAATACAGACATGGCACCTAAAGAAGAAGAAGAGGTCGCTTTCTTCTAAAAATTGGTGTTTATCCGTCGAATTCTTGAAGTAGGATTAAAAAATCAGTCTCTTTTCTTAGGTACTTTACAAAATCCTGGCCCAAAAAATCCATTTATAAAAAAATAATACTTTGATGCTTATTTTTTCCCTGAAACATCCTGTATATTATTAATTATGTAATAAATTAAAGAAATCGAAATATATTTGTTGCCAAGCAGCGTACAATAGGTTTTGGTAATTTAAATGTATAACTTTCTCAATTTTTTTCGAATACCAGCCACGCCCCCTACCGCACTATATACCATACATCTTTATTTAAAGGCAATATTTCGCATAGGAACAAAAAAGACTTAATTATTTCTAGGTGGTTTAACAAGTTTAAAGTATTACAAAGTAGGTCGCACACTTTTTCCTAATATAGTAGGTACCAGTATTTTTTTTTCTTAATTTTAATTTCATGATCATATTTTACGACAAAGGATAAGTAAGCTTTTTTGGTTATGATATCTTATATACAGGCAGTCAGAATGAAACTCGACCACCAAACGCTATTTTATTTATAACATTCTCCATGGGAACAATCGTATGTACAGGGTGAGTCAACGATTGGATGAAATAGGTTTGTGCCTTTTCGGTGAAATTAACAAAGAAACTATATTTATTGTTTGATACAGTTTATTTTTACGCAGATTTTAAAAATATTTAGGACTCTACAAGGTGAGCCAAAAAACTAGGACAGCATAAAGTTGTATTTTTTTAAATAGAACACCCTATATACGAATCGTATTTTCGATTTAGCTTATAATTTTAAATCTTTTTTATTAAGGGTTTACTATAACAAAACTTTATAGTTTCTGAGATAATTAAGTTTAAAGAAAAAAAGTCACATTTTCAAGCATCAATTCAATCCTAAATAACGTTTTCAATTTTGTGACAAATATATTCAAATTTGGAATTTAGCAAGGCCAAGGACAAGTTAACATAATTTTTACCTGATATTTGCAATAAAAGCTACAGGGTGTTGAACACATCGACTCAAATTTGAACAAGTTTAAATGAATAAATATCTTTTTTTTTAAATGGTACACCCTATATATTTTCATGTTATTTAATAGAGTAATAAAAACCCTAAAAGTTTTGTTCAATATATCCTATACCTATTTATAATAGTTTTTGAGATATTTCAGTTTTTCTTATTTTCCATACTTCTTTACAGAAATAGTCTTCATTATCGTAGTAGCCATGTAAAATAATAAAAAGAAACTACAGAAACAAACAGAATGTGGTTAAATATGATGAAATACATTATTCGTTATATTACAATGGTAATAGTTTAATTAAACATAATGTGAAAAAATTAACACAACAATAACGACAAGGCAAATACATATTTACTTTTATACTAAATTGAAACAAAAAAATTACCTATTAAATACTGAGATTAATTATTTCTTTTTAATAAGTGTTCGAATAAACGACCCTCTTATGCAATGCACAAATTTAGTCTTTTTTGCAGATTTTCTCGGACCCTGGACAAAATTAGTGGCGTTATTGTTCTACAGGTATCCCTAATCCTGTTTCGCATATATTCCACTGTTGTTGGTGGATTAACATACACCTTATTTTTAATATAACCCCATAGGAAGAAATCTAATGGGGTGATGTCGCAAGACCTTGGTGGCCACTCAATGAAACCCCCACGTCCAATCCATTTTTGCGGATATCGTTGGTCCAAAAACGCACGAACTTCACGATGGTAATGCGGAGGCGCACCATCGTGCTGGAACCACATACTGTCGAGCTCATCCCTATCGAGACCTTGAAGCAGTTGGGGTAGTTCTTCTTGTAGAAAGTTCAGGTAACTATGGCCATTTAGTGGTTCATTAAAAAGTGGGGTCCAATAATTCGATTATGATGAATACCACACCAAACATTTAATGACCAGTTGTTTTGATGTTGCACGTCTCTAATCCAAAATAGGTTTTCTGTGGCATAATAATGCATGTTGCGTCTATTTACGGCACCGTTACTTCTAAAAGTAGCTTCATCACTAAACATTACCTTGCATAATAAATTTGGATTTAATTGAATCTCCGCATTTATTGTACGACAAAAGTTTACACGACTTTCAAAATCCTGTCCATGCAATTCTTGGTGTAATTCCATGTGATATGGATGATACCTATATTTCTTGGTAGTACGATTAGCGGTGGATTGTGATGTTTCACATAATGCTGCTAACTGACGGCTACCAATATAAGGATTTTCCTGAACATTTAACAATACTTGTAGTTCTTTTTCTTCATTAGTTACTGGTTTGTTGACCACTTTACGTTTTGGATAATCAACAGTACCAGAAGAATCAAATCTTTGCATTAAGTTTTGAAAAGTATGGGTATTAGGCTGGCGTCGATCAGGATACTTCATTTTGTAAATTCTTTGAGCAAGAAGGCAATTTTTTTGAGCCTCTCCTATTGTATAAATCATATCTATTAACTCATTCTTTGGAAAATTCATTTTACAATATAAGATGAATGCAAAAAAAACCAAACTACACTACAATAAAACCAAAAGAAGCGATTGCGGTTATAAATTTGACACACAGAAAAATGTTCTTTTACAATGTTTTTGCCATGGCTACTATAATAATGAAGACTATTTCTGTAAAAAAGTATGGAAAATAAGAAAAACTGAAATATCTCAAAAACTATTATAAATAGGTATAGGATATATTGAACAAAACTTTTAGGGTTTTTATTACTCTATTAAATAACATGAAAATATATAGGGTGTACCATTTAAAAAAAAGATATTTATTCATTTAAACTTGTTCAAATTTGAGCCGATGTGTTCAACACCCTGTAGCTTTTATTGCAAATATTAGGTAAAAATTGTTAACTTGTCCTCGGCCTTGCTAAATTCCAAATTTGAATATATTTGTGACAAAATTGAAAACGTTATTTAGGATTGAATTGATGCTTGAAAATGTGACTTTTTTTCTTTAAACATAATTATCTCAGAAACTATAAAGTTTTGTTATAGTAAACCCTTAATAAAAAAGATTTAGAATTATAAGCTAAATCGAAAATACGATTCGTATATAGGTTGTTCTATTTAAAAAAATACAACTTTATGCTGTCCTAGTTTTCTGGCTCACCCTGTAGAGTCCTAAATATTTTTAAAATCTGCGTAAAAATAAACTGTATCAAACAATAAATATAGTTTCTTTGTTAATTTCACCGAAAAGGCACAAACTTACTTCATCCAATCGTTGACTCACCCGGTACAATTAAATATTTATTTAAATTCATGCATTGCAACAGTGGTGCAAATCAGTAATAAACTTTGTACCATATTCTGATAGAACGGCTCTTCTGCAGTTGAAAAACCAGCGAGTTAATATAAACATTATATAGGTTGATGCTCCGACAGCAGACAAACCAGATACCGAAATAACACAACTTTATCAGGAAATTAAAAAACTGATGGAAACGGTAAAGAAAAATGAAGGTTTAATTATACTGGGACATGCAAAAGTCGGAAAGGGAGGTGTTACAGACATAGTGAGAGAATTTGGGCTAGGAGAGCGAAACCCGAAAGGAGATAACCTGGTGCAGTTCTGTCAGGAGGAAAATAAGGCCATGGCTAACACTTGGTTCAAGTTGCCGCCAATGAGACTATATCCATGGCAATCGCCCCATCACACCGAAGATCAGATTGACTACGTGATCATCAACAAAAGGTATAGAAATGGAATTCAGGACGTAAAAACTTATCCTTTATTGGCTGAGATCATAACCCTTGATAGTAAAATTGAGACTAAGATTAAAGAAAATCCGACAACCCACGAAAGAGAGAGTTGACATAGCAAATCTGACGAATAATAAAATAAGGAAAAGAATTATAACAAGAATAAATAGCGAAATACCAAAGCTATGAAACACAACTGAATCAAATAATATGGAAACTTGTTGGAATCAATTTAGAGATGCTATTTTCAGCAGTGGAAATGATTTGATCGGCTAGGGAAACTACAAAGGAAAGAAAAAATGGATAACAAAGGAGATACTGCAACTGATGAAAGAAAGAAGAGCACACAAAAACCGAAATGAAGCTGAGTACAAGCGGTTGCAAAGACGAATAAGAAGAGAAATCCCAAAAGCTAAAGAAGAGTGGATGAAAAACAAAGATAAAGAAATAGAAGAACTAGAAAAAAAGTATGATCATTTTAACTTCCACAAAATCATAAAAGAAACAACGGGACGAGTAAGAACAGTAAATCTTACTAGGCTTACGACGGATAACGACGAACCAACCATAGACCCACAAGAAATACTCAGAAAGTTATAAAAGCAATAAAGTCATGCAAAACGAGTGGAGCACCAGGATCCGATGAACTATATATTGAGATCATAAAACTGTTTGATGAAGAGAGCATTGACATACTCGTGAAAATCTTCAACGTAATATACACATCGGGACAAATACCAAAAGACTGGCTCTACTCAACATTCATACCGATACGGAAAAAACAGAATGCCACAGTTCGATCAATTCTGGATGATAAGTCTAATAAGCCATATCCTCAAACTCTTTCTGAAGATCATTCACAAAAGAATATACAGAAAGTATGAGAGAGAGAGAGAGAGAGAGATAAGCTGCTATCAATTTGAATTTCGAGAGGGGTTTAGTATTAGATAAGCATTTTTCAGCCTCAGTATACTTTTACAAAAATGCAAAGGTTAATGAAAAGACGTATACATCTGCTTCATCGATTATAATAAGGCATTTGATTGTGTAAATCACATTGAATAAATAAAGTTCCTTCAGGACATGGTAATAGATAAAAACAATATGTGCTTGATTACCTAGCTATACGAACATCAGACTGCATCTGTAAGAATTGCAAACGACGAGACTGATGATTTCCTTATTAAAAGCGGGATACGACAAGGATGTGTGCTCTCTTCCCCTCTTATATATATATATATATATATATATATATATATATATATATATATATATATATATATATGCAGGGATGCAGTCTGGTCATAAAGTTTTAGGCCTTGATAATGAAAAATCCTTGTTTGATTCTGTTAAGCTTTCGAAAAATTTTTTCTCTTCTTCAGGACATCTTTACAAAATTAATTACAAAGTTAGAATTTAGCCTAACCTATAATTATTAAGAAACGCACCAATGTGAGTTCAATATAAAACAAGCCGATATATGAAAAATAGGAGAAGGAAACCTCCATTAAAACCTTTTAATTATATTTACAAACATAATATAATAGAATTGTTCAAATTGAACAGGAAGAATTTGATTATTTCTTAAAAATCCACAACGGTAAACATCGCACCTGACTATTTCACCATTTTGTCGTGACAGATGTCAACTGTCAACTCAAACAGTGGCGTGTGTTCGCAAAGTAGTAAATTCAATGAAAATCAGTAAATAGTGACGTAGCTAAGTGTGAAGTTCTGCAAAATTACTTGTCAAAAGTGAAAATACTTATTCATTTAGAGGAGATGGACTGTCCATGAAGCTCGAATAGTTGGAGAAGAAAAAGTTTATAACAAGTTACCTGATTTGGAAATCTACCCTCGATATTCTTAATCAGAGAATCAAAATACATAGAAAAAACTGCTGGAGCCATGTGTCATACTGTACTTAGTGCTGTACTGTCGGCGTTTTCGTTTTTTCTTAGATTTGGACATGGTGAAAGACAAATTTCGCCACAGTTTAAAACCTCACACACAGTTCAATCTCCAAACGTGATTCGTATTTAAAGATTTTAGAAAGGCCCTCCATACGGTAATATGTTAACACGTATTTTCAGTTTGTAAATAAAATAAATATTTTGTAGAATATAACAGCATCATTTTGGCTCACTCTTGAATGAAATTTTCAAAAACTAATAAATCCGCGTGTGTATTTGGCGAAAATTCGCCAGACAAATTCTCGCAGGAACAGGTTCATTTGCCACCTCCAAAACTTGGCTTCCTGTTAATCTACTGACATGAAATTTTAGTATGTGATTAACTATTATTTAAACACACGCGATTACGTCGAATGGTTTAGGAAATAAAGGTAGTTAAATTTAGCAAATTTTGGCACTGATTGACTGACTGAGTCACTCAATCATTCGTCAAAACTGCTGTACTTCCCGTTGACATAAAATCTCGAAATTTAAATAAAGAGATACATTGTCCTGACACGTGGAAATTAAGCTGTCAACATGTGGCAACTAAATTTAATGATTTTTGATGTGTCGTCTAACACTAAAATATGACGTTTCCTATTGTACTCCATGGAAAATAGACTAACACAAATGTAACATTGATTTTTTTTGCTGGAATGTGTTTATTTCGGTATCGTATAAGACATATCTCGATGGTAACTCTGAAAGACGTGTGCAAAAAAAATGGCGGACCTAAAATGGTCTCGATTTTCGGTTTTTTGAGTTTATCTTGAAAAGTAAAAGTTGAATCGAAAAATGTTTCAAACAAAAGTTGTAGAGAATTAAAAAACTTATCGTTCCATATAATATAAGTTATAGGTAGAGCCACTAATTATCGAGATTTTTTTTTCGACAAAATTTAAGGTTTTTATTTTCAAAAAACCGGATGTAGGTAAAATTTTTTTAATGCTTGTATTGGATTTAGATGTATCATTTCCGATCTCAAAAAAAATTAATTTTGTATGAAAAAAACTTTTTTTTTTTCAAAAATTCATAATGGCGTGCCAAATGAATATTAAGGGCTCAAATTTGCAGAAGATGCTTTTTAATACTTGTACTTTACCTGTGAATTTTTTGGATCTAAGAAATACACTTCCATACGATCTGTGAACCTTCGAAAATTGGGCCGAATCTAATCGAAAATAGCTGCTGCAGGCCGCTGTTGGTGGGTTGCCATAGTTCAGGGGCATTATTCATTGACACTTCAAGGAAACTTATGTATCACAAGTAATATTTATAATATTTTGATTTTGTTTTATTAATTTATATGATAGTAACAATTTGTTTAGTCATATTAATTATTAATTTATTTGTTAACAAAATTTTTACAAAACATTATAGAGAAAATCATACAAATATTCAATTATATATATATATATATATATATATATATATATATATATATATATATATTAATTTGTCCTAATACAAACTTATAAAATTAAAAAGCATAGTTTTGTTGATAAACTATTAATGTATTATTAAATATTTATATGATTTGCTTATAGAAATGTTCGTAAAAACTTTATTAATAAACTATTAGGTAATAATAATATACAGGAAAAAACAGTAGAATATGTAATATATAATTGAATATTTGTATGATTTTCTCTATAATTTTTTGCAAAAATTTTGTTAATAAACAAATTAATAATTCATATGACCAAACAAATTGGTACTATCATATAAATTAATAAAACAACATCAATATTATAAATATTACTTGTGATGCATAAGTTTCCTTGAAGTGCCAATGAATAATGCGCCTGAACTATGGCAACCCGTCGACAGCGGCCTGCAGCAACTATTTTCGATTAGATTCGGCCCAATTTTCGAAGGTTCACAGATCATATGGAAGTGTATGTCTTAAGTCTAAAAAATTCACAGGTAAAATACAAATATTAAGAAGCATCTTCTGCAAATTTGAGCTCTTAATATTCATTTGCCACGCCATTATGAATGAATGAATGAAACTATTTTTTTTAGATACATCTAAATCCAATGTACGCATTAAAAAAATTTTATCTCCATCCGGTGAAAAGTTATTGCAATTTTTGGAGTATTGGTATAGCGACCAGGTTGGTTGGTATAAAATCATGTAAATGTTAAAAAATTAACGTCACTGGTAAACATTGCTTCTGATTTTTTATGTAATCAACGTTGTCAACCTGAGATATTAGACAGTTTTTACAATCTTTTCAAAATACAACATTTATTTTATCAATTGTTTTATTATTACAATATTTTTTTCCTGGCAAAATTATCATCTAACTTGCGAAACTGTCACTGAGACACCCAATACAAATATGTTAACAGATAAGTTCAATAGGAAATTCCACTATCATCCATCGGTGTTGTCTCACACTTTTCGGAACCATTTCCAATATTTACATGCTTATTCATACATTTTTTTCAATGTATGCATTAAATTCAACGATAATAATAAAGAAAATTATAAAAGTAGTTCGTGAAAAACATGTTTCTAATAAATACGAAATATTTCATAAAAAAAACGGCTGTATGCGTAAGAAAACACGTCCCATTGTCGCCAGATAGTCGCCAATTAATTTTTCAACTTTCTTTATTATAAATTATGAAGTCTAAAGTAATAATACATTAGAGCAAAATATGGAAATTTAAAAAATTAATGGAAAAATTACTTTTACGTAGGTGTTTATTATTTTATATATGATTTATTGGATAATATTTATTTTAATCTTGGAAAAAACGAGTTTTTACGTAAAATCCACTGGCGTACTTAGTTTTTTTTTTCTAAAGGTATCAGATTGTGAATTATAGACGAAACGAATGTTTTTCTTTTCAATGGAGCACCTTGAATAATATTTGACAGTTCGATTTAAATTTTTTCAAGCTTTCTTAAAATTTATAATAGTTGATATTTGATAAATTCAAAACTTGGATTTTTGTTTTTGACTCTAGACGTGTCAAAATCAGTATCCTGGGATTTTTGAGGGCGCTAAGTTGATTTCTGACATTATTTTACTAATCGGGTGAAGGGGGGCTGACTTAGGGTGGGGAGGGGGAGGGGAGTAATATTAAAAAAACGTAGTGGTTATCGTTTTATATGTTTTTATGTGCCCCAATTTCATTTCTGGCATTATTTTACCAATCGGGTGAAGGAGCGCTAACTTAGGGTGGGGAGGAGAGGGGAGTAATATTAAAAAAACGTAATGGGTATCGTTTTATATGCTGACTTAAAGTAATTGTACGTTTTCCGATAAAAAATCTATCTCAAGATAAAAACAAAGTCTCTTTACTGTATGATAAAGTAGGTCCTGAAGCACAACTTCAACACTCGTCTCCGTAACTCGGATTGACTCTGGTTTTGGATAGCAGAGTTTCTTTGCTTCTCTAGTTAGAGTATACCAAGAAAAAATACCCTTATTGGAATCGTATAACAACTCCCACTGCCTCCTTGTAAAGTCACCTTCAACAAAGATTTACCAAGCTTGTTCAGGTGTGTAATTTTTTACTTTCGATTTCTGAGCAGTATTTATTACCTTCCCGTAAAGTTTGGCTCTAGTTGGTGATGAAGTTGCATCTATTATAAGTTTAGAGGCCGCGGTGTTTCCAGACATTCATTGACGTACGCTGACTGCATAGGTAAGCTCCTCAACAGGTACCTGTTCGCGGAGTTCTTTTGTATTTCATCGTTTACTACGATCATGTAATTCTTGGGAATGCTTCCTTGGGTGTCCCGTAGAATTCGTGGCCCAGTATGTATTAAGCCATTTCTCGTTTTTTTTTTTCAAAAATCTTTCTTCAATATAGTTAGATGATATCCATCTTTTCTTCAAATCACTATTAAAATGTTTTACATCGTGACTAAATGTATGGTACTCGTTTTGGAGACATTTCATCATTTCGCAAAGCTTATGGTCCATAAATGTTACCTTATCTTCAAGTGTGTTGGATTTGCTTTGTTTAAAAGCATGTATATCGTTTTACGATATACCTCAACAACATTTGATGTAAAATTTGTACCTATAGGAAAAAAAATATGTATGTAAGTAAAAAATAACCAAAATTATTGCAAAAAAAAAAAAACCGTGGAACACAAAGCGGTTTTTTGAAAAGGTGGAAACATGTGGAAAATGTTTTGACTGGTATGATATGGCTAATGTCTATAGTTTATTATAAAAAAAAGAATTATAGCCCGACCTAGCTCGGAACATTTTCAAAAACAGTATTTAGTTAAAAAGAAAAACAAAAAAATAGAAAATTTTTTTGCATATTGTTTTGGATCCATAAGAATACTAAACAGTAATATTTTTAAATAATATATATTAAAATTAAATACACACCTTGTTCTTCAGATTCCATCACAAAAAAATTTTTTTTTAATAATCACTTTACAAAATACCAAACACCAAACACAAGCCTAAAAAAAATCTATCAAGAACGAATGCGTGCGTATTGAACGAAGCTTAGATTGCAGTTAACTGTGCGGAGCGTAGCGGCGGGGAGGGGCCACTTTATCATATTTTTATGATAGTACGGTTACTCAGGTATACAAAAAAAATAATTTCGATGATTACTTGTCTAGTTTGCATTTCTCCTTTTTGTCCGGTTTTTGAGGCGTTAGTGCAACGCCTTAAATCTTATTTAGAATAAGTGGTGATATTATATAGTTTAAGGGTTGAAGGAAATATTTATTGTATCCGAAACTTTACTTATTCCCAAAATAAAAACAATATCTAACCTTACTATGTAAAAAAATGGTTGTCACTTTCCCTAGTACAAAATTGACACATTCCTGCAAATTTTCTTAATGCATAACAGGTTTTAAAAAACCAAAAGGTCAGTAAGAAATAAAATACATATCTCTGCCGTTTTTAAAGAGTTGTCTACATACAGGATGATGCTCCGGGAATTTATCGATAGATTGTGAGAAAACTATAATCAGGAATAATCTGAAAATTTGTTAGTGTACTAATGTGCATGAAGGACAAACGGCTAAAATATTTTCAAGATGGCAACACACCAGTTATAGTGGCAGTAGATGTCAACTTACTTAGAGTAAAATTGTAGAAATATTTCATATATAATGTTCTATACCTGAGTCTCACTGTTTTGGACATATTTAAATTTTTATGTCAAAAATGATGTTTACGGACCAAAACTTAACTAAAAATTTTTCCTATAAGAAAGTCTTTATTATTTAATTTGACTTGGTTTTCTTGTAGACGAAAATCGACTTTAGTAGTCCTTTTATGATATTTTGAAAATTATTAATACAGAGTAGTCAAAAAAGAAGAATAAAAATGATATTTAAAAAATCGTCTAAAGTCAATTTTTTCAAATAGAAATCATCTATTTTTATAATTTTATCATATTAAGCATTAAAAATAACGGTAACTTTGTATAAGGTTGTCTATTCCAATAGTTTGTAGTTTACAAAATATTGGCAATTCAACATTTTTCTATTGTAAAAATGCTATACAGCTTTTAGGTTTTGTTGTTAGTTGAGGTTAGTTCGTGGCGAAAATAAAACAATCGAACCCTACAGAATTGTCACTATTTCTTGCCATTTGACACTCATTAATAATAATAATCATGCTGGGGCGATTAAATGTCGCACACGAAGATTATTTAAACCTATTTATTATTTACGGTAAAGGTGATAGACTTATTTCAAGAACATGCGATACATTCGCAATCCGATATCCACAGAAACAGAAACCAACACCATCAAGAACTTTAGATCTATAAAAACAGAAAGAAATAGAAATGAACCAGTTATTAATAATGAGAATATTGAAATTAAAATCCTAGGATATTTCACCGCATATCCGGCAATATCTACAAGGCAAGTAGCATTAGAGTCTGGATTATCTCAAACATCAGTTTTAAGGATTTTATGGAAACACTATTTTCACACTAGACGCTGCAAAAGAAGCGTTGGGAACAAGAATGAGTAGAGGGAGGAAGAAACTAAGTAAAACACCATGGTTCACAGAAGAAATAAAAGAACTAGCAAAGATAAAGAAAGACGCTTTCTTGAAGTACAAAAGTAATCTTTCGGCTGAAGAATATCAAAAATACAAGCAAACGAGAAACAACATAAACGAGAGGATTAGAAGATGCAAGGAAGAATACTGGGAGCGATACACAAAGGACATGGAGCATGACTTATACGGTGCGCAAAAGAGAATATGGAGAATGATTCAGGAACAGAAAAAAATGTTAATTAATGCATCAGTACAGCTCACATCAAGAAGGAAGAATGGACATCATACTTTGAAAGACAATTTGGTAATACAAATACGATTCACACTAGCATAACAGCAAAATCCATAAATCTGAGCACTACAAAAATGCAGGTAACATCGGAAGAAATAGAATATAAAATACGTAATTTAAAGAATAGAAAATCTCCTGGACCAGATCTAATTACCAACGAATTATTGAAATACGGAGGCCAAATGCTTACCGAGGAAGTACAAAAGCTTTTTAATAAAATTATTAAAGAAGAGCAAGTACCGCAAAAATGGAAAACCAGCTATACAATTCCCGTACACAAAAAAGGTGACCACAAAAACCCGGACAATTACAGAGGAATTACACTTCTTAACTCTGTCACCAAACTATTTACAGCAATTATTCGTGACAAACTTGAAGAGAAAATAGAGATCTCGGAGGAACAACAGGGTTTTCGAAAAAACAGGGGAACCACAGATGCCTTATTTATAGTGAGACAAATAATCGAAAAATCAATAGAATTTAACTACCCTGCATACTTATGCTTTGTTGACCTAGCAAAAGCATTTGACCGCATCAAGAAGCAGCACATAACGGACATCCTAAAACAGAAAAATGTTTCAGCGGAGATCATAAACATAATTGATGACTTGTACACAAATTCCAGCACAAAAATAATAACATCCGAATGTCTAACCGAAGGGATAAGGCAGGGAGACTCGCTAAGCCCCTTCGTATTCAATTTGATAATGGACCGCATAATAGAGAACATCAGACCGAAACGCGGATACCGGATGGGCGGACACAATATCAATATAATATGACGCGGATGATGCGGTCCTACTCGCAGATAACGACCTCCAGAGATTGATACACCTATTTAACGTATCAACTAAGAAGTACAATATGCAGATATCAACGAATAAAACAAAGTGTATGGTAATTTCCAAGGAACCAAGAAGATGTAAGCTACAGATAGAAAATGCCATAATTGAACAAGTCATGAACTTTAAATACCTAGGCATTGACACAATAAGCTGTCGTAACCTTACTGGAGAAGTACTGTCACAAAATACAAGAGCCCTACAAGTGGCAGGATGCTTAAGAGATGTTATATTTCGAAACAGATACATGAGAATAGAGGGAAAAACAAAAATATATAAGACCATGATACAACCAATTCTAACTTATGCCACGGAAACAAGAGCAGACACTAAGAAGACAAAGCAGAAAATGAGAACCACCGAAATGAAAGTACTGAGATCAATGCTGAACGTGTCAATCAGAGATAGGCTGACAAATACCTTAATCAGAGAAAAATGTAATGTGCAGGACATGGTCAAATGGACAAACAAAAGAAAAAGAGGTTGGAAAAAACACGTTGAGAGAATAAGTGAAGAGAGACTAGCCAAAGTTTGTATGTATGGACGACCAAAAGGAAGAAGATTACCAGGACGACCACCAAAGAGATGGGCCCAGAGCTGGTTCTCTTCATCAGCAGAATAAGGCGGGTGTAGATAGAGTGACAAACAGGGATATCCCTAGTCAACATAGAAGAAGAATAAGAAGACTATTTTCATCCCTATGTATATTCCATAATACAACATTATGACAGTAATTTTCCAAGAAGAATAGAATTCTGTCAATTTATTTTACTTCGGTCACAAGGAAATGCTGGTTTTTTGGATAATATTATTTGGTCGGACGAAGCCAAATTCACAAAAAATGGATTGTTTAATCGGCGCAATTCCCACTATTAGAGCGACTCAAACATACATCCATTTAGAGAATTCAATTTTTAAGAGTCTGGGCAGTTTAACGTGTACTGTGCTATAAGAAATGACGGCGTCGTCGCCCTAGAATTCTACCAAGATAATCTGAATGGTAACTTAACCATTTTTGAAAACTTCTAGATACAAAATACGTTTTTTAACTTATAGGTGAGCGCTACTTCGACATCTTGAGAAATTTGGAAGTGAACTATTTAGATAACTTGCCGCTGGCTGATCATAGAAATCTACTTTATCAACATCATGTTGCGCTTCCACATAATAGTCATTTAGTTAACAATCATCTGCAAAACTTGTTTTATAATCAATGGAGAGCCAAGAATGGGCCACATCTTTGGCCACCTCGCTCCCCCGACCTAACAGTACTTGATTTTTTTTTATTTGGGAGACCATCAAAAATGTAAGTATGTAACATCGCATTAACCACAATGGAAGATTGCATGCAGCGCGTCAGAATAGCACTTGAAGAACTTAATCCTCAGTCAACAAGAAGAGCCACCCATGAAGAGTTCCTGTTTAGGTGCGAAAAATGTTTGAAAGTTCAAGGGCGTCAATTTGAACATTTACTTAAATCATTTTTGTAACTTTATTTTATTAACAACTGGTTTATTTTTTTATTTTTTTTTTTGGCTTTTATAGATCTAAAGTTCTTGAAGGTTTTTATAATCTTTGAGAGTTGGTAGTGTTGGTTTCTGTTTCTTCGGATATCACATCACGAATGTATCGCATGTTCTTGAAATAACTGTATCACATTCTCCATAAATAATAAATAAGTTTAAATAATCTTCGCGCGTGTAATTTAATCGCCCTGGCATGATTATTATTAATGAATGTCAAATAGCAAGAAATAGTAGCAATTCTGTAGGGTTCGATTGTTTTGTTTTCGCCACGCCTCGCCGTCATGACCAACTAATAACAAAACTTAAAAGCCGTATAGTATTTTTACAAGAGAAAAATGTTGAACTGCCAATATTTTGAAAACTACAAATTTTTGGAATAGACAACCTTATACAAAGTTACTCTTATTTGTAATGCTTAATATGATAAAATTATAAAAATAGGTGCTATCTATTTGAAAAAATTAACTTTTGACGATTTTTTATATATAATTTTTATTCTTCTTTTTTGACCACTCTGTACTGATAATTTTCAAAATATCATAAAAAGACTACAAAAGTCGATCTTCTTCTACAAGAAAACTAACCCAAATTAAATAATAAAGCCTTCCTTATAGGAAACATTCATAGTTAAGTTTTGGTCCACAAACGTTATTTTTGACATAAAAATTTAAATATGTCCAAAACAGTGAGCCTTAAGTATAAAATATGTCTGGAATTTTACGTAGTACATTTAAAATAAGCAAGTTGATATCTACTTCCTGTTAGTACACTGTCAAATCTTCAGATTCTCCCTAATTATAGTTTTCTCCCAATTGATCGATAAAGTTTCCGAAGGATCACTCTGTATATATTCTCCTTTCAAGCAGAGAGAGAGGAAATAATATATAGAAACAGTTTATTTCCTGCAAATACACCCTGCAAAAATGTTGATAGTGGGACATCCTATACAGTACTATATACGAGGGCAGCTTGTTAAGTTTCTACAAAAATTAAAATAAAAATTGACTTGTTTCAAAAGCTCTTCAAAATATTCGCCTTGAAATTTTACAAGCAATGGATTTTTAACTGTTTATTTCTTCCGTAGATCATGAAATAAATAAAATTAAAAATGTACTGCTGTTAGACCAAGGACACAGTCTCAATGTCACATCCTTGAGGCGGATTTCCCCATGATCACTCACTAATTACTTAAAAAAAAAATAACGACATAAAATATCAATAAGCATTTTACGCTTTAACGGCTCACATTTCGGATATTCCGAAATTTATCATTAACTTAAAACAAAAAACTAATCACCGCAAAATTCAAAAAAGAATATAAATTGACAACGGCAAAAAATGACGATTATATAAATAACAAAAGGTGACAATAGAAAAATGCTCACCGTAGTATTTCATTAGTAAGCCGGCTTGAAAGTCTAGGCCAAATCAATGATAGGTGTCTAGCACTTCGTCTGATTGTAACGCTTTATTTTAGGATTTTCCCATGGGCGTACGCGCGAAAACAAACGCTAAAAAGGTTTAAAATTCGAACCAGATCTCTTCGGTGTGGAACCTGGATTTTGTTATAATTTATGTTATACCTTTTATTAACAAAATGGTCAAATATTTTTGCTGGTGTTTAGCATTATTAGCACCTCGCTTCAAAATGTTGACATATAATCCCTATTAATTGCATTTATTAATAAAAGATCCAAATAATTGACATTTTCAAAATTATTTTTTTTTATTTATTTACCTTCCTAAAAATGTTTTTTATATAATTAAAAACATTCATATAACAACATATCTGCAATTTAAAAAACAAACAGTTTAAAACATTATTCAAATTTTTAAAAAAATATTTAATTTTACTAGTACACACCTTTACATTTTGTTTATCACTACATACTATAAAACAAAGTCTCTTTCTCTGTCCCTATGTCCCTTTGTATGCTTAAATCTTTAAAACTACGCACCGAATTTTGATGCGGTTTTTTTCAATAGATAGAGTGATTCAAGAGGAAGGTTTATATGTATAATAACATCCATTAAATAGTGGAGAAATACTGTTATTTTTGAGGTTTCTAATGTGATGTCGTTAATTATCATATTTTTTTCCGCTTACATTGCAAACGCAGGCTGAACCCTACGAGATTTATCAAAATAATGTACTAATTATTTGTAAACATTGAAAAGGTCTACAGAAAACTCCGCGATGATATATGTCTATCTCTCATGGATATCCCACAATAACATTTTTTTGTCATTTACTTTTTTCGACAAATAATGGCAAATTTTGAAGCGATTTTAACCAATACAGCATTAATCCTTATCCAATTAAATAGCTTAAATACATTGTTGATTTAATATAGATCTATATGGTCCTTTACAGCACAAGATTTAAATGAATATTTTCGAAGATATTACAGATTTAAAATTGCGGGAAGTAGCGCTTGCGGCGGTACTGGCCGACCGGGGCGGCGGCAGCGTGCCTATAAATAGCGCGTCGGAGGCCGATGTAATAATTGTTGTAAAAATAAAATAAATAGTCACAGTTTTTCTGTAGTGTATTTAGTATCAGCATTGCACCCGTGCGAAGCCGGGGCGGGTCGCTAGTTTTTTATATTTTACAATGCACCAAAAAAACGCATAAATTTATTTTATGTTTAAGCGGATATTCAATTTTTGATGTTTATTAACAGGATCGAATTTTTGTTTAAATTAAGCTGATGTAAATGTGGCTCAAATTCCCTATATCCGTTTTGTCGTTAACAGTGTTTTTATCTTTTTTAATTTCTATCATTTCCTTTACCTGCCATTTTTGGTAATTCATATCTTTGTTTTTTATTATGGTACTGTAATAATCAAAAGTATGTTTTTTGTCTGGTGTATGTTTGTTTAACGCTGTTGAGGTGTTTTTCGTATATTTATGGTCATTCAATCTATTCTCTAGGCATACGATAATATCATATATATTATATATATATATATATATATATATATATATATATATATATATATATATATATATATATATATATATATATATATATATATATATATATATATATATTTAATCCCAGCTTTTCTTATACGAGACTGCAGATTCGTCCTAGCCAAACCACTTAAAATACTGTATAATAGGTGTTTAAAATTAAACAGTTTTCCCTCCATATGGAAATCTTCCAAGGTTTGTCCTGTTTTTAAGAAAGGGAATAGATCTAAAGTTTGTAATTATAGACCGGTGTCTATTATATGCAATTTTTCTAAAATATTTGAATTTTTACTTCATGATTCTATTTTTTCATTAACTAAAAATTTAATTACTCCATCTCAACATGGCTTCTTAAAGGGTAGGTCGACGACAACTAATCTCATGATTATGACTCAGGATATAGCTGAGGCTATTGATCATGGTTGTCAGATGGATGTTGTTTATTTGGACTTCACAAAGGCATTTGATCGTTTGGACCACTCCATTTTACTTAAGAAATTGTCATCATTTGGATTTTCAGATTCACTAATAAAGTTATTTAAATCATATCTCCATAATCGTATTCAGTATGTTGAAATTCGCGGTTCTCGCTCAGTGAAATATATTTCAAGTTCTGGTGTGCCGCAGGGATCAGTACTGGGACCTTTATTTTTTAATATTTTTATTTATGACATTGTTTCAGTTGTTGACACAGATATTTTATTATATGCCGATGATGTTAAGCTATATAAGAGAATAAATTGCTTACAGGATTGTATCGAGCTTCAATCGAACCTGGAACATGTTAGCAATTGGTGTTCCGAAAATTATCTGCAGCTCAACGTGGAAAAGTGTAATGTTATGACTTTCACTTCGAAATTTTCTTCATTTCGATATGAATATTCGTTGAATACCGTGCTACTCTCGCGGGCAGATCTTTTTAAAGATCTCGGAGTCACTTACGATCCCAAGCTTTCATTTTCTTTTCATATGAATAATATCGTTTCTGAGGCCTCAAGGGTTTTTGGGTTTATCTTGCGTTGTACTCGCGATTTTAATAACACTGACGTCATCAAATTACTGTATTTCTCATATGTGCGGTCTAAACTAGAATACGCATCAGTTGTGTGGTCCCCAGTCTACAATACCCACGTCAATAATTTGGAGAGGGTCCAAAGAAGGTTTTTGAAATACCTCAATCTTAAGAGCTTTGGGGTTTACCCTACGCAAGGTTTTTCACATGAACTATTGCTTCAGAAATTCAACTTTTCATCTTTAAAGCTACGGCGGGAATTTTTCTTACTAATAATTCTTTATAAGGTACTTAACAATTTTATTGACTGTCCTAATATTTTAGCTAGAATAAACTTAAGTATCCCTCGTATAAATTGCCGAAATTTTAAGGTATTTTATCTCAGAACTCCCAGAACTAACGTGCTCAAATTTTCGCCTCTATATTTTATGTGCGACATTTATAACAAGAGTAATAGCTTTGACATATTCAGCTCATCTCTAGGAACTGTCTGCCGGATTTTGGCACATTGACCTTGGCATTTCTGTCTTTTTTCTCTTTCTCATCCTTAAGCATAGCATTGTATTATACATTTAGTGTTAGAATTAATTATTTTAGTTAAATTTTTATTTGTATTTAAATTGATATATATTTTTGTCGTTTGATGCTAATTTAAAATTGTTCGTTTACGTATTATTTGTGTAATCACTGCCTTGTAGTTGGGTCTCAAGACCTGTAGGGCAGTTATTGTAAATAAATAAATAAATAAATATATATATATATATATATTATATATATATATATATATATATATCTTAAATATATCCGAGATCAATTTAAAACCTGTCTCAGTTTTTGTACTAGAACGGTGTCATATGCCTTTCTTAAATCAACGTGGACGGTTTGTTTCATCAAAAAACGAACTTTTTATTTCCCATTTCCGCCATTTTAGTCCTATGCAAAGTTTCGAAGAGCTGCACAAAAAAAAGTATATTATATTAGATGAATCCTCCTCCCCCCCCCCCCCCCACTTGCCGCAATGGAATATCTAGAAATGACAACTTAAACAACACTGATTTGCAGCCTTACAAAAAAATATTTCTCGTTTATGTATAAAAACTAGTTTTTTTTGTTTACAAGATGTCATTTAAAGAAAATAAAAAGATATTTTTTGAGGATATATTTTACATAAAAAAATTATCGTACGTCCATGTGTACCTGTGAAACGGTGCGATTACATCCTACAAATGAGTTTTTAATGAACACAATTTTGACCTTTGCTAAAACAATTTCGTTTTCTTTAAAATATTGGCAGATTTCATAGAATATTATGGAAGTAGACGACCGACGAAAAAGCGGTTCCTTAGCTAGTCTAAAGGACACATGAAATTCTGTTACGATTTTTAAAAGCTTAAAACTGGAAGTCCGCAAAAAATGTTGCTTAGAATGATCTATTTGAAGACAGTGTCCATCTTTGCTGTAGTTTTTTTACCTATCCGGGAACAAGAGGGAAAAAAGGAAGCAACAGAGAATGCCTTGCGTACTTTCAATAAAATTTTGAAAATTAGCTGAGGCGACATCTCCCTTATATAATGACTTGCAATTTCTCTCTGAGCCAAGCAAGAACTTCTATTGCAAGTTTTTTCCTAAAAATTTTAAACAGTGCCGTAGAGGACAATTCTATTTTCTTGTAGTCCAGTCAAAGTAGACAAAAAAAGTGGTAACTTTACAAAAATTCACATTGTGCTGAAAATTGCTATATATTTCAAATAAACTATTACAAATAGAATATCAAAAGTTCCCACCGATATTAGCTCTACTACAAATATTATTCAAGGTTAAAAGTCAAAAATATCCGTTTTGCGCTTTTTTCTTGTGAACTCTGAGTGTTATTGTAAAAATAGTTCATACAAAAGTTATAGATCATGTAATTCTCTACAAAAATTGTTCATATTCTTTTTATCATACGAATCACCATTGGGGAGATATTGCGTTTCCAAAAATTGAAAAAGTTACTAGTAAAAATAGAAGAATAAGATGTTCGTGGCTCTGTACTAATTTTTGGGAAACGAACGATATCACTAACAGAAATTTCGTAATCTTCTTCGTTTTAGAGATACAGAACGATTTTGAAAATTATACATTTTGGAACACCCCTCGTATTTCTGTTATCTCGCAACTGTTTCGGAGAAATAAATCAAGCTTGCCTTTTTTTAAATGCAATGTTTCTTATATATTTTTGAATAATGAGCTTTGGTTTATTACAAGCTTTTCAGAGACACTCTATATGTATTATTAGTATTGAGTCATATTTACGTTTTTTTAAAAAATTATTAGAAAGTAGCAACCGTGCGGTAACAAGGAGGAGTTTATCCTCTTTAGTCGGTAAGAAGGAATATGCAATATTGCCACGTTTTGAATGGAAATCCAACAATTTAAATTCTTTTATACTTGATACAGAGGTATGTATATAACATTTTATTACATCCTGTTAATGTTGCGTAATTCCATTTAAAGAAGCAAAAATGTATTAATAGTATCAATAGTATGTTGATGAACACAAAAGGGCTAAAAATATTTCGAATTTTTTAATATAATTTACTTTATGAAATGATAAACACACAAAAGCACACTTTTGTCACCAATTTTCACAATTTTATATAATACCTAGACTTGTTTGGCAACATTGTGGGTTCTTCAGAAGGTAGTTTGGTACTGAACTATATTTAGGATTATGAAATTATACATACAAATGATTTACCTGCTTTTAATATTACATTGGTTGGGTTTTTCCCAGTAAATTTTTTTTTTTGCTTTATTTTCATCATGATTTTTTAAGTTTTCGTCAAAGTTATGTTTATCTTGTAGCAAATGGTTGGCGTATTTTGAGTTTGTTTTTGAATTTTTATAACTTGTTTTATGTTTATTTAAACGTTTTTTGAAATTTCTACCTGTTTGACCAATGTAGACTTTGGGACAAGTACCACAATTAATTTTGTTCACACCTGAAGAATTATTCTTATTAGTTTTATCGTTATTGTTTTTTATATGAGCTCTTAACAGGTTGTTCGTTTTAAAAGAGATATTAAGATCTTTTTGTTTTAGGAATTTTATTTTTATCGATGTCGGGCCTATGTACGTTATTGAACCGTGATATTTTAAAGTAGATTTTTATATAGGGGTACGCTGAGTTTATTGTTTTTTTATATATGTAATTTTTTGTTTACTAATCTATCAATTAATTATAGGTTCATATAGATTGTTTTCTGCTATTTTTCTTTTTTATAATTTTCTTTTGAAAGTGGAATATGGATTAGTCTGTGTATTATACTATCATGTGCAGCACGTTTATATGAGTATGGATGTAGATATTTATTATGTATAGTACTATCTGTTTGTGAAGGTTTGTGAAATATGTTAAATTCATGTTTGTCATTTACATTAGGAATCGGTAAATCTAAAAAGATTGATTCGTTTTTTTTTGTTCTGTGGTAAATTTGATGTTAGTATGGATATTGTGTAGAACCTTAAGTGTTTGATCTATCTGTATTTCTGAACCTGTAAAACAAACAAATATGTCATCCACATATCTGTACCAATACAGGAAGTTGCTAACTATTTTATTACTATGTATTTTTGGTTCAATGTGATTCATAAAGATCTTAGCTAAAAATAATTTTGCATTATACATACGGATTTAATAAAATGACTTATAATATAATTTCTTATGACTGTATTTACATTATTTTTATCTAATAATTTATCTAGTAAATCTATGGTTTAATCAAATGGAATACTAGGAAATAAGGTAGAGGCATCAAAGGAACCTAATTTGGCAATTGGAGATAGTTACATATTTCTCAGATTTTTTATTAATTCATAAGAGTTTTGGTTACTATATTTTGGTGTAAATTTGCAATACTTTTTAATAAGGTTGATTAACAATTTAGAGATTTTATATGAGGGTGCAGTGACAAAGGAAACAATAGGTGTTATGTAATTTAATTAGTGAATATAATTTTGGAGGTTGAGGGTTCATATTTAGATACTTGTTATGTTTAGTTATGACTAACTTTATAATTTGATTTAATTTCTCTGTAGGGTCTTTTGGTAATATTTTATCTTTTTCTGGTTCTATGAAGTTCAAAGATTTTTCTTTGTAATCTTCAATATTTAATGCTATTATTGTATTTCCTTTGTCGACCCTTGTAAATATTAAATTGTTCATTTTTATTTTGGATTTTATAGAACTTAAATTATTTATATTACTTTGGGTAGTATGACTGGTTTCTAGAGATTATTCTTTAATTAAATCAGCTGTTTGGTATTTAAATCGATTTGAATTATTCGAGTTGTTATCAGATTTTAAATCCAAATTCCTTCGTACTCCCTCCAAGGATTATTGACTCATACTGACTCATATCAGGTATACAAAGACACCATGTTATCGGGTTCTGTACTTCCTACAAACTTTCGAACGGTTCGCGCGGTGCAAGGAGAGAGAACTGATCTCTGAATCGGTTTATACAGATGCTCACTAAGGCCCAGTCCCTTGATGTTTTGCAGTAGGTTCTTTGGTATCACTCCAGGTATTGATAGTATTATGGGAATCATATGGATGCTGTTCATTGCCCACTTTCAGCGGATTTGGACCTCCAGATCTTTTTATTTGACGATCTTCTCCTTGTATTTTGGTCTTGGGTTGTTGTTATTAAGTGTAGGAATGTCAATCAGTATAGTTTGCCTAGAAATTTTATCTGTTAGTATAATATCTGGCCTATTCTGAACAACTGTTTGATTTGTTAGAGCCGTTCGGTCCCAATATAACTTGCACTCGTTATTTTCAAGAATAGACTCCGGATTGTATTTGTGGTAAGGCACTTTTCCTACCTGTAATACTTCTCTGCTAACGCTTGGTGGAGTCGTGTCTTTCCTTATATTCGGTTGCGGCAAACACTTGGGGCATCCTTCAGTTATGTACTGAACTGTCTCCGATGTTCGACAGCCATATCTGCACTGGTCATTTTCTATTGAGGGATCTCTAATGATGAACTTCCGATAGTTCTTCGTCGGAATAACCTGGTCTGGGATGGCTAACAAGAAGCCCTCCGTTTCCGGAAACATCTGTCCTGAAATCAACTAATAGTTCGACGCTGAGTTATCGACATTGTCCTGATTGACCTCATTTGGATGTCGTCCATGAAGTGGCTTCTGTAGCCAGGTTTGTAACTTCTCTTGGTCTGTTTGGTGGTGAGAAATAATATCTTGTTCCCTCAACTGTAGCGGTACTGAATCGTCTGCCTTGCATATTGCTCGATGTAGTGTGGAAGAGTCCGCTAACCTGTATTGATCGAGCTGCTTACCAATATCCACCAATCCTCTTCCTCCTTGGTGTCTTGGAAGCATTGTACGTTCAATAGCACTCCGAGGGTGATGTTTTTGTGCTTTTGTTAGGAGTGTCCTTATTTTTCTTTGCAGGTTTTGAATGTCCGTCCTGCTTCATTTTACAATTCCAAAAGACTAGCTCAGCGCAGAGCAAGCATACGTGTTGAGCGTCTTAAACAAATTTCTATTATTTAAGCAAGTTCGTAACACCCGTTTTACCCTCCTGACAAATTCGGTTGTCAATTCGGCCTTCACAGTGCGATGGTTAATTCTTTTAGCCTGTCTTATACCTAGGTATATCTATGTTTATTCCGCTTCCATTGCAGCTATAGTTTCACCGTTCTTCATCTCAAATGCTCCAGGTTGTATCTTTCCTTTAACGATGTTCAAAATACGGCACTTGTTCATAATTAATAATGAGAAATGGTAATTTCTAGAAAAAAACTACAAGAACACTTTTTGTAGAGAAGTAGATGATCTACAAGTTTTGTCTAACATAATTTTACGATACCACTTACCATTGGACGTTGAATAAAATTTTTAACAGAAGTAGAATCGGTAAGGACTTTTAATATATTATTTGTAATAGTGTATTCACGATCTAGTACTATTTTCAGCGCTATTGCGAATTTTTGCGAAATTAAATATCTCTTTCGACTCGATTAATGGTTCAATCCAACCTAAAAAAACATTCTAACCTAAAACTATTATCTCGAAAACCCCTTAAACCGCCCATTTCTTCTCATAAGAACGAGTTTTATTACTGCAACATTGCAAAACATAAAGCGCCATTCCATACCTCACGAAAAGTTGTGAGATGTAAAAGAAACTACGCCTAAATCTCGTGACCTTATATTTCTGCCACACACTGTGCTATTCTCCTGCATTGCAATATAACAATAATTATTGTCAATTGGTCATCTCTTTTCACTCCGCAGGAGAGGTCAGTGTTTGGGTCAGTACAGGCCGACGTCAAGGTCACTGCTGACCAAGATATTTCGCAGCGTTGTCGCATCTCAACGTGTCTACTGCAATCAATGGAAATATTTCGCGAATGGTCCTATGTAAGTCGATTTTTTTGTGTTTTAGGTTAGGTAGGTGAAACAGAGATGATATTTGCAACAGTTTCTATCTTGTAAACTACTGAATTTAACTTAAGTCTACCAATTTCCATACTATGTGCTATTTATATTTAATATTTTTAGATTTTTAAAATCCACTGTGGAAAAATATTTAAATACGAGGACGTATCAAAAAATTTTTTGCAATTTCGCTTACGCATCGCAAAAACCAAAAAAGTTTCATAAATACAGGATGTCGCATGAAGAACTCTGGCGGTTAATTTCTTGGAAAATGGATTTTGGAAAATTTTGAAAATTTGGCAGTTTACTAAAGATGATGGAGGCAATTCGGCTAAAATGTTGCTTATATAGATGCGTATTAATATGGCAAGCCGAGCACGTGACGCGCCCGTGACGAGTATCTTGCGAAATTACGGCAAAACTCCTTTGAATTTTGCCGATTTCTATTGATGTCTTCTGCGACAGGTCTCAAAGGAGATAATAAATACATTTGGGTTGCCGGAAATCAATTTTTTTATAGTTCTATTGTTTGCGAGTAGCTCGACCGATACTCGCAATAATCCAATTTCTGTCGGTTTTTTGGTGCGAACCCAAAAGATTTTTTTCTATCTAGTAGGACGGGTTTATGACACGCTCTTTCGAAAAAATCTACTTTGCAGCGACACTGACCACACGGGATTTTTTTTTGTTAATGAATTAAAATTTATTTAGCATTTTGCATTGATTAAAAGTTGGAGTGTTCTGAAAAAAATATGTTGAATTTAGAGAAGACCTGCAAATAATTCCAAAATTTGTGAGTTATAGTCAAACATTTTAAAAAAGTAATGAAATTGAATTAGAAATTTTGCAGAGACCAGCGAAAGGAAAATTTCGAGTGTCTGTCAAATGAAAATGGGCTGCTGAAAATAAAACATCTCTTTTGAAAATATCTGTTTCTACTTTGTTTGATATTGAAAATCTAACATAGAGTTTCTGGTGTTCCACGTCAAAAAGTACCCACACAAAAAAAATTTTAGCCACTTTTATCGTCACATAACCTCAAAAAAAATTAAAACGTCTTTTTTCGTTTTTTGACGATATCCTCGGTTCTAATCATCATAGAAACTTCTTTTTTTTTCATTTTGTAGGTTTTTTTATTGCCTAAAACACGATATTTTTTACAAAAATTTTTGGCGCGAAATTCAAATTTTTTTGGGTGTTCGAAAACTTTTAAATTCAATAAAATAAAAACTAAGATAATAGCAGGACCAAAAAAAATATATGATATTTTTTAGACGCTAAGTTATGTCTATGAATTTTTTCAGATTTTTAAAAGCTGTAAAACATAGTCAGAATCGCAAAAAACGGCATTTATTAGCATTTTTGCTCATTTTTATCGAGTTTCGAAGCATGGAATTTTCTTATAAATCCTCAGTTGTCTTAAAACTGTGTGTATATATTAATATATATATATATATATATATATATATATATATATATATATATATATATATGAAGTAAAATGCGAACAGTAAATGCAAACTTCTCTCCATCATATCCTTTCTGTGTTAGAGGTTGCACAGTTAGAATAAATTGTTATAAAACGCAATTTATCCCATTCCACCACCATCGAGATGATGGCCTACCTGTACCACCATACCAAGAAGAAAGTCAAAACTTACCCTCCCCCTGACATTCTTCTCGGTATGGTGGTACAGGTAGGCCATCATCTCGATGGTGGTGGAATGGGATAAATTGCGTTTTATAACAATTTATTCTAACTGTGCAACCTCTAACACAGAAAGGATATGATGGAGAGAAGTTTGCATTTACTGTTCGCATTTTACTTCATTCATACGCGGAGCTGCATATAGTTGTATGTTTGCTGAATGTGATTTCAGCACTACAACGGCATAATGTGGATATATCCACTGCTATTGCATCTCACACGGAGGAATCCGTGAAATCCGCATTAACATATATATATATATATATATATATATATATATATATATATATATATATATTACATGCTTCAAAATTCAATAAAAATGCGTTTTTTGCGACTCAGACTTAATTTCCCCATTTTTAAAAATATGAAAAAATTCATGGACATAGAACACCCATAAAAATTTGAATTTTTCTCCAAAAATGTTTGTAAAAAACATCTTGTTGTAGGCAATAAAAAAATCTACAAAATGAAAAAAAAAACAAGTTTCTATGATGATTAGAACCAAAGATATTGTCAAAAAACAAAAAAAGAACGTTTTCTTTTTTTTTTTTTGAGGTTATGTGACGATAAAAATTGTAAAAAAATTTATTATATGGGTACTTTTTGATGTAGAACCACCAGGTGTTTTTTATTCTTTATTACCAAGGGGGCAGTTTCGATCCTCCTAATGGGCTAGACCCTTTGCTAGAATTTCTAATCTTGGCTTTTTTTATTCAAGGTATTCTCGCCGAAGTTCTCATTTTTTATTTAATAAACTTTTTAACAGTGAAATCCCACTGCATAAAACTACTTGGCAGGGCAGGTATGTCTTGTTCACTCGCTTTATATTAACTGAAACGTTCCTAAGAAATTTGCATGGTGTGCTCCACTTTAACCGAAACAAGGCTGCTCTTTGTTCTGCGTCACCAATAAGTCCGATATAAAAAAAGATATAATTTTAAACGTGGTCATATTCTTTGCTTAAATTCTTTGTAAAAATCTAAGTATCCTTGATCCTTGATACACAACACATTTACAAATACTGATAAATATTTTTGTCTACAAATATTAACATATTTTTTCCTTTCTTGGCTTACACCGCCAAAAAGTTTTTAAAAATCTCTTAATGCTAAATAAGATAACGTTATAAAAATAGGGGGTTTATATTTAAAAAAATTGACTAGTTCATTTTCCGAATATCCCTCAGGGCACTTTGTCGTGGGACACCTTGTACATATTAGTATCAAATTTAACAATAAAGATGCTCTAAACCTATCTCCGCATGAGACTCACTAATATTTATAACCTAATTATTAATTTACCTCGATATTTTTATGGAGTGTTTACAATTGATTTAGGTACCATACGAAACGATATGACAACCATGTTTCTAGACAACACAGTTCGACAAAATATGTCATAGATCACACACAGAACGCACTGATATCTGTTAACAAGCGGGCAGCGTTCATTGAAGACAAATAATTACTTTTAATATTTATTATTGCATTTTAAATGATTCCCATGAAATTTTTTCGCGAAATTACATTTCTAAGAGTTGTTTTCATTTCAAATTCTTTCCATATGTATTGTATTTGTTGCATTTTGTTCTACTTTTATCGAAGAGTAATTGGGAAAAATTGTACATTTAACTGATCCGTGAACGGCTTTCAAAATTGAAAAACTAGTGGACTAAAGGTTAAAAACATCGAGAATCAAATAAGTTGGTATTGGTACCATTATACCTAATTTTAACTATTATTTTTCTCTTTTACGCTGCATTTAGTTTTAGTTTACAATTATTAAGGGATAGCTTCCACTCTTTTATTTACCGGGATAATTTAAACGATTTTCCATCCCCAAATCCCAAAGAATATTTCAAATAAGTGGAGATGGAAGTCATCAGCTTCTTCAGCCGAGTCGGAGTTCAATATTTCGTCGATCATCCATGGTTCGATTTTTTCTTGTTTCGGTCGACTAAGAACAGTCACAACATCCATTTTTTTTTATTCTATTGACACATACACCAGATATTTTTTGGTGAGAGGATTTGATAATACATGATAAATGGTGATTTTAGAAAACAAAAACTTACTCCTAATTATCGAACGAATCATTTAAAATATAAAATCGTAAGATCTTAACCCGACACAAAACAACAACAAACTTTACGTTTCACAACTCTTTAATTTTTAAACGGCCTTAAGACGAGTACTAAAAACTCATTCATGTTTTCTCCAATTTGTTCCAAGTACGCACAGAACACACACGCACTCTCAGAAACAAAAACCTTTAGAACCCAATAACCATAAAGTCAGTACTTCTTTTTATACAGCACCGCCTTGAGAGCCGGTTTTTACCTTGCTTTTATCCGTAAGTTAAGTTATTTTAATTTGCAACTCGGTAATTTGTCGAATTATATACCAATCAAGTTGTTTTTTTTTGTTTAATAATACGAACTTCCATTCGAAGCAACACTAAGTGCTCTTCACCTCCGTTATCACATTAAATAAGCTAATATATAAAGGAAATTGGAAGGTTTAACTGCACTTCTGAATTTGGTATTTCTATCTTTGTTAATTCTGAAGTTAAACGAATCAAAAAAAGGATCATTAGAACTAAACATTCCGCAAGACCAATGAATAAATTAAAAGGTTTTGGCGAGATGTAACGCAACAGTGTCTTGCCTCGTAATTTTCATTGAAAGCGACGTCTAATAAAGGTAATAAAGTTATACTGACGTAGTAAATATTTGTGTTCTTCTTATTCTCCTTCCTAAAAATATAATTAAAACATTCACACAAGAAACATACCTACAATTTAAAAAAACAAACAAAACACTTTAAAACAGTATTTAAATTTTTTAAAAAATATTTAATTTTACCGGTACACACCTTGACATTTTGTTACTCTATTAATAATGAAATTCAATCTTTACATCGTCTATTGAGGATACATGGATTGCGAGTGTGTTTTATTTTTTATATATTTTTTATATTTTACAATGCACAAAAAGAACAAATAAGGTATACATTTACTTTTATGTTTAAGAGGATATTCAATTTTTGATTTTTATTTGACAGGATCGAATACTTAATATTTTTGTTTAAATTAGGCTTGTGTAAATGTGGCTCAAATTTCCCATATCTATTCTGTCGTTAACAGTGTTTTTATGTTTTTTAATTTCAATCATTTCCTTTATCTGTAATTTTTGGTAAATCATATCTTTGTTTTTTATTATGGTACTGTTACAATCAAAAGTATGTTTTTCGTCCTGTGTGTATTTGTTTAACGCTGTTGAGGCTTTTTTCGTATATTTATGACCATTCAATCTGTTCTTTAGCAATTGGCTCGTCATAAACATTGATTTTTTGGGACAATTTGGGCAAGGAATCGAATATACTACATTTGATTTATTCATGAGAGGAGTTTTACTTTTTAAATTTGTGAACAGTGTATTTAATTTATTATGTGACTTGTGGCATACGATAATATCATGCTTTTTTAAAATGTATTTTATTTTTTCTGACATATTTTTGCTGTTTATGTTCTATGTTTCTTGGTATTACGTTATTATAAAATTTATATGTTCGTTTATTAATTATTTTGGTGATAGTCTTTTCATTGAAATTATTATTTATTAGTGTCTTTTTTACTTTTTGCAGTATTTTTGGTCGGAATTCAGGAGACGTTAGGGAGATAGCACGATCAGACAGACCGATTATAACACTATTTTTTTGAGTTTTTGAATGATTAGAGAAACAGTTTAGATATCTACCTGACCAAGTTGGTTTGGTGTACCATTCAGTTAAAATTTTGTTTTTTCTGCGTATAAGTGTCATATCTAGAAAATTTATTTTATTATTATTTTCTGTTTCGGGCGTGAATTGTAATTGTGGCATCGACAAAACGTTTGAAACATATTATATTAAAATTTAATTTTTCTAAAACTTTTTCCTCTAAATATTCCATTACTAACTGAGCAATGGTAGATGAAATTGGTGATCCCATAGCACATCCATCGAGTTGTTTGTAAAAGGTGTTTTCGTACTGGAAGTAATTTATATTTAGAATGAGGTCAACAGCATCCATAAAATTATTTTTTGATAGCGATGTATGTTTCTTTAAAATTTCCCATTTTTCTGCTAAAATAGTGTGGACAAGTTGATTTGGTATATTTGTAAACAAAGATATAACATCTAGCGAAATGAGTCTGTAATTTTCGGGTAGGTTTATTGTATCAATAAATTTTCTAAAGGCGAATAAATTTTTAATAAAAAAAATCGTTTTTGCCTGTAATATTTGAAATGCAATCCGATAAGAATTTTGATAAACTATTGAAAGGCGATTGTATACAAGAAACATAGGTCTTAGTGGTATATTATGTTTATGTAATTTTGGTAGGCCGTATATTTTTGGTGGAATAGCATTGTGAATAGTTAGCCTTTTTGCATCTTTTTCAGTTAGTTCTTTTACATTGAGCAATTTTTTTATGAAGGTATTATTTTTCTTTTGATATAAGTTAGTTGGATCACTCTTAATATTTTTATATGTATTTTCGTCCTTTAGTAAGTTGTTCATTTTTGTCTCGTAATCTGCCTTGTTCATAACTACTGTTTTATTGCTTTTATCAGGCCTTAGCACAATGATTTGAGAATGGTCTTTTATAAATTTTTTTGTTCGATTCAATTTCTTTTTTTTATTTTTTTTTGGAGGCTGTTACTTTTTATTGTTTAGTGTCTTATTTTGATTTTATGAGTAGTTAAAACATTTGTTACTTCAGCTCTAATTGTGTCCTTCTTGTCATCTGGCTCATTGCTAATAACAGATTGAATTGAGGCTATATATTCGGTTATTGGGATATATTTTTCTTTTGTAACATCTAATAATAAATTTGAACCATAGGATAAAACTTCATTAACTTCAGACGGTATCGGGGTATCAGATATATTTTCGATCCATTTGAACCTGTCACTGTTTGTTTCGTTACAGAACTCACGCTTTTTAAATAATTGGTTTAATTTCTTTTCGTGTCTTTTTTTAATTTTTCTATGCAATTCCTCAAACTTTTTATTTTCTAACATTAAGAACGTATCTAATATATTATTTGTTAAGTATCTCTCAGCTGTTTTAATATTTTCCCTAATGGATGTATTCAAAGAATTAATTGCTTTAGTTGCCTGTGTAATTGATAAGTTTAAAATACTCTATTTAGCTTTCATAATAGCTTTTTGAATGGCCATAAATATACGAAAAACGCCTCAACAACGTTAAACAAACACACACAGGACGAAAAAACATACTTTTGATTATAACAGTACCATAATAAAAAACAAAGATATGAATTACCAAAAATTACAGATAAAGGAAATGATTGAAATTAAAAAAGATAAAAACAGTTAACGACAGAATAGATATGGGAAATTTAAGCCACATTTACACAAGTCTAATTTAAACAAAAATATTAAGTATTCCATCCTGTCAAATAAGAATCAAAAATTGAATATCCTCTTAAACATAAAAGTAAACCTATACCTTATTTTGTTTTTTTTTGTGCATTGTAAAATATAAAAATATATAAAAAATAAAACACACTCGCATTCCATGTATCTTCAATAGACGATGTAAAGATTGAATTTCATTATTAATAGAGTAACAAAATGTCAAGGTGTGTACCCGTAAAATTAAATATTTTTTAAAAATTTAAAGATTGTTTTAAAGTGTTTTGTTTGTTTTTTAAAATTGTAGATATGTTTCTTGTGTGAATGCTTTAATTATATAAAAATATTTTTAGGAATGAAAGGGGCGAAACGTCAATTGTTTGTATTTTTTGTTAAATAAAGAACCTAAACCCAAGAAAAGAAAAAATAAAGAAAACATGATATAATCTATGGTTTAAGAATCAAGAAAATATAATTATATATATATATATATATATATATATATATATATATATATATATATATATATATATATATAAACACCATCTTTAAATACATTAACATGAAGTCCACGTCCCACCCTTCTGTCATGCCTTTTCGGAAAATAACAAACAATAAACAGGCGTTTATTTCGCGTTAATAATTTCATTTTATTGAACATCCAGGTTCATGGACGAGTTGAATTGGGTGCGTTTACACCGTCGGAAATTGTAACCACCATATTTAAAGATACGATATTTAACGACGCCGAAATAAATCTACAATATTGTATTAAATGCTTCATTCCTTAATTAGAGATTACTTTGAATTAAAATATTTTTTTTCTTATATAAAAAGGTTGTTTAAACAAAAATTTAACTAATACGTATGCTGATGTTATTTATCTAGTAGGCAGATATGCTCGCTTGTTTTAAAAAATTGATGGTTAATTTATATTAGTAACTTTTATTATATTTCGAAAAATTAAAATTACCCCTTTTGAACAAAATAAGATGTTTAAACAAACACATGCAAACATAAATCGGGTTCTACACGTAAACATCTTTATAAGCTTTTCGCTAATAAAATTCATCAAATCAGATTCTTAGAAAGAATGACGTATAAAATAACCGACAAGAGGAAATAGTAATTATATCGTTTTAAGACGATGTAAACGTACCCACTGCTTAGCCGCAAAAGCTCGTAACTTGAGTGACCGTAATTTGAAGCGTTTTAACACTGACATATTGTGCTCCTGGTACACTTACTGCACATTCTGACAGTAACGCGCATCATTTGATTATGCTGTAGTACGTATTGCATATTGTTTTCATTTGCATAAAAAAGGAACAGTTAATACGGAGTCTTGGCATAAGTTCATTGGCGTAATTAAAAATATTTTCGAGGGGGGAGCGAATTTATTGCTTTGTAGTTTCTAAATCTAGATTATTTTAAATTAATTATTTGCAATCGCAAAGAATAAAAGGTGTTACGATTTATAATGTCGATTTTCTCGGAAAATTTTTGTTTTCAGAACAAAACGAATTACCTGAATAATCAAAGTACTAGTCATCGTTAGCTATGACTTTTTCCTATCTTTCTGTCAAAATAAATGTATTTCGCGCCAAAAGAACTGTTTGTTTCTTGAGGCAAACCATATATATATATATATATATATATATATATATATATATATATATATATATCATTTTTCTTTATTTTGTCTTTTTTTGGGTTTAAGTTCTATATTTAATAAAAACACAAAACGATTGACGTTTCGCCCTTTATTCAAGGCATTTTCAAAATTCTTTCCTCCTAAAAATATATAATTAAAATACACCACATTAAAAACATATTTACAATTTCGAAAAACAAACAAGACACTTAAAAACAGTATTTAAAACTAAAATTTTTTAAAAATATTTAATTTTACCGGTACACACCTTGACATTTTGCTGCTCTGTTACTAAATAAAATTCAAATTTTACATCGTCTACTGAGGATACGTGGAATGCGAATGTGTTTTATTATTATAATATTTTTTATATTTTACAATGCATAAAAAACAAATAAGGTATATTTTTGGTTTTATGTTTAAGAGGATATTCAATTTTTGATTCTTGTTTGACCGGATCGAATACTTAATATTTTTGTTTAAATTAGGCTTGTGTAAAAAAACACACACAGGACGAAAAACATACTTTTGATTATAACAGTATCATAATAAAAAACAAAGATATGAATTACCAAAAATTACAGATAAAGGAAATTAAAAAAGATAAAAACACTGTTAACGACAGAACAGATATGGGAAATTTGAGCCACATTTACGCAAGAATAATTTAAACAAAAATATTAAGTATTCGATCCGGTCAATCATTTTCTTTTTATTTTGTCTTTTCTTGGGTTTAGGTTCTTTATTTAATTAAAAATCAAAAACAATTTGACGTTTCGCCCTTTATTTAAGGCATCTTCAAGAATTTTTGTTTTTTTTTTATTTATTGATCTTCCTGTAAAACAAATATGTGAAACATTCAAATTCAAGAAAGTTGGAAACTGATCCAAATGTTTACATCTAAGTAAAATAATCCGTATATTTTTTTGAGCGGCCAGTCTAGTGTATGTTCTTGACATTTCTTTAAGATGCTTTACTACGTGTGGTCCATGTGATTCTACTATTTTCTTCATAAAATGTCATAATTGATTTAGTTTTTAGTAGCTTCAACCCAAACTATTAATATATTTTCCATATTCTTGAACCATTTTCTTTTTATTTTGTCTTTTCTTGGATTTAGGTTCTTTATTTAATTAAAAATCAAAAACAATTTGACGTTTCGCCCTTTATTAAAGGCATCTTCAAGAATTTTTGTTTTTTTTATTTATTGATCTTCCTGTAAAACAAATATGTGAAACATTCAAATTCAAAAAAGTTGGGAACTGATCCAAATGTTTACATCTATAAGTAAAATAATCCGTATATTTTTTTGAGCGGCCAGTCTAGTGTATGTTCTTGACATTTCTTTAAGATGCTTTACTACGTGTGGCCCATGTGATTCTTCTATTTTCTTCATAAAATTCATAATTGATTTGGTTTTTAGTAGCTTCAACCCAAACTATTAATATTCTATTTTCCAGATTCTTGAACCACTTTCTTTTTGTTTTGTCTTTTCTTGGATTTAGGTTCTTTATTTAATAAAAAATCAATGAATGAATGTTTCACATATTTGTTTTACAGGAAGATCAATAAATAAAAAAAAACAAAAATTCTTGAAGATGCCTTAAATAAAGGGCGAAACGTCAAATTGTTTTTTTATTAAATAAAGAACCTAAATCCAAGAAAAAACAAAATAAAAAGAAAATAATACAATCTTTGGTTCAAGAATCTGGAATATATATATATATATATATATATATATATATATATATATATATATATATATATATATATATATATATATATATATATATATATATATATATATATTACTTCATTCATATACAGAGCTGCATATAGTTGTACGTTTGCTGAATGTGATTTCAGCACTACAACGGCATAATGTGGATATATTCATTGCTATTGCATCTCATATGGAGGAATCCGTGAAAGCCACATAAACATATATATATATATATATACAGTGCCTTCATTTCAAAACGAACCATCCTTAATAACTTTGTTAAATAGAAAAATTAAAAAAAAAAGAAAAAACACGTCAATTTAGATATACAGGGGGAAGTTTAATTTTGCATTTGTTAAAAGTCTGTCAATCACATCATTGTAAGCAGCATAAAATTGTCTATCCAACCGTATAAAAAAAATTAAATCGGTTGACGTACAAGCGAACAGTGTGCAAAAATGTCTTGTAATAATACGTAATATATCGGCCTCGAACTTTAGTATGTCAAATGATTACCCTATAGTGTGATACATCATTTTAAAGGGCATACTATCTCCTATTTAGCCAATAAAAAAAAACAAAATCTGTTGATGTACAAGCGAATAGTAAGAAAAGATGTGTGGTAATAATAGACACCTTATCACATTAAACTTTATTATGTCAAATGGCTACTTCATAGAGTAAAATATTATTTTAAATTTAAAATAAATATTTTTTTAAAATAATAAACAGTTAAAATATTTGCGAGAAAAGAACTAAGCCTGTTTTAAAATTCATCGCAAAATTCATTGCAGTCTAATCAATCTAGTGTATTTATTTCAATGATATTTTTTGCGGTACCTGATAGGTACAAAAAATCACTGCAATAAATAAAATTTTTAAGATCTTTAAACACCAGTTGTTTATTATTGTTAAAATTGTCATTGTGACGCCTAGTTGAAACGTGAATATAAATGGTGTATACGCTAGCCGAAAGAATAGAAATAATTTTTCTCTATGGAGCTGAAGATCGGTGCGCTCGTAGAACCGCCAGAGCATTTAACGAGAGGCATCAAGACAAAAACGTGGGCCATAAATATGTACTCGAATTGGTACGAAAGTTTGAAGAAACGGGATCCGTTTGTAATAAAAATATATTGAGAAAAGGGTTGTAGATGAAGCATGCCAAATCGAGGTACTAGGACAGTTTGCAATAGATCCAACTTTATCCATCTCAAAGGTCGCAGATTTAACCAACATTTCTGCTGGCTCTGTGCATAAAGTTTTAAAACAAAATAAGTTTTTTCCCTACAAAATTCAAATTCTTCAAGAACTCGGAGAAGACGATTTTGATAGGAGAATTCAATTTTGCGAATTAATGTGCCAACGAATTGACGAGGACCCCCATTTACCTAAGAATATCTGCTTTAGTGATGAATCAACTTTTTTTCTAAATGGACTGGTTAACAGACATAACTGCAGATACTGGGATAATGAAAATCCGCACCTTTTCCGAGAAGGGCATACTCAATATCCCGAAAAAATTAACGTGTGGGCAGGAATTTATGGCAATGAAATCATCGGGCCATTTTTTTTGGAAGATAATTTAACTGGGCAAATTTATTTAAACCTTTTAGAAAACACAATATACCCTGCCATTGTGCAATCTTTAGAAAATCAAGTGGATGAAAATGCTGTTATGGTACTAAATGAAAATAATTTGCATTTCCAGCAAGATGGAGCTCCCCCGCACTACGCTTTGGCAATTCGAGAGTGGCTTGATGAACATTTTCCAGGGACGTGGATTGGCAGACGTGGTGCAATTGAATGGCCAGCACGGTCTCCAGACCTAACCCCTCTAGACTTTTTTCTTTGGGGGTATTTAAAAAGCAAGGTTTATAAAACCCCACCTGAAAATATTGACGATTTAAAAGATCGAATTGTTCGGGAATGTAGAGGAATTAGCAGAGAAACTCTTGCCAATGTTCGTGGGGAATTTCAAAATAGGCTTTTTTATTGTCTCGCTAATAACGGCGCACATTTTGAACATTTAATAAATTAATTTTCTTCAACTGAATAAAACTGAAAAACTGCTTATATTTAACACACATTTTTGCATCCTAATTGCCTATAACGTCTATTAACTTAATTTTTTTTGACATCGTTGGATAGCAGATCGTACGTCCTTTAAAATGATGTATCAAACTATAGGGTAATCATTTGACATACCAAAGTTCGAGGCCGATATATTATGCATTATTACAAGACATTTTTGCACACTATTCGCTTGTACGTCAACCGATTTAATTTTTTTTATACGGTTGGATAGACAATTTTATGCTGCTTACAATGATGTGTCACAAGGTGGGGGTTCCCATTTGACATATCAAAGTGAGGTTAGCTGGAGTTGAGGAGGTGATTGACAGACTTTTAACAAATGCAAAATTAAACTTCCCCCTGTATATCTAAATTGACATGTTTTTTCTTTTTTTTAAATTTTTCTATTTAAGAAAGTTATTAAGGATGGTTCGTTTTGAAATGAAGGCACTGTATATTTATATATATATATATATATATATATATATATATATATATATATATATATATATATATATATATATATATATATATATATAGCAGAAAAATAGACTTATTTATTTCTGACTGAAATTTTTTTGAAACTGTTAATTCTATTTAACTTTTTCCATAAAATGATTTGTCATTTTGTTGTGGTAATTATTCCAGTTAAAGTTACCACCACCCTGTATGTCCTCTTCTCCCTATCTATAAAATAGGATGACGTTTCCCTTCTAATAGATACGATTTTAAAACTCCGCTCTATGAGAACGTTCTTTGTTCCAAATGACTTCTCAAAAAAAAAACACGACACACACATTATTTAAAGATATTTAATTATGAATTTTATTCAAAAGGGTATTTTTTATAGGAACCCGAGACATATGTTAGGAATAACTCAAGGAGATAGTATTCTGTCAAAATTAGCTTAAGCAACAGCTGTTCTGTTGGTAATTTGGTAAAGATAGGGCGAGGTAGCGGAATAGGTAGGAAGTAGCCAGGTACGGATTAAGCGAAAATCTTTTTAGATGTTTGTCTATGATTGGGGAAATAATTTAGGTCAATTTTTAGCGACAATTGTAATAGGTGTCATTTAAAATTTAATACCAACATTAAAGATGGTTTTATTTATCGTTAAGTCGATTATTTACGTTAGACTGCAACGATAAAAAAGAGAACCAAAGAATTATAAAACATTACGTTAGTAACACTAGTTTATAAAATTTAACTTTTTGTATATTGCCGTGAATTTTATGGTTAATAATATTCACTTATGACCTGTTTTTGTCAAATCTAACCTCAAAAATTTTTGTGCAGCTCGAGTTACTTTTTTTTTTGATTTTTGCGTATTTATTTATCGATAACGTGCGTATTTTACTGTGTTAAGATTAGTATCTAAAGTTTTTGCGTCATGAGTAGTTCAAAAAGACGTTGTTTAAACAATCCAAATCATTTTTTGCTATATATGCGGACAATATGTGTTTAACAATTGTAGACAAGTTATATTAGAGTTGGTGAAAAATACCTATTTTGAGTATTTTGAATGCTCTAAGATAAAAATGAAAAGTCTTGGGCTCCTAATTGTATTTGTAAATCGTGTGTGGAATATTTAAGATTATGGAAAAGTGGTAAAAGAAGTGCCTTTAAATTTGGAACACCGACTATTTGGCGAGAACCACAAAATCATCTCGAAAACGGTTACTTTTGTAGCGTGAACGTAAACGGTCTAAACACTAAAAATCGAGCTAGATGGCAGTACCCAAGTACTAGTTGTGTTCAGCGTCCAGTGCACCATTCACCTGACTTTTCAGTGCCTAAAAATATATCTGAAACCTTAGAACAAGACAAGGAAGGACCAAGCTCATCACAAAATGATGCTGATTTTGAAGGTATATCAAATGAGCCAAAATGCTTTTCCCAAAATGAGTTAGATGATCATGTAAGAGATTTAAATCTTTCTAAACAAGCTTCAGATTTGTTGACATCAAGATTAAAAGAAAATAATTTAATTTGTTTAAATACTAAAATAACTTTTTATCGTGAAAGTGACAAAGAATTATGGCGTTTTCTTTTTCGAAGAAAACGGTATTACCTTTTGTTCAGACATTAAAAACTTGTTGATAAAAATGGGCTTGAAACAATACAAACCAAACGACTGGCGTCATTGACAGCGTAGCCTAAAATATATTATATTACATAATAGAAATAAATACGCTGGGGTACCTATTGTCCACAGTATAAAGTTAAAGGAAGAATATTGTAACATCTCGCTAGTCTTAAATAAAATACAGTACAATGACCATATGTGGCAAATTTGTGTTGATTTAAAAATGGTGAACATTCTTCTCGGTCAACAAAGTGGTTACACTAAGTTTCCCTGTTTTATATGTCTTTGGGACAGTAGAGCTAAACAAGAGCATTGGGTAAGAAGAAACTGGCCCTTGAGAAAAAATATGAAGCCTGGAAAGCAAAATATAATCCAGAATTCACTCGTAACAAAATTATCCTTTCACCATTACATATAAAACTGGGCATCATGAAACAGTTTGTTAAATCATTAGATAAAGATGGGGACTGCTTTTCTTACATTTGGCAAAAAGTTTCCTCGCTCACTATGGAAAAGATTAAAGCCGGTATTTCTGAAGGCCCCCAAATTAGACAACTTATGAAAGATACTCAATTTAAAATTTCTATGACTGAGTTAGAACTTGGACAGCTTTTGTCTCTGTGATGCAGAATTTTCTCGGAAATAAAAAATCAAAAAATTATATTGAACTTGTAGAATACCTTCTGTTACAATTAAAAAATTTAGGGTGCAACATGAGCATAAAACTCCACTTCCTCCATAGTCACCTAGACAGGTTTCCGGAAAATTTAGGAGATATGAGCGAAGAGCAGGGAGGGCGTATGCATGAGGACTTACGCGTCATGGAAGAGCACTATCAGGGTTTCTAGGATACGAATATGATGTCTGACTATTGTTGGTCTCTGACACGTCATTTTCCTAAGTGTACACATCAGAGAAGAGCTTTAAAACGAAGTTTTTTAGAACTCAATGATTAACTTGATTTTTAATAAATTTTTTCTTAGTAAATATACAAGTTTTTTCTGTCTTGTACCTACATAGCTGAAACTCAGAAACTAGAGCCGATAAAAAAATTCTACTCATATATTTGAAATTAGCATAACATATGTAGTCAACAACAGCTAAAATTTCTTCGGCAACAGATGTACTGCAAGCTTGTGTAATAATAATAATAACAATGCAGATTTCTGCCCAGAGGTTATTGTAAGATTTAAGATTTATTCTATATACAGTAAGTCTAACTAAAACTAGTACTTTCGCAATTGTTTATTATATTTATAAATATACAATATTTAATATCCCTATCTAATAACATTGAAAATATGAGTGGTCCAAAAATTCTTGAGTCTAAAGTCAGATACGCAATAAACTGTATAAAGAAAGGTAAAAGTCCAGATCACGACGATATACAGGGTGTCCCATCGTGAAGCAATTCGATCTATAGAGGGTGGTTCTCCGAGAAATTTAACGATCAATTGTGAGAAAACTAGAATTAGGAAGAATCTGAAAACTTGATGCTGTACTAACGTGTATGGAAGACAGCTGACTAAACTATTTTCAAGATGGCAGCACTTCCGGTGATACCGGAAGTAGATGTCAACTTGCTTATTTTAAATGGAACATCCTATATATTATTCTAAAAAATTCTAAATATATAAATTCATATATAATGTTCTATATTTAAGTCTCACCGTTTCGGATATATTTAAGTTTTTATGTCAAAAATGTCGTTTGCGGACCAAAACTTAACTATAAATTTTTCCTATAAGGAAATCTTTATTATTTAATTTGGATTAGTTTTCTTGTAGACGAAAATCGACTTTAGTAGTTTTTTATGATATTTTGAAAATTATTAGTACAGAGTGGTCAAAAAGAAGAATAAAAATTGTATTTAAACCCTACAGAATTGTCACTGTTTCTTGCCATCTGACATTTATTAATAACTAGCGACCCGCCCCGGCTTCGCACGGGTGCAATGCTGATACTAAATACACTACAGAAAAACTGTGACTATTTATTTTATTTTTACAACAATTATTACATCGGCCTCCGACGCGCTATTTATAGGCACGCTGCCGCCGCCCCGGTCGGCCAGTACCGCCGCAAGCGCTACTTCCCGCAATTTTAAATCTGTAATATCTTCGAAAATATTCATTTAAATCTTGTGCTGTAAAGGACCATATAGATCTATATTAAATCAACAATGTATTTAAGCTATTTAATTGGATAAGGATTAATGCTGTATTGGTTAAAATCGCTTCAAAATTTGCCATTATTTGTCGTAAAAAGTAAATGACAAAAAAATGTTATTGTGGGATATCCATGAGAGATAGACATATACCATCGCGAAGTTTTCTGTAGACCTTTTCAATGTGTACAAATAATTAGTACATTATTTTGATAAATCTCGTAGGGTTCAGCCTGCGTTTGCAATGTAAGCGGAAAAAATATGATAATTAACGACATCACATTAGAAACCTCAAAAATAACAGTATTTCTCCACTATTTAATGGATGTTTTTATACATATAAACCTTCCTCTTGAATCACTATATCTATTGAAAAAAAAACCGCATCAAAATCCGGTGCGTAGTTTTAAAGATTTAAGCATACAAAGGGACATAGGGACAGAGAAAGCGACTTTGTTTTATACTATGTAGTGATAATCATTCCGGGGTGATTAAAATACTCGCACAAAGATTATTTAAACTTATTTATTATTTACGGAGAATGTGATAGAGTTATTTCAAAAACATGCGATACATTTGCGATCCGATATCCGAAGAAACAGAAACCAACACTACCAACTGTTAAAAAGATTATAAAAAATTTCAATAACTTTGGATCTATAAAAGCTAAAAGAAATGGAAATAAGCCAGTTGATAATAAGATAAAGTTAGAAAAATTATTTACGTAAATGTTCAAATTGACTCCCTCGATCTTCCAAACATTTTTCGCACCTAAGCAGGAACTCTTCATGGGTGGCTCTTCTTATTGAGTGAGAATCAAGTTTTTCAAATGCTATTCTGACGCGCTGCATGTAATCTTCCGCAGTAGTTAATGGGGTGTTGTATACTTTATTTTTGATTGTCCCCCAAATAAAAAAAATCAAGTACTGTTAGGTCGGGGGAGCGAGGTGGCCAAAGATGTGGCCCATTCTTAGCTATCCATTGATCATAAAACAAGTTTTGCAGATGATTGTTAACTAAATGACTATTATGTAGAGGCGCCTCATCATGTTGATAAAATAAATTTCTATGATCACCCAGCAGCAAGTTATTTAAATAGTTCACTTCAAAATTTCTTAAGATGTCAAAGTAGCGCTCACCTATAAGTTAAAAAACGTATTTTGTATCTAAAAGTCTTCAAAAGTGGCTGACTTAACATTCAGATTATCTTGGTATAATTCTAAGGCGACGACGCCGTCATTTCGTATAGCACAATACAGGTTAAACTGCCCAGACTCTTGAAAATTTAATTCTCTAAATGAATGTACGTTTCAGTCGCTTCAATAGTGGGAATTGCGTCAAAAAATCCATCCATTTTTTGTGATTTTGGCTTCTCCAAAGCAATCCAAGTTCCCTTTCGAATAATAACTTCGTGAATTGCAGATCGATAAACTATTTACAACTTTTGAGAGATGCTCTTCTGTGGTTCTATAAAATCGTTCAACCATGCCATCTGACTGAAGACATTTAGCTGTTGTTCAATGCCAAGTATTCGCAAAATTTTGGAAAAGCTTAGATTCAAATTACGACTGTGGCCAGAATGTAGCTCCAAAGGAATTACAAATCGGTTGAAGACATTATTGACTAAGATTTCAGCTACTGTTGAGGTTTCCTGATTAAGAATAGCAAATACCTCAGGCCATTTACTGAAACTAAACCATCTATTGTAGCCCTTTTTGTTTGCAATAAACTGTATAGTCAGTATTGATAAAATTTATTTATAAATCAGAAAAAACTGAGTAAAAAGGTTTCCAAATAAAAAAAAAATATTAAGTTGATAGTAACTGAAGGAATCGTCATATACTTTACTAAGAAACATGGCCAAGGTAAATTGAGGTGCGTATCTGGGATTAATTTGTAATTTTTAATTTTTAATTTCACATTATTTTATAAATTGATATTTTTAATTAATATTGTACCGTTGAGTATTAATTCTAAGTCTTGTAAGTGTGCGTTTGTGACCATGTTAGTTGTATTTTGTTTTTATTTTAGATTATACTTTTGAAAAAGCCCACTACATTGGGCGAAACGTCAAGCACAGAATAGTAATATTAATTTTGAAACCTAATCCAAAGAAGTTACCATACATTTATATATATATATATATATATATATATATATATATATATATATATATATATATATATATATATATAATTTTTATGTTTTTAGTGGAATGTGGTTTAGTTTTTTTGTTTAAAAATAAATTATAATAAGACATTTTTAATAAGGCGCGACTCCTTAATACGGTCCTGTGGCATGCAACATAATATAAATTAGTCGCAAGTGTTTGAATATAATTCCAGCGCTTATTCCCGTACTTACAAGATAAGATTTAGAATTTAGTGCCCGTTTTTGCCCATCGATAATATGCGGTTTATACATATGTATGTCGAACGGGTGTGGCAGAACGGCAGTAAAGTCATCTTAACGTTCAATAGATTCGTTCTCTGTTCAAAACGAATTAAAGAAGCACTTTGGGAGGTCTTACTGCAACTTTTTCCAACGATTGTGAGGTACCAGAACCACTGGCGTAGATTGGGAGACGAGAAACACGATTATACACCTCTCGGAACCTATTACTCCAGGGAAATTAGATATAAAAAGAGCTGTTTTGTTAAGAAAAATGTAACATTGATTTTTTTGCTGGAATGTGTTCATTTCGGCATCCTATAAAACATATTTCGATGGTAACTCTGATAGACCTGAGCAAAAAAAATGGCGGACCAAAAATGGTCACGATTTTCGGTTTTTTGAGTTTATCTTAAAAAGTAAAAGTTATATCGAAAAATGTTTTAAACAAAAGTTTTAGAGAATTAAAAAACCTATCGATTCATATAATACAAGTTATAGGTGGCGACACTAGTTATCGAGATATATTTTTTTTTTCGACAAAATTTACGGTTTGTGTTTTAAGACATTTATTAATAAATTATCTATTTAATATTTAACACAAATATAGGTAATATTATTCTAAAAAAGTGTGTAAAACTCGGAATCTGTGAGTTTTTTGTTTTCCGAGAAATTCGATGTCAGAGTTGAAAATTCAACCTCAATTTTCTGCTTTCCTAATTAAGATACAATGCTCAATTTTGATGGAAATTGTTTGTATTGTTTTATATTTTGAAGATCTATTAAAAAAAGACATTTTTTTCAATCGCGGGCCAAGAAATTTTGCAAAAACCAATTTTTGCACAAAAAAAAATTGAGATGACTTTTCACCGGATGGAAATAAAATGTTTTTAATGCGTGCATTGGATTTAGTTGTATCATTTCCGATCTCAAAAAAAAAAAAATTTTTGGATGATAAAAACGTTTTTTTTTTCTCAAAAACTCATTATGGCGTGGCAAATGAAAATTAAGGGCTCAAATTTGCAGAAGATGCTTTTTAATACTTGTACTTTACCTGTGAATTTTTTGGATCCCAAAAATACACTTCCATACGATATGTGACCCTTCGAAAATTGGGCCAAATCTAATCAAAAGTAGCTGCTGCAGGCCGCTGTCGGCGGGTTGCCATAGTTCAGGCGCATTATTCATTGGCGCTTCAAGGAAACTTATGCATCACAAGTAATATTTATAATATTGATGTTGTTTTATTAATTTATATAATGGTAACAATTTGTTTAGCCATATTAATTATTAATTTGTTTATTAGCAAAATTTTTACAAAAATTATATAGAAAATTATACAAATATTCAATTATATATTACATATTATACTATTTTTTTTTCCTTTATATTATTATTACCTAATAGTTTATTAACAAAATTTTTACGAAAATTTCTATAAGCAAATCATATAAATATTTATATTATGATGAGAATGATATGTACAATGAAACTGAGAATAATGGTGAAAATGGTATGTGCGATGTAAGTAAGAGTAATAATTGCGATGATGAAATGGACGCCGATTGCATAGAAGTAATAGAAAAAAAAATGAAAGATGAATGTATAATTGATATATTGTATTTGTATGATTTTCGCACGTAATTTTAATGTATTATTAAATATTTATATAACGTATTATATATTATTTTTATATTTTTATATGATTTGCTTATAGAAATGTTCGTAAAAATTTTGTTATTAAACCATTAGGTAATAATAATATAAAGGAAAAAAACAGTAAAATATGTAATATATAATTGAATATTTGTATGATTTTCTCTATAATTTTTTGTAAAAAATTTGTTAATAAACAAATTAATAATTAATATGACTAAACAAATTGTTATTACCATTTAAATTATTAAAACCACATCAACATTATAAATATTACTTGTGATGTGCCAATGAATAATGCGCCTGAACTATGGCAACCCGCCGACAGCAGCCTGCAGCAGCTATTTTCGATTAGATTCGGCCCAATTTTCGAAGGTTCACAGATCGTATGAAAGTGTATTTCTTGAATACAAAAAATTCACAGGTAAAGTACAAGTATTAAAAAGCATATTCTGCAAATTTGAGCCCTTAATATTCATTTGCCACGCCATTATGAATTTTTGAAAAAAAAAATTTTTTCATCAAAAATATTTTTTTTTAAGATCGGAAATGATACATCTAAATCCAACGCATGCATTAAAAAAATTTTATCTCTATTCGGTGAAAAGTTATCGCAATTTTTTTGGTGCTAAAATTGGTTTTTGCAAAATTTCTCAGCCCACGATTGAAAAAAAAAATTTTTTAGTAGATCTTCAAAATATAAAACAATACAAACAATTTCCATTAAAATTGAGCATTGTATCTTAATTAGGAAAGCGGAAAATTAAGATGGAATTTTCAATTTTGACATCGAATTTCTCGGAAAATAAAAAACTCACAGATTCCGAGTTGGACATACTTTTTTAGAATGATAATACCTATATTTATGTTAAATTTGAAATCAATAAATTGTTAATAAATGTCCTTTTTTAAAAAAAAAAAGAAAACCCGTAAATTTTGTCGAAAAAAAAATATATTTCGATAACTAGTGGCGCCACCTATAATTTATATTACATGAATCGATAGGTTTTTTAATTATCTACAACTTTTGTTTAAAACATTTTTCAATACAACTTTTACTTTTCGAGATAAACTCAAAAAACTGAAAATCGTGACCATTTTGGTTCGCTATTTTTTTTTTGCACAGGTCTTTCAGAGTTACCATCTAGATATGTTTTATAGGATGCCGAAATGAACACATTCCAGCAAAAAAACCAATGTTACATTTTTTTTACTGTCAAAAGTCTACTTTCCATGAAGTATAGTAAAGCGTTACAATTATCGAGTCTGCGTAGCTTCTCTTTGCAAAAATAAATTTTTATATAAAAAATACAACGTGAAAAACAGAAATGTCATTTGCCACGCGTTTGTCCCCCGTTCACTGAGTTCGTCCTTGATCATACGATAGTGGGGGAAATTTTGATTAATAACAATTCTTTCGTATGTAACAAATTACCTGATCTTTTTTCAGGAATCCACTCTCGATATTCATAATCAGGGAGTCAAAATACATATAATAAACTTTGGCCATGTTTTTTCATCAGCTATGAAAACTCTCTAGACTCCCAGACTATTTCTTTTTATGTTCATGAGATCAGCCTAGACATACATACAGGGTGATTCAAAAATCGGTCACGAAACTTAAGGGGGTGATTCTACTTGACAAAATAAGGGTAGAGCTTCATATAATTTTTTTTCAAAATGTCATTCGTTTTCGAGTTACAAGCCGTCCAAGTTCAAGTTTTTATTTTTTGTTTTTTGAATTACTCGCTTACAGGAAAACCGATTTGACTAATATTTGAAAGATAGGCTAAGTCTTCTGCGCTTCATCATTTTAGTAACAATTCACATTGATTGTTTGCCGCTAGAGGGCACTTTACCTACATTGAAAATAGTTTTTTTGTCATAATTTTTTAGTGTTGACAGCTACAGTAGTTTTTGGCATAATTTCTGAAAGACTGATGCCAGGCCTTTAAAAAAGATGCTCTTTATTTACATCGCTAAACCCAACGGTTTAGACGTAAATCACCCTTAAAAATTAAGTGGTAAATTTACTTTTCTCATTTCATTACCACCAGCTACCAGGTAAATAGCTATCAAAGTATACTAGAGCTGTCAGTTTAACATCAAATAAATTCGCTTTTTAAACTATTTAATTTATAATCTTAAAATAACTAATAATGGCTCAAAAAATAAAATCTTGAACTTGGACTCGAAAACGAATGACATTTTGAAAAAAAATTATATGAAGCTCTACCCTTATTTTGTCAAGTAGAATCACCCCCTTAAGTTTCGTGATCGATTTTTGAATCACCCTGGCCAGGAAACTCTCATTTCTAATATGTAGGTAGTAATGGTTTCTTTTTCCATTTAATAGTATTTGTTTTACTTGGATTAACCTAAAAACTAAATTCTATTTTCCAATGTTCTAAATATTTATGCATAAACCCATTTAAAAACGGAAATCTAAAATTTTCTATGACCGATGAATTCGTCAGTTTTATACATAAAAATCTGGCAACGAAAAACAGACTTCTTTCCGACTCATTGACACTTGACACCGGCCAGAGTTCGTCAAAAATTTTTAAGTTATCCGAAAAGGTATTGTCAAATTTGGTGCTTGTTAGCTCAGCAGAAGATCACGCGGGATTAGAGTTTTTTGAACCTTCTTTCACTACCACGATTTATGTATATGGAATTTGAAACTTAAGTTCTTTTTATTGATATTTATTCGACTTTATTAGGTTAAGTACTTACAACAAAAAAATATAGCACGATTCATAATAGAGAGCAATCACAAAATGTTAAGAAAAAAGTTGTAATAGAACAAATTAAATAAAGTAAAATTAATTTAAAACAACAAACGAAGATGTAAATGAATACATTAAAGACAAACAACCTTGAATACAAGGAACGGCAAAAGAAAGATTAGAGGAGTACCACCAAGAAAATAAAATAGTCCAGAGCACAACTGATGTTTCGAAAAATTCCGAAACTAACACATAAAAACACAATTTTATGCAAAATTCGGCTTTATTTATCAAAATAATCTCCTTTTATAGTGATACCATCATTACAGAATAACTAATTCGAAATGTAATTCATGCAATTTTGTCATCGTTACAATCAAGTCGTGAAAGAGTACTTTTTTTTCTAAATTTAGGGGCGTTTTTTCGCGATTTCTTTCTTAAAACGCACAAATAACGTCATATAGTATTCGGTATTGATGGTTTTCGCTTTTTCAAGATAGTCGCATCTCAAAATAAGGACGCCATAACCTTGCCAGCCAACTGTTGCGTTTAGAACTTGATTTTTTTCTATTTTCTCGAGAATATCAAAAGGTGCTTCACTAAAACTTCAATATTTAATGATTGAAATGTCTTCAGATTTTGACAGGTAACGTTTAAAAGTTAGTACTAACGAAAAAACATATTGAAGTCGCTATCAATGTGCCAATCTAGGAACTTTTCGAACCACCTGTTAAAAAGATAACCCAAGTGATCTTAGAGAGTACCTACAAGTGGAAACAAGAACAAGAAAAATGAATCAGTGTTAACAAAAGTGAAACAAATACTAGAGAAGAGAAAAAAACTTACAGAAACAAATAATGGAACAAACAAGAGTGCAAGAAACACGGCAAAGAAGACTTTATTAATCGAAAACAATATGTAATGCTACCACATAGTTATCAGTGATCTCGTTCTTTAAAACTGGGGAAGATTTGGTTTTTTGTGACAGTTAATTAACACCAGAGTTTTTATAGATAGCTCAAAGTTTAGCTTTAAAGCCGTGCTGCTTCACCTTTCCAATACGTGACCTTCAATTCTTCTTAGTCATGTTATTCATGGCTGGTTTATACTTCCAAAAATTATCAAATACCACTAAGAAATTCCACTAAACTAACACTAACACTGCGAAATAAAAATGCGTTGTCCATACTTCGAAATTTAACAAATAGTAAAAATTAAGGATGACCAATCAAAATCGTCCATGAATATTCCAACCTAAAAGTAAAATGTACTTTTTTTTGCTCTTCAATTCTGTTTAACTAGTTTTATTCTAAAGTATTTCGACGATCTTATAACATATTCTTATCAAATATTATTTGTTTTTTACGTACTTGTCAAATTTTTCTCTAGCCGAAAATTTCCGCAAGCTAACATGAATTATGCCGACTTTTTAAAAGTTAAAAGTTGACCAACTTCTTAGGTGATATTTGATAGTTGTTAATTTTTAGTTGGGACTATGTGCAGATGAAGGTGTCATCGACATATTTCAACCAGACTGTCAGTTTTACTGTTGATGTTTTTATGGCATGAGTTTCAAACTATTCCATATATATATATATATATATATATATATATATATATATATATATATATATATATATATATATATATATATATATATATATATAAATGTTATGTCGGATATTCTCACGGGTGTGATGTGTAATCGAAGGTTTTCGGGCATCCCGTGTATGTGCTGAGTCTCTCTCAGGACTGTAAGGCAGCTGACGTTTCGGTGAAATCTCCTTCACCATTTTCAAAGCTCACTGTATGGCGTCAGTTCGCTCGTAGACGCCATACAGTGAGCTTTGAAAATGGTGAATGAGATTTCACCGAAACGTCAGCTGCCTTACAGTCCTGAGAGGGACTCAGCACATACACGGAATGCCTGAAAACCTTCGTTTACATATATATATATATATATATATATATATATATATATATATATATATATAGGCGACGACTTATAGAAGCAGCTTTCATTAAGAATAATAGTAAAATCTTCAGTAAATCCAGTGTTGAGATACCTAATCTTTGGCAACTACTACTTGTAACATCAAATCATTAATGTGTGTACAGTGTAGCGAAACTTTACGCTACAATGTAAAAATAAACAAAGATAAAAACAATGCATTTCCGACAACTACATTTTAGTCAATCTTCAACATTGTCTACAACCTTGAATAAACGTTGAATTTTTTTGTTCATCTTTTGAGGCATGTCCTAGGTTTGCTGATTTCTAGATGATAGATATTGTCCTGTAGAGGTGTGAGTTGTAGATTTAATTCCATGGCGGTCATTATGTACATTTTCATTGTTTCATTTATGCATGCATAGGCTAATCTTTTCAATTTGTGAGAGATTGGTTCTAATATTGGCTAGGCGGGTTGTTTTACTCCAGATTGCTGCTCTCTATGCAATGATTGTACTCACTATAGTAATGTATGTTTACGGAGGAATATTTGGATTAGAGTCCCAATTTTTTCCTCGGAAATTTCTACAGACAATAAGCGCTGTTGTAGCCTTGTTCATTACCTCGAAATCATAAAATTTGTTATCTATTGTACTCTGTAAAGTCGAAGACCATGATAGTTTTAGAAATATATAAAGAGTGATATGACCGCCACGGCTGGCTCGGACGTAGTCTAATCTGGAGGTCCAATTTTCGATGACTTTTTCCAACATTTGTGGCCGTATATCGGCAATAACGCGGCGAATGTTGTCCTCCAAGTGATCAATCGTTTCGGGCTTATCGACGTAGACTTCACATATCCCCACAGAAAATAGTCTAGCGGCGTTAAGTCGCACGATCTTGGAGGCCAATTCACGGCTTCGAAACGTGAAACTATGCGGTTACCAAACGTTTCCTTCAATAAATCAATTGTGGCACGAGCTGTGTGACATGTTGCGTCGTCTTGTTGAAACCGCAGCTCCTGCACATCACGGTTGTTCAATTGATGAACGAAAAAGTCAGTAATCATGGCTCTATAGCGGTCACCATTGACTGTAACGTTCTGACCAGCATCGTTTTTAAAGAAGTACGGACCAATGATTCCACCAGCCCATAAAGCACACCAGTCAGTTTTTCTGGATGTAACGGTATCTCAACATACACTTAAGGATTATCATCACTCTAAATAAGGCAGTTTTGTTTATTGACGTATCCATTCAAACAAAAGTGAGCTTCATCGCTAAACAAAATTCGCTTATGAAAATCGGGATCAACGGCAATCTTGTTTTGGGCCCATTCACCGAATCTACGCCTTGCTAGGTGATCGTGTGGCTTCAATTCTTGCACGAGTTGGATTTTGTAAGCACGCAAAACAAGATCTTTCCGCAAAATCTTCCATAAAGTGAATGAACACATATCCAATTCCTGTGCACGTTGGCGGATAGACTGATTCGGGTCTTCCTCTACGCTAGGCTCTACAGCAGCAATGACTTCTTCTGTACGCACTGTACGACGTCTCTGTGGATGCGTATTATCATTTAGAGTAAACGTGGTGCAAAGACGTTCCATAGTTAATCGAATTAATTGCTCTGATGGACGATTATGTTGACCGTAAAATGGACGTAGTGCGCGATACGTATTTCGAACAGAACCATGATTTTCAAAATAAATTTGCACAATTTGGAAGCGTTGTTCAGGCATCAGTCTATTCATGTTGAAATGCCAAACCAAACTAAACATAAATCACTTGACAGCTGACAAAATGGCCGCCAGTTAAAAAAGTATTGCCAACTTAAAGTTCTATACCTCTATAAAAAACATCCTTTACTTCAATTAAGATAGAAAAGTGAATGCAGTGAAAATATTCTATTTAGCATTAAGCTCCCTGGCTAAAACTACGTGCTTCAAAAACAAAATAACACTAATGATTTCCAGAAAAAGCAACTCCATAAAAAACATACCTGTAACTCTATAGCACCCTTATTAAAAAGTCTGACACTTTCATTTATAATTTTTTCGAAGTCCCTTTAAGCCTCTTAAGAGAATATTTTAATTCGTTGATACGAAGCAATTTTCCAGCGTGTGCAGTTCGATACAATGCAATTTTCACAATCTTAGCATGAATATCTCTCCCCTTTATGAGCGTTATTAATAAGTTAACTTGACCTTGACTTCGTTTTCATTCAGTAATGCCTACACTTCGTAAAATAAAGAAATTTTGTTGCCAAGGAAAAAATAATCAGATTCAAGTGATTATACCGCCACAATATTTTGTCCCATACCAATAAGGTACGAAAGGAATGCTTGCGATGAAACGTCAATGTTTGTCTGTCTGTATGGCACACCAAGTATATTACCTAATAAATAGGAATTTCGAATCCAGTAGGTAAAATAGCGCTAAATTTCTAGTTTTATTTAACATGAATTTAAATTAAATAAACTTGCTACATTAAAGTTTCCGATTAAGTCGTTGTTCAATGAAAGGTTATAATGTTTTAAAAAAATGGAAACATGTGTTTAACATGCATCTTGGGCGTCCATTTCTATGATTTATGTCGTTCCACACGAGGAGTAGTGACTTGTGTGACAGTCGTTTTTATTTTAATTCCTCTATTATCAATTCATTTAAATATACATTGTATATGTAGAGTAAATCAGAGATAATTTCAGAAAATTGTATTATTATTTTTATTTAATCTTAAGCAGTCGTTTTTAATTGATTAGGAAATTGAATACGTATTAAGAAACGGTGTCTTCAAGAAAATCAAGATAAATAAATATTATAGAGGAAAGTGAACCTAGAATAACATCAGGGAAAAAATTTTCAATCAATAGTTTTTCCAAAAAAAATTCAAAAGTAGGATTATATCAAAATATACAAAAAAAAAAGTTATTAGAAAATGTTTTTCTAAATGTAATTTTTAGTCCATATGCAAAATTTCAACTGTATAAGATAATTTAGATTTTTTGCCCATTTTTCGTAAATTGCACCACTGTTGCAAAATAAGACTCACCGCAGCCTACATAAAACTTCTTGATTTTGATAATGCTTCATCCCAAACATATTTTGTTTAAAATAGTGCAATATTAAATGTGTGTTTTTCTACAAAATCCTATTAAAATTTGGTCACATGCGATGCAAGTTTATTTATTTTTGACCGTGTACAAGATAACTTCATAAAATAGCTATTTTAGAAAACGTAGTTTGTGTTTAAACCTAATACATATTATAATTAAGACGAACAAGTACACAAGTGTCATCAGTTTGTTATCAATTAAAAAGGTAGAATTTTAAATGCGTTCAATTTTTATATTATGATTTTTTTATTAGAAAATGTGAGTCTTTTCAATTAAAATATTTTCTTAATATTAATGTCTAACACTTTTAGACACAAACTACATTTTCAAAAATGTGACCAAATTTTAATAGCCCTATTTGGATTTTGTCGAAAAACACACATTTAATGTGGTGCTACTTTAAACAAAATATATCTGGAATGAAGCATTGTCAAAACTAAGTAGTTTTATGTAGATTTTGTGTAGTCTTATTTTGCAACAGTGGTGCAAATTTACAAAAAAAATGGGCAAAAAATCCTAATTATCTTATACAGTCGAAATATTGCATATGGGCTAAAAATTATGTTTGGAAAAACTTTTTCTAATAATTTTTTTCCATTTTTTTAGATGTAACCCCATTTTTGAGTTTTTTTTGGAAAAAAATTCAAATCTGACAGATAATGCTAATCACGTGACTACTGGTTTTTTCATTAATGTTCATCTCGATCGAAGCAAAAATTGTTCCCAAAGTCAAATTTCGAATTAGGCTATTAATACAAAAAATCCAATATGATGCGGACTTTAGTGGCCACACTGTATATATATATATATATATATATATATATATATATATATATATATATATATATATATATATATATATATATATATATATATATGTTCCCCTGATAACACAATCTTAATCAGGTAGATTCCTGAACTACAATTCGTACCACAAACAATCAATAAAAGTGAATTTAATCAAACAAATGAAAAACAGGGTCCTAAAAATCTCTGATACATCCTTCCATAATAAAATCTTAAATATCCTCTTACAGCTTTTCACAGACAATTCCTATCTCCCAGCCTTAATTAAAAAATTGTTATTTAGCACCTTGTCATCATTAGCAGAAACAATTAATGGCGATATAACAGATCTTAAAATTAACATGAATACTAATATATATATATATATATATATATATATATATATATATATATATATATATATATTATGGGTCAGTGAGGATACTTTCAACTCCGTCAATTATTGCCAAGAGGCACATTTGAATGAAATATATTCTTATCTTTATCGTTGGATAACTCTTTATCTAGTTCTACAAATATTACTAATTATAATGATTACAGTTTTCCTTAGATAATAACGAATGAATAAATTCAGTATGGCTGACCAGGTATTCCATAATTACCTTTAATTACAATCTCACCCTAATAAAATTCAATAAAATAATTACTAAAAATGGACAGCCCTACCGACACCTGACAATTTTCCTATCCTAATAATCTCAGCATGGCTGACCATTTACTGCATATTTACCCTTAAATGCACTTTCACCCTAACAAAACTTAAAAATAATTTGGTAAGGTTGACAGCCCTACTGACAAATTTTCCTAACCTCATAATTGAAATTCATTTTATATTTACATGTGACTCGGGAAGAAACAAACAAAAGCAGTATGGGATGTTATTAAAAACAACAAGTCAGTGACTGAAAAGTTAAATGCTAATGATTTTAACATCTTCTTTTCACATATTGCTGAAAATATAATGCAGAATATTCCGAATTCCGTTTCGAACCCACTTGGCTACCTAGACTCTCTAAATATAAATAGCTCGGGTCCAACATATCACTTTAATGAAATTACTTTTAATAATCTGAGGGATATAATGTCTAACCTTAATAATAGTCCTAGTAAGGACTGCTTTGGTTTAAATATTAGGATACTTAAGACTATAAAAAATATTGTAATATACCCGCTAACTAAAATTATTAACAACTGTATAAAATTAGCAGTTTTTCCCGAATGTTTGAAATTGTCTCGTGTGGTGCCAGTTTTTAAGAAGGGAGCCTGCGATGATGTTGCTAACTACAGGCCAATTTCAATGGTGCCACTATTTAGTAAGACCTTTGAGAGTGCTTTAAAAAATCAGATATGTGACTATCTTGAAGACCAGTGTTTGTTCGATCCATGTCAGTTTGGTTTTCGTTGCAACATGTCAACTACAGCTGCCATAAACCATCTAACTTCGTACATTCAAAAGTGTTTTGAGGGAAGAATGTATGTCCGGGTCTCCTTCTTTGATTTAACAAAAGCTTTTGACTGCATGTCTGTTGATTCAAAAGCTTTATAAATATAACTTTAGCGATTGCACAGTCAATCTTATTAAATCTTACTTATAAAATCGTACAGCTATTATTTTGTTTGCTGATGACACAACGGCACTCGAGAGAGCGTATGATTTGATAAATCTTAGTCGACAAATGGAGAGCACGCGGTCGGATATTCAGCAATGGTTTACTGCTAACAAATTAATTCTCAATGAGACCAAAACCCAGACAATGGATTTTTCATTGAGGGCTTTGAATCTAAGTGAATCGGCTGTAAGGTTCTTGGGCTTATATCTTGACCCTAAACTGACATGGAAGCGACATGCTGAACATCTTATAAATATTTTAAGCAGAAATACATTTATATTACGTAATCTGAAAAACCTAGTGTCTAATGATGTTCTTGCGAAGGCTTATTATGGTCATATCCACTCACATCTTAGCTACGCTGTCCTGTGTTGGGGACATTCATCGCATGCTTCCGGAATATTTGCCATACGAAGGCGTTGTATAAGGATCATGTCTGGTCTGGGGTTCAGAGAATGTTGTAGGGCCAGTTTTATCTCCCTTGGCATCCTTACTTTGCCATCTATTTATATCATGAATTGCCTTATGCATATCAAAAAGAATGCCGATAGGTATAACTATAATAGTGATTACCACAACTATAACACCAGGGGCAGGAATTGTTTTACTTTAACTTATAGTAGAACTGCTAGAGCCAGGGATGGTGGGAGCCACTATGGGCTGAAATTTTTTAATGTGCTTCCTAATGTTGTTAAAAACCTCGGTACGCTGCAGTTTAAATCCAAAATGAAAAACTATCTAAAGATAAAAGCTTTCTACAGTATTGAAGAGTTTCTTTTAAATAATTTCAATGATTTAATATGACAGAGAAGCACGGATGATTACCTCAATGTACTTGTTTTGTTTGAAAACTTGACTTGTTGCAAAAATTTTGTTTTTTTTTTTAATAATTTTAGACTGATTTGTTGTTGTCTACTTAATGTGTTACTATAATGTGTAGTTTTATTTTGACTTGTGAAAATACTTTTACACCTAGTAACTTTTTCCTCTTTCTTAACCTAAAAAAATGCCTCGGAGGACAAAGATTTTCATCAGATGAAGCAGGGCTGTATAAGACTATTTTGAGGATTTGGATACGTCCTTCTTTTCAGAAGAAATAAAGAAGTTGAAATACCTCTGAACCAAGTGTACAAAGCACCAAGAAGACTACGTTGAAAAATAAAAAAAGAAAGCAAACAATAATGTTGCATTTATTCCTTTGTTGTCTTACTTATTGAACAACCCTCGTATTTAAATATTAATATAATCGTACTGTTTAAACTTGTTGTCAATATATTCTCTTCATTAAGGAAAACATTTTTTACCGTGTAGTCTGGAATGTAAAAATATCCCATCGGTCATCTACAAACACCCAACTGCGTCTTGTAAATTTCTATTACTATAAACAACAAACAATTTTTTATGTGAAGCACATAATGCCTCACAAAAATAAGTTTTGTTACAAGCGAAAACAAAAGTTCAGTGAATTTTGTTATTGCAAAAGGAATTTTTACGATCAAAATCGTGCATGGTATTTTCGCGGAGCTCCATAATATATGTCACCTGTAACAGGTATAAATTTTTAAATGCATATAGTTATAGCAATTAAAATCTTCCTATTGAAGACATCTAATAAAAAAAATTGTCGCCATGTTAAGTGAAAATTAGTACTGGCGCCCTCTGGCTTTGCACAAGACTCAGCAACACGTATAACTTGATGGTTAATTATTTGGTTTTCGCATGAATGACATATTGAATGGAGTTTTCAGATTAAAAATGTCCGTAGAATGCTTGTCACCATTCTGGGGAAAAAGTAGTTTTGGGACACCAAATTGACCGTCAAAAACCAAAAAAATAGTGTCATTGTGGTTGTTTTTGTTGTGAAGTTATTGATTGCCATTAAAATTTATGTTCTTTTACTTAACAACCAAGTAATATAGACCAAGTCATCATTCAAATATTTAGGTGTAAATATAGACCACAAAATTATCTTAAGTTTGAACAAAAATGCATACGAGCAGTCAAACACTTGAGGAGTTTAATATATAAAGAAAAAAGAATATCAAGAAAAACAGCAACTCATATATACAACAAGGCAATATGTTGACGTCAATTGGAATAAATGCCTTCTATATACAGTAATTGCAGAAAACCAACACTGACATAGAATACATAGAAAAACTGTTTGAAGATCAAAGACACGAAAATTCTTCTATAAACAGTCTAAGCGGTGACATGGGGCCTGAAATTAGAGGTCAATTATGCATTAAGGTCGATAAAAACTAATAAAGTTGTTGGTCCAAATGAAATGCCAGGTGAGTTGTTGAAGCTGATCAATTACAAAAATTTGGATTTATTGGTGAGATTATTTAATACAATTTATACGACAGGAACTATCAACATTCATATGTTTACCAAAGAAAGGAAATTCAAAAGAATGCAGTGACTATCGAACAATCAGTCTCATGTCGCATACTTTGAAAACCCTTTTAAAAATTGTACACGCAGGAATACATTCCAAATTGGAGCTGAATATTAGTGACACACAGTTTGGCTTCCGGAACGGGGTGGGTACAAGAAAAACATTATTTGCTTTTAATGTGCTTACTCAAAGATGCTTGGATATCAATCAGGACCTCTATGTCTGCTTCATAGATTACAACAAAGCTTTTGATAGGGTCAAACATGACAAACTGATAGAGATTCTCAGAAATAAAAATTTGAATGCAAGAGATTTAAGGTTGATATCAAATCTGTATTACAATCAGCGAGCGGCAGTAAAAATTGGACAGAAAATATCCGGAGATGTGGAAATACAAAGGGGAGTCAGACAAGGGTGTATATTGTCGCCTTTACTATTTAACGCTTGTTCTGAAGAGGTCATATTGGAAAGTCTTGAATCTGAAACAGCAGGGATAAAAGTAAACGGAGTTTTAATCAACAATATTAGGTATGCAGATGACACCGTAATAATAGATGAGTTTGAAAGACCTAGAAAAAATAATGAATAAAATATTAATAGTTAGTGGAGTGGCTTTTTCACACAAAAAAGACCAAGTTCATGATAATTAGTAAAAACAACACCAATAATAATGGTAGGAGGCCAGCACATAGAAAGAGTTAAGAAGTACATACACTCTGAAACGGTGAAAACTACAGCTCTACGTAGTATGATTAAAATTCATCATTCTATCAATCGACTACATAAACAATCCAATTAATTATTGTTTTAATTCACTAAATATCCAGCCTCTTACTGCAAATCTTCCTGTCCTGACAACTAAGGTTGAAAGAAAACCTGAAACTTAGCCAACGATAGAGCAACGGTGTAAGACCAGAGATCGAAACCAAAGATCAGCCAGAAGACATCGATTATCGATACTGGCAGATCTCACATTCAACCTTTAATATATTTTTTTTATTTTATAAAGATTTGTAAAGGCTCGAAGATCAAATGTGTCATAAATAAGGTTTTTATGCCGAAGAACCTCGTTCGTTGGCCTGTAGAGTTCGTATTTATATGTCCTAATAAATAATAGTCATAATATTTATTTAATTGTAGTATAATATATTGTTTAACGCAGCCAAATTAAGTGAAATGTCGTACTTAAAACTGTTTAACTATAAAAGTTTTTTTTCGAATTTTTATAAGTTGTGTTGATGAAAATAATTATGTTAGACTTAAGTGTTTAAAAGTAACATACTTGACTGTTATGGACATATGGATACGTGTATTTATGTTAAATCCATAATCAAAACTAGCTGTGAAAAAACATTTTTAAATAACACGCTTATACTATTGAAATAGGAATAGAATCTCCTGTGTTTTGTATATCTATAACCTCAAATTTACTTGAAATTTGCGAGACATTCAATTTTTTAAGGATATTTTAATTAAAAATTAGAAAATAATAAAAATAACGGCGTATCACCTAATTAAAACTTCAATTATTTTTTCGAAAAATAAAACATTTTGAAGAAAAGATTCGTCAACATATTGCTTTTTTTTAAATCAGGAATTAATTACAACAACGATCAATAATATCGCAGACATCCAAAGATTATAATTAATTAACATAAATTGGATCATTCGGGTGAATTTATAACGTAATCCTATCATTTTATCTCTTTCTACTATCCGTTCCGTTCAACTACTTGTGTCGATACAAATTCGCAAATATATACGAATTTTTTCTACCCTTGTCAGTTAGAAACAACCGATTATATTTAGCCCGTATAATGGCTATGGCGACAGCGTATTCACTGTTATTATAAGTGCACTTTCCCCAAAAAAGACGTATAGCAGGGTACGGACATTTTCAGTTTATTACACGATCAGTACAGTTACGTTATGGATGCGTGATTGAATCTTTATTATTTGTTTTTTTTTCATAATTTTGCATTTGTTGACGCTTCTTTTGTCAACCACCACTGGCAACTTACAAATGAAAAGTTTCTAAATGGGGAAAGTAGTTTTGATATTATTAACTGTGTAATTGTCACAAAAGAATGCAGATTTAGTTAGGGTGAATCCAGATGGTAAAGAATTCGTCCAGCGGAATTCAACTAACTAAATTTCAAACATTGTGATTGCGCGAATTAAAAAAAAGACAAGAATAGAACACTCAAAACCTAAAAAAAAATAAAGACTAAAAAATACGATTTATTTTTATTCCTTAGTATTCCTTCTCCTGTGAGGTCTGGACTCACCTTTATTCAGATTCACTTGGTAGGGTCGGAGAAGCATGGTAAAAAAACTGCTTGAAATAATAGTAGGGCTATTCTTTTGAGTCATTATCACTTTCAGTTCTATCACTTGAAGTAATTATGATCACTTCGAGCCAATGACAAGTAAATGCATATTCAAAAGAACATGAAGTTATTAGTTACACTTGTTTCACTTTGCTCAATTGTTAATTACTCAAAAGAATACAGCCAGTGTCAATAGAGAAAATTTTTCCGGAAAATGGAGCGTGTAATGACCCTCATAGACTGTAAAGTTTCGCCATATTTTTAAAGCATTATACACACACGTTATGAGTCCATTTTGCAAGGAAGTATTCAATTGATCCATAGGCCGTTGGTGCCGAAATAACAAAATAAAAAATAACAAAGTCGTTACTTATATAATTGCAAATAAAGAAATTGAACCCGCTGGTACCGGATGCGCTCGAATTTATTTAGGCAGCAATGCGGTCCCACAGCAGTGCATTTGAAAATAGTGCAATTTATAGGTCGTTTGCACTTCGCTGTTGACCTTTGCCGAACGCAAATAACTAAAATTTATTGCCTTCTTAAGTAATTGCACGGGGAGAAGGACGGCGGTCGATTGGACTCGGTTTAATTCGTTGCTAGAACAATTTATCGGCGAAGATAACTAATAAAAATGCTCGTGTGCCGCAGATTCTGTATCCAACATTATAACGGATTTTTTTGTGTAGTTTTGTGCAATTTTATTTCAAAAGAAAACAATTTTAGAAAGCATAAAAATAAGTCTACAGTAATATACGAAAATATCGACAATTTATAAATTTCTATCAGAAAAAAAAACCCACAAAAAACGGTGCCTTCGCTCAAACTCAATCTTTGTTGCAAAACACTTTACAAAATACAACATGATGGAACAAGTGAAATCAAAAGTTGTCTTTATAAGCCCATTTCATCAGATACGTCTTTTGAGAGTCGCAACGGTTTAAAAAAAAAAGTTATTTTCCATAATACGTTATTATAAAGCATACTACAATGCATGATAAGATTTATATTTACCGAAAAACCTAAAGATAGAATTGTTGCTAGACGAAAAATCAAAAAGATCAGCACGACTTTGCCGAGATAATTTTTCGCTTTTCAAGCTGGATTTTATGTAGTTGTACTAATTATTTTCTTCATTAGAAGTGATAATTAAAACAAGAAAAAACATTGAGTCATATTTATATTAGTTTTTGAATATTCGTTGGTTTTTAAAGTGAGAAAAAAGCAGTCAGGTGTTTGTAGAATAGGGTTAGAAAATCACTTGTTTTTATTTTTAAATAAAAATCATGATCTAAGTAAAAAAATATTTATTATAATATTTCAAACAACTTGCAAAAAATAAATTCACAAACGACTTTATAACTACAATGCAACACCTAAGAACATAAAAAAGATAAACTTTACCTTAAATTATATATATGTCATAAACTTTTAAATTAAATTATTTGGTTTTAAAAATATTTAAAATTTACAGCGGCTAAAGAATATAAATATAAAACACAATTTGCAATCATAAACGTATAATTTATTATCATTTGCCTTTTCATTGTAAAATTTCAATATAAATACCAATTTTCGACCTTTTTCAATCCTCTTAAATCCGAGTGCAATATATATATATATATATATATATATATATATATATATATATATATATATATATATATATATATATGAAGTAAAATGCGAAACAGTGAACGCAAACTTCGCTCCATCACATCCTTTCTGTGTTAGAGGTTGCACAGTTAGAATAAACTGTAACAATCACAATTCATCCCATTCCACCACCATCGAGATGGTGGCCTACCTGTACCACCATACCGAGAAGAAAGTCAAGCTTACCCTCCCCGCCACACGTATAAACATACATATATACATATATATACACATGTACACATACATATATATTCACATACTTACATATATACACATACACACATATATATATATAGCCCTTGAGACAGTCGAAAAAAAGAACTAAAGACCTCGGCAAGACGTGCACCTCCTCCTTAGTACGTTCAAAATGCATCCAAAGCAGGGACACCACAGCCGGTCAAAGGCAACACAACCCTGACAAAGATAGACTTGAGAGCCCGGTACAATCCCCACAGAACCGTATCACACAAGCAGAAACCAAGATGAAGAAAACGCTGGTCCATGCAGGCCCAAACCCGACCCTTGGCCGCCACGTGAAAAACTCGCACTTCACCAGCTACTACAACATATACATACATATATACATACATACACGCATATACATATATACATACATACATACACATACATACAGATACGCGGGCGGTCCGACAAGTACCCAGCCTCACCGCTCGATGGCGCCCCTATCGCACGAAAAATCTACTATCGTGTAGTACATTCTCGTAGACGGCTACTGTCAAAATTTCAGCCGAATCAAACTCGCAGTTTTGTTTTGACCGCGGGTGAAAACGGGCGTGTCCGCGGATTTTAGAAAAATGGAAAAGAGCACTATCGATTCTTGTTTTTGGAAGGGAAAACGCGCAGCGAAATCAAAGAGCGGTGTACGGTGATTCTTCCCCTTCGATGGCGACCGTCAAAAATTGACTTAACGAGTTTCAACGTGGTCGCACGTCGGTTTTTGATGAGCCACGCCCAGGTGCCCCGAAAACGGCTACCACAGAGGATAACGTGACAAAAATCCACGTTCTCGTATTGGCAGACCGCCGATTGAAGATGCGCGAGATAGCTGAGACAGTAGGCATCTCAAAAGACCGCGTGGGTCATATCCTGCATGAAATTTTGGGCATGAGAAAGCTGTCGGCGCGACGGGTGCTATGTTTGCTCACTCCTGATACAAGCGCAACCGTAAGACCACTTCAGACGCTGTTTAAGCGCAATCCGAAGGAGTTTCTGCGTCGTTTCATGATCGTCGACGAAACATGGATACACTGGTACACACCAGAGACCAAGAAACAGTCGAAACAGTGGACTTCACTTACATACGGAGTTGCATATAGTTGTAAGTTTGTTGAATGTGATTTCAGCATTACAACAGCATAATGTGGATATAACCACTGCTAATGCATCTCATACGGATGAATCCGTGAAAGCCGTATAAATATATATATATATATATATATATATATATATATATATATATATATATATATATATATATATATATATATATATATATATATATCGAGATGGTGGTCTACCTATACCGAGAAGAAAGTCAAAGCTTACCCTTCCCGCCACAGTGAAACGGCAGAGGTAGATGTTTCGTCTCTCACTAGACTCATCAGGGTGCCGACATGCACCTGGTTGTGCAAAGGACAGATCGGAAGGAAGTATGCAACACTGAACGCGACTTCACCGACCTGTTGCCGGATAGGGTATATATGTTTATACGGTTTTCACGGATTCCTCCGTGTGAGATGCATTAGTAGTGGTTATATCCACATTATGCTGTTGTAGGGCTGAAATCACATTCAGCAAACGTACAACTATATGCAACTCCGTATGTAAATGAAGTAAAATGCGAAACAGTAAATGCAAACTTCTCTCCATCGTATCATTTCTGTGTTAGAGGTTGCACAGTTTGAATAAATTTCTAAGGAACACAATTTATCGTATTCCACCACCATCGAGATGATGGCCTATCTGTACCACCATACCGAGAAGAAAGTCAAAGCTTACCTTCCCCGCCACAGTGATACGGCAGAGGTACATGTTTCGTCTCTCACTAGACTCATTAGGGTACCGACATGCACCTGGTTGTACAAAGGACAGATCGGAAGGAAGGAAAAATATATTATCTGTAAAACCACTGAAAAAAAAAATAAATAAATTAGTCTTGTTGTTTGACTGTGTGCACTGATGGTGCAACTTCAATGCCCGGAACATTTTCTAGTCTTGTGGTGCAAGTAAAAGGGATCCATGAGAATATTGAATAGGCTCATTGCTGTATTCATAGACAAGCGAATTCCGCACTTTAACCGACGCTATAAAAATTGTAAATTTAGAAGATATCAATGTGGATAAATCGATTTTCGTGGAAAGCGCCTTATGTCATATTTTTTCCAATTTTTAACCGACTTTAAATAAATTACATATACGGGTTGAGCACCCTGTAGAGCAGAATACTTGTTGGGAAACCCCAGTTAGAGAAGGAAGCCTTCTTCTGTAATATCTAAGAACAGATGGTTTGTTTTCTGGAGATAATCCCGAATTTACCCTTAAAATGTTTAAAAACAAAGCGTTCTTTCACAAATAGCATTCTGGAACTTCTCTAGCGTGTCTCTAGATAGTTTTTCTATGTACATACATGTAACAAAACAATTAACAATACCTTCAAACGAAACTCAAACTACGAACAATCTACGTACACGTTAAAAGTTCCCTTTTCAGATTTAATTTTACAACAAGATCTTGACAAGTAACAAATCACTTACAAAGAACAAGGAACACTGAAGATAGCCATAGAGATAAGATCCGGAAACGATACAAGCGCTTTACTTCCTCAATAAACTTTACACATCTGATAACGCTTTCCCTTTGCGTGACGTTTTACGCGAGTTTTTTAACGGGTTGTTATAAGGGTCGCGGTGTTGTCTTGTTTCGAGGGAAATCTTTAAAGTGATTTTGGTTTTTTTTGCTTAATGGAATTAATAGAAGAACTATTGGCGTCACTGTAATCGATGTATCGGAAATAAACAGAGAGTTACTTTTAAGCACCTCATTATTTCCACACTCCTGCAATTATCAGGATATATCACTACATAGTATAAAACAAAGTCGCTTTCTCTGTCCCTATGTCCCTTTGTATGCTTAAATCTTTAAAACTACGCACCGGATTTTGATGCGGTTTTTTTCAATAGATAGAGTGATTCAAGAGGAAGGTTTATATGTATAATAACATCCATTAAATAGTGGAGAAATACTGTTATTTTTGAGGTTTCTAATGTGATGTCGTTAATTATCATATTTTTTTCCGCATACATTGCAAACGCAGGCTGAACCCTACGAGATTTATCAAAATAATGTAGTAATTATTTGTACACATTGAAAAGGTCTACAGAAAACTCCGCGATGGTATATGTCTATCTCTCATGGATATCCCACAATAACATTTTTTTGTCATTTACTTTTTACGACAAATAATGGCAAATTTTGAAGCGATTTTAACCAATACAGCATTAATCCTTATCCAATTAAATAGCTTAAATACATTGTTGATTTAATATAGATCTATATGGTCCTTTACAGCACAAGATTTAAATGAATATTTTCGAAGATATTACAGATTTAAAATTGCGGGAAGTAGCGCTTGCGGCGGTACTGGCCGACCGGGGCGGCGGCAGCGTGCCTATAAATAGCGCGTCGGAGGCCGATGTAATAATTGTTGTAAAAATAAAATAAATAGTCACAGTTTTTCTGTAGTGTATTTAGTATCAGCATTGCACCCGTGCGAAGCCGGGGCGGGTCGCTAGTTGCTTATAAAGGCATACTTAAACATAGAATAATTTTTTTTTTTTTGATTATTATTTGGTTTATTCGAAAAATTATCATTTTTTATCGAGATAATGTGGCAACCACGGGCAAGTCACTAAAAATGCAAAATAAATCGTCTCTTGTTAGTCCGTGGTGCGTACCGATTTCTGAGAAACACTAAACATTTCAATTATGTATAACCGCTGTGGCAAATAACATAGAGGATGGAGGCTTGTTTACCACACGCGAAAGCACTACTCCGTTACCCCCTCCCTCGCGCATATGGAGCAGTGGCGTTCACGATGAATTTTGATTGCACATTTGTTGTGGTCATAGAAATGAATCTGTGGCTGGCTTTACTGGAGAGGCAATGTTACAAATTCTCATTATTTATACATCACTACATAGTATAAAACAAAGTCGCTTTCTCTGTCCCTATGTCCCTTTGTATGCTTAAATCTTTAAAACTACGCACCGGATTTTGATGCGGTTTTTTTCAATAGATAGAGTGATTCAAGAGGAAGGTTTATATGTATAATAACATCCATTAAATAGTGGAGAAATACTGTTATTTTTGAGGTTTCTAATGTGATGTCGTTAATTATCATATTTTTTTCCGCTTACATTGCAAACGCAGGCTGAACCCTACGAGATTTATCAAAATAATGTACTAATTATTTGTACACATTGAAAAGGTCTACAGAAAACTCCGCGATGGTATATGTCTATCTCTCATGGATATCCCACAATAACATTTTTTTGTCATTTACTTTTTACGACAAATAATGGCAAATTTTGAAGCGATTTTAACCAATACAGCATTAATCCTTATCCAATTAAATAGCTTAAATACATTGTTGATTTAATATAGATCTATATGGTCCTTTACAGCACAAAATTTAAATGAATATTTTCGAAGATATTACAGATTTAAAATTGCGGGAAGTAGCGCTTGCGGCGGTACTGGCCGACCGGGGCGGCGGCAGCGTGCCTATAAATAGCGCGTCGGAGGCCGATGTAATAATTGTTGTAAAAATAAAATAAATAGTCACAGTTTTTCTGTAGTGTATTTAGTATCAGCATTGCACCCGTGCGAAGCCGGGGCGGGTCGCTAGTTTGATATGAAGAAAATTAATTTATGGTTAAGGTTTGGGCGGGGATTTTTGGGAAAGATTAAGTGGTACACTCTATTTACAATTTGGTTTATGTACAATGATGCTTCGCTATATTTTAACTCCATTATTTAAGAGATACTTTTGAAAATCGTTGGATAGATAGCCGTGGATGGCCACGAAGATTACCTGACTTTAAATCCGATGAATTTCTTTTTTGGGTAAATTTTAAACGATTTGTTTATTTAGCGTCAGTGAACACCAAGGACGCGTTGCTTGAAAAGAGAATTCATTACTGTTATATTAGTGTACTGAAGTACGAGTAGTGGCAGATCCTGCCCCTCCCTTTCGGGGGGGGGGGGGGGGGGGTTGGTGATATTACAAAAATACAGTATGGCAAGTTGTCGATGGGGGGGCGTCAGTAGTTCTGAATTTGGAACTATTGGGGGGGAGGTCGCAGGTGAAAACGAGTCGTCGATGGGGGGAGGGGAGATGCCAGCAACATTCACATTCATAGGTGAAAGGCTTTTGGAAGAGGCGATCCTAAGCGGACGCGAGTTGTCGACGGGGGTGGGGGGGGATGACAACAGCATCTATATTCCTAATGTAAGAGTCAGACTCGGGTCTATTTTCCTGAATTCTCATAACTTTAGTTTGCAAGACTTTTAGTTTGTCAAGAAATAAATCAAAAATTACTTTTTCGATTCAATGAAAATTTTTTATGTCCTACTCGCGATAACTCGACCAATTTGAGCTCGATCATAATTTTCCAAAAATCATTTTATTGCTTAATCTCTAGCGATACCAAAGACGTAAGAAAAATTACTATAGCGTTTTCAGTTACGGCAAAAATAAAGAAACCCGTGCTTTTCGAATTTCAAATGAAAAAGCTGCGTGAGGAATATTCAGTACGTTTATATCGACAGCTCCAAGCGCGCTTGAAGTCAAGCGCCTTCTGCAAGCGACTTAGAAATAACGAATTAAACGGGTGATATTATATTTGAAGCCGGTTTGAATTTGTTAAATCAAGCTCGAAACGATTTAGCGTTGACTTGATCCAAGCGCGCTTCGAGTGTGTAATAAACACCTCAAGCACGCTTGAAATCAGCTGTTGACTTATGAACGATTACGTCATGCGTCAAATGAGCATTAATATATTATTTCGAATTATTTTTAATGTTTAAGAACACCCAAGTTAAAGACTAAATGTAGAATAAAACATTCTACCCCTCACAATAGTCAACAGTTGGTTTTTAAATAAAAATATCAAAACAAGGCGTTATTTTGAGGTTAGGTACAGACAAGACATCAAGCTTTTGCGAAAATGACTTGAAGCCAAGGTCAAGTCATCTTTAAGTTTGTGAAATAAACACCTAGATTTCAAATAAGATATGAGGTGGCTTCGGTTTGAAGCTGGCTCGAAAAACATCTCGATTTAAACGAAGTCATTGATTTTTTCAAATTTAACAAAACAATATAAATCTGTTTTTTAACATATTATATTATTTTCATTTTTGGCTGTTCCAGCTCATGATAGTGCTGTTTTTGCATTATATAGTGCTCTTGTTACGATTTTCTCTTCTTAAAAATCGCTTAATAGGTTCGCAAAATAAAATACAACACCTTTCACTAATACTTCCAATACTTATATTAACTACTCTCTTATTACTACTTCTTATTTTTCACTATTCAAATACCACTATACAACTAACTATACTACTCTTATCCTATCTCTACTTATATACCTATGGAAATTCCTATATAACTCTAGAACATAAAAGTTGAGGTGTATCTAGAAATATGACTCATCGATGCACTATTTCATTTAGCACATTATTATAAAGATGATTTATCACATCGGAATACGAGGGAGTATCAATAAGTTTTCTTCTAGTCGTTAGTAACACTGTGCATTGAGAAAATGCTCTCTAAAACTATATTTTAAAATGTATAAATAAATATTTACATAGGTTGCATTTTTCTATGTATTTATTGTCGCTCATATTCACATATAACACCCAATAAAAGGGATGTCGACAGTATTTAAATAAAAATATAATTTTGCCGAGATACGGCAGTTTCCATAACAGAAATCCTAAAAAACACAATTACTCCAGTCAAATAAGCGAAAAAAGACCTAGTTGGGGACACACATTCTCTCAGCTTCCCAAATATGAAAACAGAATTTTTTTATCGGCAAAAACAAAAAAGTTATTTAATTTGTTTGCAAGGTAAAAATGAGAGTGGTATTCTAATGAAGTTTAAACAAATTTAAAATTAATTTTCCTCAATTTCATGTAATACTTCTCATTAAAGAAGAGTTCCTCTTTCATGTGATGTGCTCAGAATCGGCGTACCTTCATCGATGAAGCTAGAATGTTATTGCAAAATTTCTCTCGCCTGTGATAAACAAATTAAATTTTGCACAAACTATTTGATGAATCGATCTGAAATTTTCACCACATATTAAGCACTAAAAGACCAAGCTTTTTGCTTAACAACAAAGTCGTAGGTTGCATTTAGCAATAGTTATTGTTAATTGAATATTATAACAATTTTGTCCTTGTTTTGCATTTTTCTCAACAACAAATAAAAATATCGAGATCGGAAAAAAAATAATTTGTAGATTTTTCAATTCTCTACAAGATGGCTATTCCATTTTGTCCAAAAATTTCTTTAGTTTTTGCTGGTAAGCAAAAAAGTGCAAAAAAAATGCATTTCTCAACCTTTAATTGTTTATGACACAAAATCTCGTGCAGAGAACATAAACGGTTTATTTCTATAGGCCTATATTACCCGAAAATCCGGGTCTCTGCCTGAATGATTGGATGTCCCGGCAAAATGCTTATTTGACTGATGTAAATGTGTTTCTGTACTTTTAAGGAATTTAATTTTTATTTAATAATAATTTAATAATCAAAATGAAATTAAATCACTCTCGAGTCACGTGACAACGAACAACAATCAAAATGCATGACGTCACTTGTTCGCAAACATCATCGCAGTTTGGTTAACATTATTTTATAGTGATTTCCATGCAATTTCTTCGAAATTTGCCTATTACTCCTTTTAAAAACGATTCTGAGAAATCTTCCCATGGTAAAAAGTGGATTTATTAAGGCAAATAGTTCGAATTTGCCGGGAATTGATTTCTCTGTAACAAACAGTAACTTCTTCTCTACTGAATTTAGAAATATGAACACCTCCATGCAAGTAATATACCAAGAATTGTTATTTCTGCAACCGATAATTAATACATTACTGAATTGCACTGACAAGGTATTTAGGAACCCAAACACCACCATTGGTTCAATGTATGTACCCGCAGTAAGCGTTCTTTCTGTGGCTCTTGATTAGTCGGCCGGCTCGGAGAGCGAAAATTCACAAGGCTCAGATGTCCAGCATTTCGCAAACATTCGATTCTTATTCTGATTTTCACGACGTCGCAGATAAAAGTCCTAAATAACCCAGCTTAAAGGTATAAATTATCACTACCTGGCAAGATCTTTGAATTTCTTGGTTTTCTAGAGTCTTTAACGACGAGAATTGAAATAAACAGCATTAAAAAAGAAGCACATTTCCATACTGAATATGTCCGCTTCGATGCCGAGCACGCCACTGGTGAGAATCAATGAAATCGAGGTTCTAACATGAACTTACACATTAAAAATTACATTGTTTCCCTATATGCGTAAGTGCCCACTTACATTTCGATTTTTTTCGCGTATAACGGGAAAGGCTCATAAATTTATTTGAAGTTTGTTAAGCCGATTCCGCAACGTTGTATTTGCTATTTTAAATCATTTTAAGACCTGCTTTAGGGTTTGGTATTCGATAAATTTATTAATTGAGTACAGTTGAAATTACTTTATTGCAAAAATAATAATTCCACTTCGAGTTATGTGAAGTGGAATTTATATTTCGGATTTTTTATTTGTCCTCTATTTTTTTTTCAACTTTTTGCAAGTTTTGACCCACTGCCCAACGCTCTAAAAACAGTTAAATTTTTTTTTTTGGAAAATCACATTAATACAGGGTAGCGCACCACATCTTCGTCGGTTCATATACAGAGAACAATATTGGAACTACGTTTTCAAATTATTTGGAATTATACACAGTAGCTTAAAAAAATTTTCACACCAACGTTGTCAAAAATTAAATGGAATGCCCTATATACTGTTGCATATTTTGATAGTTCGGTCAGATAACGGTAGGTTACTATTATGTTTCATACACCTAAAGCCAGTCGTTCTTGAGATATTTAAATCATCTTGAAATTGTACATTGGCAGGCTTAACTTGCCTATTCAAGCTAGATGTTTTTAATTGTATTGGTTTTTTAGTAAAATCATCATAACTTATTTGTGAAATAAAAATGATCTCAAAAAACTATACAAGATTGATAAAAACCTACATTTGATTTTTATTATCATTAAAGACAAATAACTTTTTTATTTTAATTAATAAAACACCCAGACGGTCTTTGAAATTGTATTGAGGTTTTTTACCAATCTTTCATATCTTTTAGTAATTCAGCAATTTCAATTTTAGGCATAAATTCGACACTAAATACAGGGTGTACCATTTAAAATAAAATAAATTAAAAAAATGTAATTTTTTATCAATCCCCTATAATTTTTTTATACAATTTTTGTTTTATAATAAATTATAATGTTTTCCAATACACTTTAAAACATCCAGCTTGAATAGGCAAGATAGACGACATTTTTAGATTATATATATATATATATATATATATATATATATATATATATATATATATATATATATATATATATATATATATATATTATATTATATTATATATATATATATATATATATATATATATATATATATATATATATAATTATAATTTTTTTATTTATTCATTTCAATTTTCCATGCATTATACCTATTTAACAACCTGTATCAGACCTTGGCAACGTTTATTATTTTAATTTTGCAACCTTCCACTAGATGGCGTTACTGCAATTTAATTTATAAAACGTAGTTAATTTCTCAAAATTTGGTTTATTTTTAAAAATTTTCATTTGCCATGACGTGATATAAGTGGTTAATTATTATTATAGCGACACCTACTGTTAATGGTTAATGTTATTTATATTATCAGGTTAATATAACAAGCTATCATTCATTAGTGTAATTTTTAATCTTGTGAAAACTTAGACTATTATTGATGCTATGGTTTTTTTATTTTCTACAAACAACTAAAATCATTCACCTGCTTAGACTATTATAAATACCTTGGTGTTGTTTTCTGTACCTTGGTTTTATTTTCTATACCTTGGTTTTGTTGTCTGTATCTTGGTCCAATTTCATAAATACAATTCCAGTATATTGATTTCCTCGTTTTATTCTTCAAAAAATCTTTTAGATATCCCAAAATATTTTGTAATAGTTTACAACTTACAAATATTTTTTCCATAAAAAAAAACTTGAACAAATATTTTCTTCTTTAAGAATATATCACTTACTTTTCTTGTATTTTCCAAAACACTATTTCCCGTACTTTTTGTTATTTGAGAGTTGATTATTTTATTCGTAGGACAAACTTCGATACTTTTATTTAATTTTATTAAATACTAAACTTATTTTACTTCTCAAAACAAACACATAACCTCAATTAGAAATAAAACAAAACAAAATGTTTTAGTGTGTAGTTAAACAAATGAAAATTTGAGGTTATGGTAAAATTTCGGGAACCATCAAGACGCGATGCTTTTAGCAACAGGATTATTTCAACTCTGATGAAATTCCTACGCTTCAGCTATTTAAAAGAAACCGAAACATCTGAATCGTGTCCAACCTGATTGGTCAGATTTGTGACATCAATTAACTTGATAAATATGACCAACTTGAAAAATTGCGATTTATGACAGCTTTTTAATTTGATCAATTTTTACTGGAATTTTATATGGTTTGATGAATATATGGACCAAAATTCTATAGTTGAGCATTATTGAACTTGCCCAAATAAACTTTAGAGCTTGCTCGACACTTTGATATACATTAGAATCACTTTGGCATACTATTTATATATTAAAATTGATGAAAATAAACGGCTTGCACATAGAAATTTATGACTCTTTGACTCTATTTTTGTTCGAAAAAACTCTAAAATGTTTATTATTGCCTCGGATATAATTATCTATGTATTAAATAACATTTTCTGGACATTTTAATCCTAGATTTGCCTACTAAAAACTTAAATCTGTCTTATAATCTAGATCAATCTGTCTTATATTTTTGAGAAATGTACCAAACATGGTTTTAATTTTCCCATATTTTGTTTAATAAACCTTAAAACTATTATATTCTTGTTTCAAACTGAACATTAATAAATGTTTTCACTTATTACAGTGTTTTATTTTCTCGATATCCGCACTGATAGTAAGCTTCACGTACTTTTAGTGTCAATGTGATTGTTTATTTTAGAACAAACATAAACGAGTAACACTTGATTCTTGGTTTTTCTAACGCATTCACTCACTTATAGTACAAATTAAAAATATATTAATTTACAATAACGTTTCCTCTTTCTTGTTCAATATATTTAACACAGTTTTTTATTGAACTTATGTCTCTAAAGTGGAAAATAATTCAAGACTTTGATAAAACAAACAAATCGAAAATTATATGTTTAGACCAACATTTTGGTAGCTATTGAGTTATTCTTAAAACTATTCCTAATTATCTCTTCTATATTTTAAACAAAATACCTTAAACTATATTTAATTCTATTTGATACTTTAAGCTACACTATGGTTACTAATTTATTATGTATCAATGTTTGATTTTAATCTTTTTGTGTATTGTTTTTATCTTGTAATCTCAAAACAATATTGGGTTTTTATCATTTATCTATACTATATATATATATATATATATATATATATATATATATATATATATATATATATATAACATTATACAAGCGATTGAAGGTCAACTTTAATCGCATTTTTCACAAAACAACGTTTTTTGACCTGGTTGGCACGATTTGAAAGAATCCATATGACCAATTGGGCTGAAATATGTGCTAAAACACACGTATCATTTCAATCCGTAGTAGAATCAGAATTCTGTATAAATTTCTAACTTTTTTTTAAACAATTTTAATTGCAAAAGAGGGTCACAAAAATTCCAAAGTCCGCCATTTTGTTTTTTTTACGCAATATGGTTATTTCTACTACCAACCAGGGGCGGATCCAGCCTCTCTCCTTGGGGGGGGGGGGCGGTGATATCACAAAAGTACAGTATGTCAAGCGAAAGCAAGTTGTCCCCCGGGAGGGGGGGGGGTGCACAGCAACATTCCCATTTCTAAAAACGCAGGAACGGGGCTATTTTTTTTGAATTTGAAGCTCTTGGAGAGGGGGGGCGATCACAAGAAAAAACAAGTTTCCGACAGGGGGCTAGGAATATGCGATCAACGCATTCCTCGTTGGAAGAAGAGATGTAAACTGTAATAATAAGAGTTGTACATACATTTTATTAGGAGAAGTAGATCTCAACCGTCGACAAAATTCTAAATAAAATCAATGAAGATCGGGATTTGCCTGAAATTAAAAGAACTGAGCTCTGGAAATTGCTCAGAGAACTTAATTTTTGTTGGGAAAAACCAGATAGGAAATCTGTTCTTATAGATCGTCCGGAGAATGTTCGTTGGTGAAGGAAATATCTCTCTCAAATAAAAGGTAGAGTTGCTGGAAATAACACAACTTATAAAATTAATAATTTAACTGGACTTTTGAAAGATTTTTTTGAATAAAGTTACTGTAGATAATTACGAAAAATCCATATAATAAAGGAATAAAAGAAGATGTGGAAACTCGATCTCATGATCGATGAGAGAGGAATCAATTATAATTAATCTGAGCGAAGATAGCTTCACTGACTTTGATGACAAATAAGATACGTAATGTTTACCAGCGTTAACACAATTTATTATTTAAATTTTCTGTAACATATAAAAATTAATGATATTTGAATCCCTTTTTAGTGTTTAATTGTAATTCTGCAGATGGTTTAAGAAATAAATAAAATGGAACGTCAAATATCCCAAAAATGTTTTTAATTAATAATAAAATGACCGACAGCCCCAAAAAAATTTTAATATTATATTGACGAATTTATTTTTTTATATATGTTTAACTTCTTGTATTTTTGATAATGGCTATTTTGTAAGTATTTAAATTATAACTTTTAAAAATAAATTTTTTGAGAGAAAAAGGCTACGTGTGCCTAAAACAATTTCTATGCCAAAATTTAAAAAGGTAAAAAATGAAAAACTCTCCCTAGTTCTTGCATAAACTATAGTATAAGAGGCAAAATCGGGTCTATTTTCCTGAACTCCAAGCTCTTGGGGGGGGGCGATCGCCCCCACCGCCCCCCCCCTTGGATCCGCGCCTGCTACCAACCATAGCCACTTAAATACATTTCAAAATGCCGTTCCAATTTTTTGTTTCATACTTACCCAACCCAACATATCATGTCAACCAATTTTTTAACGGGTACCCTTATGGCCGCTATTTTGTCGCTATAAAAATGCACAATGTGTATTCATCGTAAAATTGTTTTAAAACACTTGAATAAATACTTCGTTCTAAAAAGAAAATATTGAAATTTTGTACAATAAACCCAGACTCCACCCTTTTTATTTAAATTTTGACCAATTTAATCTGTCAAATTTTATTTTTATTTCCAAAAAAAATCCAAAAGTGGTGTTATATCTCAAAATATCGAAAAAAGTTATTAGAAAAGGTTTTTCCAAATGCAATTTTTAGCCCATATGCAAAATTTCAGCTGTATAAGAAAATTTAGATTTTTTGCCCATTTTATTTGTAAATTGCACCACTGTTACAAAATAAAACTCAACGCAACCTACATGAAACGTCTTAGTTTTGATAATGCTTCATCCCAAACATATTTTGTTTAAAGTAGCGCCATAATAAATGGGTATTTTTCTAGAGAATCCAAATAGAGCTATAACAATTTGGTCACATGTGATGCAAAGTTTATTTATTTTTGACCCTGTATAAGATAACTTCATAAAATAGCTATTTTTGAAAACGTAGTTTGTATCTAAAAGTAATACACCAACAAAATACTAAACAAACTACAAAATTTTGATTTTTGGTTTTATTTTGATCCTCCATTTTAACAACTCTTTTTCTTTTCAGACCCTCGCTTACGACATAGCTGGAAAGCCAACGAACTCCTCCACTTCCCCTTCTCCGACAGCATAACGAAATTCCACGTGGCAAACGCCACCTTGAACATCTTCATCCGGGGGACAGATCGACGGCCCCCTCAAGACGTCTTGATAGAGATCTTCAAAGTGTACAAGTTGGGAGATCATTCGGAGCCCCCCGGTTTGATTCTGGTTCACAGTAGAAAGGAACCACAACCGTTGGGTAGGGGGAAGTGGATTCAAGTGGATTTTACTGAAACGGTAGGAGAGTGGTTCAAGAATAGTAGGGAGAATTTCGGGTTTGTGATCAACGCGACCGTGAATGGGAAGAAGGTAGCTGTGACGGATGTGAATGCGGAGAAATCTAAGGTAAATATTTTTAAAAAAATACGTTAAAAGGACCAATCCAAATACCCCAAAAGTGTTAAGTTTTTGTTGAAATGCCTTTTATCAGGTCGGTAAAAAATTAATTTCGATTTTGCGCTATGAAATAAAAGTTTTTTTTTATACAAAGAATAAATTCCAATCAGTTAGGGGAACTAGGGGTAAAATAAGGATTCTAAAATTTTGCTCTAATAAAACAAAGCTTATTCAATTCTTCTAGAGTAATTAACATATCATAATCTTTTAATTTTAATATCAAAACATCAGTCATTCTAATCGTTAACAAAAAATAATTACTTTTTTAAAAATCTTTATTTTTTCCCATCTTACTCCTTATACGGAACAATTATTAAAACTGGCTTTTTTCGCATGTAAAAGGGAGTTAATTCTCAAGATCTTCACACTATTCATGCGTCCATAGCTCACAAGTATGACACGCAAGCCAGTCTTCTGTTGATTGCAAATACAGTTTTCTTGACTGTCTTTCTTCTTTCCCTTGACTTGTTTCTTCGTTTTTATGGTCTTACTTTTAGTTTTAGTCTTTAGATTATTAACTTCGAGATAGTCGCTCTTTTTTCAACATTTTTCTGTAACTTAGATAACTCATTTTGATAAGGAGAATAAATCAAAATTACTGTCTTGTCACATCGAATATTCTTTCTACTTTCATATATATATATATATATATATATATATATATATATATATATATATATATATATATATATATATATATAATATAGAATAAAATATTGGCGAAGCGGACGTGAAAATTTGTCAATCTACATGATTCTCGTGTTAAAAAGTGCGGAGTACTCCAAAATATGGAAAAACTCCGGGTCCGACAGATGGCGACAGCACTGTGTCGTCCTAATATGGGACTCGTCAGGCCACCGCATTCGGTACAAACCATCATCTCGCCTTTGCATCCTATAAAGCTGAGTTTAAAATCAAAAAACAGCAAACAAGACGACAAAGGCGACATCTCGATGGTCCACATGATAATACAAGAACCACACAGATTAACAAAGTTTGTAAAAGAACCGTCATATGGTGGCGCGACGGTGAATTAAAACAGAAATATGTAAAATCGAGTACACGAAACGCGCTGCCCAAAGGATAGGGGTCGCATTTTTCGGTACTGGCAAGCAAGCCTACCGCTCATTTTAGCAGCCAAAGCCACGTGTCGCACCAAACGATCCCACCATGAGAGCATCGTTTAGCGTGTTTCAAAGCCAAACAAGTGAATAAATAAGTAGATAAGTTTTTGTCCGTGTAATTTAAAATAAAATATTGGCGAAGTGGACGTGAAAATCAAGTGGACCATCGAGATGTCGCCTTTGTCGTCTTGTTTACTGTTTTTTGATTTTAAATTCAGCTTTATAGGATGCAAAGGCGAGATGATGGTTTGTACCGAATGCGGTGGCCTGACGAGTCCCATATTAGGACGACACAGCGCTGTCGCCATCTGTCGGACCCGGAGTTTTCCATATTTTGGAGTACTCCGCACTTTTTAACACGAGAATCATGTAGATTGACAAATTTTCACGTCCGCTTCGCCAATATTTTATTCTATTTTATTTTAAATTACACGGACAAAAACTTATCTACTTATATATATATATATATATATATATATATATATATATATATATATATATATATATATAAGAACAACAACAACAATGACACAAAATCTCTAATTTTGTGAACAATGACTGTATTTTTTTGACTTTTGACGGTTAATTTGACGTGCCAAAACGTCACTTTTACCAATATAGAGACGACCTTACTTACGGACATTTTTGATCTGGCAGCTCAATTTCAATCTCTCATCCATTTTATTTTTTTGAAATTCGTGTTGTCGACCCAATAATTTGAAGTATTTTCTGCGAATAGCCAAACCCTTTCTTTATCCATTTGCCTTAAAACAATCCTCCTCCTTCACAAGAAAGGATCTTATCTGTGAAAGCGTAAATCTGCGTATTTCTTCGAAATTTAATTTCCACTAATTTGAAATAAGACGAAATAACAAAAATAATTAATATATAAACGCGCGAAATTAACAGACTCCTACACACTCTTGACGACATATTTTTTCTTTATTTTGAAACATCAAATATTATATAATAACAAAACAATTTAAAATCATTACCAAGGTCAGAGTTTATCGAATTCGAAAAAGGTCACTATTGGCCCATATTCCGAATGTATCCAATTAAAAATTAATCGAAACGTACTTCCTGATAAACCAAAATTAGTATTATCTGTTTAATAGCTAGGCCCAACGTCATACTGACATGTGAAGTACAGTGAGAAACAAAAATGTAACGCTAAAAATTGTATCAATATGACGCATTAATAAAAAATCTGTAGCCGAGTTTCCTAAAAATAATTACTGTTATTTTGTTCTTAAATATCTATTTTCTATATTTTTTTATATCGTTTTTACTGGTTATAATTTCAATTGGCATCTTCCCATTCATATGCACTACGTTTCGACACTAAAGCCACTTGCACACGAAGCCAATAGTCAAACCAGGCCAATATTGTCTCCATTATTTTGGTAATATTAGTACAGCGCAACTGTCTCAAGCCTGCAGCGTTGCCAGTATTCCTCGTTAAACTCAAAAATCAATATGAATACACTTGCTCACTTACATTACTATCACTATTCTTGCTTTTTTTATTTTTGAGTGAAAAAGAAGAATTGAAAATATTAATTGCGTAATTTCTACCAACCTCTCTGTATACAAAATCTGTTCTATGTGTGCAAAGTCAGATTGTATTTGTTCTTTTTTATTGTGCACTGGTAAACAAGGATAGAAAAACAACGGACTTACTTTAACGGTAGTGTTGGCAACACTGCACGCCAGTAATCGAGACAGGACAGTATATAGAATGCCAGTCTAACTTTTCAAGACAGTAAGGTTTTTTTTAATGCACTGGTAAACAAGAATAGAATAACAACGGGCTTATGTGTGCAACAAAGCGCCATCTAGTGAATTGAGTATCTTTAAGCATGAAAATGAATAGTAATAGTTTTTTGGTAATTACTTTAAATAATTATGCAATAAATTATAACCCAAACGGTGAGTAAAAAAACTGTAGATCGCTTATGAAAGCTCACATTGAAAAACGGTGGATCTATCGTTAAAATGGAAGAATTGGCAACACCAGTGGTCTGTCCTACTGGACTGGCTTACTGTCTTGGCTTTGTATGCAACCGGCATAAGGCTTCGAAAAACCCAATTTTGGTTTATATATATATATATATATATATATATATATATATATATATATATATATATATATATATATATATATATATATATATATATATATATATATATACTAGCGACCCGCCCCGGCTTCGCACGGGTGCAATGCTGATACTAAATACACTACAGAAAAACTGTGACTATTTATTTTATTTTTACAACAATTATTACATCGGCCTCCGACGCGCTATTTATAGGCACGCTGCCGCCGCCCCGGTCGGCCAGTACCGCCGCAAGCGCTACTTCCCGCAATTTTAAATCTGTAATATCTTCGAAAATATTCATTTAAATCTTGTGCTGTAAAGGACCATATAGATCTATATTAAATCAACAATGTATTTAAGCTATTTAATTGGATAAGGATTAATGCTGTATTGGTTAAAATCGCTTCAAAATTTGCCATTATTTGTCGTAAAAAGTAAATGACAAAAAAATGTTATTGTGGGATATCCATGAGAGATAGACATATACCATCGCGGAGTTTTCTGTAGACCTTTTCAATGTGTACAAATTAGTAGTACATTATTTTGATAAATCTCGTAGGGTTCAGCCTGCGTTTGCAATGTAAGCGGAAAAAAATATGATAATTAACGACATCACATTAGAAACCTCAAAAATAACAGTATTTCTCCACTATTTAATGGATGTTATTATACATATAAACCTTCCTCTTGAATCACTCTATCTATTGAAAAAAACCGCATCAAAATCCGGTGCGTAGTTTTAAAGATTTAAGCATACAAAGGGACATAGGGATAGAGAAAGCGACTTTGTTTTATACTATGTAGTGATATATATATATTTATATATATATATATATATATATATATATATATATATATATTTATATATATCAGTCTATATACTTTATTTTTTTGTCTATGGTTAATACATTTAAAAAAATGGTTCTATATTTAATATTTATTAACCACCAATGAAAATTCGGAATGCAATTACTTCGGTTTAGTTCTAGCGTGTGTCTAATTTTTGCTATCAAGAAAAGCCTGATTATTATGTCTAAAATAAAATGTAAATTTAGATGTTTATAAATTTATTATAAGTAAATATACTATCTTGTTAAACAAGAAAAGAAAAACGTAGGAATTAAATGCATGTCTCAAAACAATGCTTTAATTGTTTTTAGGTTATGGAAAAAGCAACAGTATAATGATTCAGGCTAAGTACATGTGATGGTTTATTGATATACGGGGTATATTCAATTAGTAATAAAGAAAAAATCTCACTATGGGATTTTTTTTCTATAGTAACTGATTCACAATTTTAATTCTTCCAAGAAAAATTTAGAACGCCATATTGAATCAGCCATGTTTGACTTTAAAGGAGTCTGTTAAAAAACGTCGATTTTTAGCGTTGAAGCAGAACGATATTCTTTAGTGTAGATTGGTTAAAAATAGTTTAAATAATAAAAAACTGATAGCTTTATAGCCGCCAAGTTCCGGGAACCCTTCCAAAACAACAGCAAACTCTTGACTGAAAAAAATGTTTTTTATTTACACAGGTACATCAAAAAGGACTATCTATATTCCAAATTTAGCATTCTATCCGATGTATTTTTGCCTCCTGATTTTGAATCCATTCTCCATAACCCTTCACTCTTCAGCAAATCCCTGAAGAAGCTATGTCTATTCCAAAAATTTGTAGTGTTCAAAATATTGTCAATTCAACATTTTTCATTATTAGTTGGCCATGACCACGAGGCGTGTATTTTAATCGCCCCCGCATGATTATTATTAATGAATGTCAAATGGCAAGAAATAGTGACAATTCTGTAAGGTTCGATTGTTTTATTTTCACCACGCCTCGCCGTCATGGCCAACTAATACCAAAACTTAAAAGCCTTATAGCATTTTTACAATAGAAAAATGGTGAATTGCCAATATTTTGAAAACTACAAATTTTTGGAATAGATAACCTTATACAAAGTTACCCTTATTTTTTATGCTTAATATGATAAAATTATAAAAATAGGTGCTTTCTATTTGAAAAAATTGACTTTTGACGATTTTTTAAATACAATCTTTATTCTTCTTTTCTGACCACTCTGTACTAATAATTTTCAAAATATCATAAAAATACTACTAAAGTCGATCTTCGTCTACAAGAAAACTAACCCAAATTAAATAATAAAGATTTTCTTATAGGAAAAATATATAGTTAAGTTTTGGTCTGTAAACGTCATTTTTGACATAAAAATTTAAATATATCCAAAACGGTGAGACTTAAGTATAGAATATTATACATAAAATATATCTAGAATTTTATGTAGAAATCAAAAATGAAATAATATATAGGGTGTTCTATTTAAAATAAGCAAGTTGACATCTACTTCCGGTATAACCGAAAGTGTTGCCATCTTGAAAATATTTTAACCGGCTGTCCCCCATGCACGTTAGTACACTGTCAAATTTTCAGATTCTTCCTAATTATAGTTTTCCCACAATCGATCGATAAATTTCCCGGAAAATCACCTTGTATAGATCTTCGTTTAAAATCTATGAAAATTTCTACTTTTAATGTTTATAAACAACAGATATATGATTTTTAAAATAAAATCTTGGCTCCTATTGGTCGTAGAACGTTTTTTTTTTCTAAAATACGGGATTTTAACCACTTTTACCGTACATCTAATAAGTACCATGAAAAATAACAAAGTTATTTTAATTGTTTATAAACAAACAAAAAAAAACACTTCTTTTTTAACCCACAGCAATTTTAGAACAAATATATTATTTTTTTAACTTTCCTGGTAATCTGACCTTTCAAGAATCCATTTTACTTTTAAAAATGTCTCTAGAAGCATTATCTTCTAAGCAACAATTGTTTAAACTTTTGGTGTTTTTAATAAACAATTTACATTGCCCATAAACTATTCAACTGATCTGGCTGAATTTTCTCACACTTATAAAGACCCATAATAGCCTCATCATCAAGGTGTTATATATATCATTTTCAGCCATTATTATAAAAGTTATTAACATTTATAAAATAGTGCAAAAAAGGAGGGTTTTCGTCATTATCTCGATAAATTGCTTATGGATTTGGACGTATAAAACATTAAATTAAAGGTATTTTCAATACCTTCAATTTTTGCTAATATAACTTTTCTCTAAAACGTCATCGGAAAATTCTACGGGCAAAAAATCGAATTTTCCAACTTTAGCCGTTGTTTATAAAAAAAAAAAAGAGAGCCAATCGATAGTACCTCTTTACAAATTTATCATTTACAAGCCCCCCCCCCCCCGCTGTGATTTAAAATCTTCAAATATCTGTAGGTAATAAATTTTTCGGTTGAATTTATCTTTTTTCATTACACAGACTTACGAAGTGTGAATATACGCGGATGGTTCGATAAGTTCCAGGCCTGATAAAGAAAACAAAAGATTTTTGAAAATGTTTTTATTTATTTTTCAACATAGTCCCCTTGTACTTCAATACATTAAGACCAACGATGTTCTAACATTTTAATACCCCTAGTATAATGCGATTTGTCCAAATCTGCAAAATAAGCGGTTGTCGTTGCTCTGACCTCGTTATTTGAAGGGAATTTTCATCCAGTGAGACATTTTTTCAAGTTTGGGAAGAGAAAGTAATCGCTGGTAGCCAGATCTACATGTGGAAGCACTTCGAAACGTAGGTCATGGAGTTTTGCAGCAATAACCTTAGATTTATGCGCAGGCGCGTTATCCTGATGAAAAAGCACTTTTCTTGGCAAGATGTGGACGTTTAGCCTTAATCACACGCTGCAAAAGGTGCAGTAGTGAAGCGCGATACTCCCCGGTGATGGTCTTGCCTTGTTCTAAATAGTCTGTAAGCACCACGCCATGGGAATCCCTAAAAACTGTTGCCATAACTTTTCCTGCAGACGTAACCGTTTTTTGCTTTTTTTGGCGCACTTTTACCTGCCCCCACCCACTGTTGAGACTGCTGCTTTGTCTCTGGCGTGTAATGGTGAATCCATGTTTCATCTACAGTTATAAAACGTCGAAGAAATTCAGCAGGATTGCGTCTGAATAAGTCTAAACACTCTTGCGAGGTGTTCATTCGAAGGCATTTTTGGTCGACTGTTAACAAACGCGGCACCCATCGCACAGAAGGCCTTTTCATGCCAAGAACATCATGTAAAATGTAGTGGACACGATCTATCGAGATGCTTGGTATACCAGCAAGCTCTTGTACTTTCAGTCGGTGGTCATGAAGTAGGACATTGTGAATTTTTGTGACAATTTCGTCAGTTGTTGCATTTTTGGGCGTCCCGAGCGCTCATCGACTTGAACTGATGTACGACCCCGATTAAATTCAACAGCTCATTTTTTTACTGTCGAAAACGAAGGAGTGGAATCCTTTAAAGAAGAATCTAACTCATTTTTAATGTCCATAGAAGTTAAGCTCCTTAAAACAAAGTACTTTATAACTGCTCGAACTTCAATTTATAGATCTTTCACAAAATATCGAACCTTATGTGTTCACTCGATCGCCACAAGCAAGTAACTGGACGCAAACATCTGAAACTTTGCAGGGCGTCATCTCAAGGTTAATGCTTACAAAATGTTATAGTTATTTGATCCTACTAGCGCCCTCTCTGTTTCAGGCTGAGAACTTATCGAACCACCCTCGTAGGAAATGTTGTTTTTACACCTTCAAATCGTTTGAAATGAGCTTTCAATTTCATTTTATCTACAATTATAGATAAATTATTTCCTTTATAAGACAAAAACAACATTCGCTCAACGATTCTGCTGATGGAGTTTCTGAAAACGCGTAAAACTGTAAAACCTGCAGTCTTAATATCATCCGTTGCATCCCTGAAACCTCTATCGACAATAAGAATATCACCATTTCTAATATTTCTATCTCCCTCGTACAACGAATTCATGTCAATATTAACTTTTTCTGTTTATGAGAATCTTATTTATAGATACGGGATTTATCGGTGTCCTTTACAAAATTACATTCCATATGCATCTTCTGATAACAGAGCATTTATAAATAATTAAATTAATTATTATAAATAAACGATAATTTTTCTCCTGTGTCAGAAATTTGTACATTTAAAGCATTCGTACCGCTTGGATTTCATCATTTTTGTACATTTGGTGTTCGTATTGTTTTTGTTACGATTCGTAAACAAAAGAATACGCCAGGACGTCTCCGAGTAGTCGTACACGTGTCGATCTTGGAACACCAGATAATATATTTCCAGAGTTGCCAATCGCAACTCTCGGCGATTTATTGTTTTTTACTTTTTTTGGAAAATAAAGTTTTCAATAGTTTAGTAAATATCAGTCAAAATGATATTTCGCTGGAATTTATTAACAGAAGGAACACGCATACTTTTATTCCAAGAAGAGGAGAGTCTGCCAGAAATCTAACCATTTGTTCTTCAAATATGCAGAACTTGGTGAAGAAGTGGGAAGTTGGTTTGGAGGTCTCGTTGTCAGATCACCGACACATTCTATGTGAAATTGACGTAGAACAAGACGCAGCAGTAGCGGAATACCGAAACCCTAGAATTACAAACTGGGACCTCTTTTGGGAGGAACTGGGGCGCAGAGTCACAGGGTTCTTATCGAGATACCATGATGAAGCTGATTTGAAAATCGCTATCTACGAACAAATCAGTGATGAACTTCGGGGTTCGTTTGAGGCTAGCTGTCAAATAAGACGAAGGCCCATAAACTCCTAAATATCCTGGTGGAACTCTCAAATCTAGAACTACCGGAAAAATGTTCGAAAGTTTTTTAAAAAAGCGCTAAAATACCGAACTGAAATATGCTGGGAAAAATATGAAATTGCTCAGAGAGAATACAAGAAGCAAATAAGGGATTTACAGAGAACGTGTGGAAGAAATATTGTGAGAGTATGCCCTCAGCATCCCGCCTCTGCAAAATACTAACTAGAGATCCTGGTGCCCGGATTGGAATACTGGCTCTTCCTGAAGGAGGTCAAAACACGACGGACGAGGGGACCCTAGAGGAGCTACTAAGAATGCATTTTCCAGGCTCAAATCGATATAAGGGCGAATCTAAAGAACCTTAGCACACCATGACTACAAGTTAGTTAAAACAATAGTGGCATATGAAAGGGTGGAGTGGTCAATGGAAACTTTTATCCCTTTCAAGTCATCTGGTAAGGATGGCATATTTCCAGCTTTACTACAAAATTCCTCCGATATTATAATAAGCTACCTGGTGAAACTATTCCGCTTGGGATACATACCGATGGCGTGGAGGGAAACAAAAGTAGTTTTTATTCCCAAGGTAGGTAAAACAGACTACACAAATCCCAAGTCTTTCCGCCCTATCAGCCTGGCCAGTTTATTATTAAAGACACTGGAAAGGTTGATGAATCGACACATTAAGGAAGGAAAAATGGTGCAATATCTCTTACATCCTTTGCAATTTGCCTACCAGGCAGGAAAAACCACAGATGCGGCACTACACCGACACCGTTGTAGAGCATTGCATATAGAATCGTGAGACGTGTTGTCGAATGCCCCCTCGATATCGATAAAGGTACCTAAGGCAGATCGTTCACCCAACAGCGCGCTTTTGACTCTTGTGACGACAAGAGTCGAAAACGTGCTGTTGGGTGGACGATCTGCCTTAAGTACCTTTATCGATATCGAGGGGGCATTCGGCAACACGTCTCACGATTCTATATGCAATGCTCTACAACGGCGAGACTCTGAACCGACGGTAGTCGCATGGATCAGAACAATGTTAACTAAGAGAATAATATATGCTGAGCTTAACAATGTAACTGTTAAAGCACTGTCAACTAGGGACTGTCCACAGGGAGGAGTGCTGTTGCCTTTGTGGTGGACAGCCTGTTGAGTGAACTGAATGGTTCCGATTTGTATACACAGGCCTATGCTGATGACCAAATCATTTTGTACCCTGGTCGCCATGTGTAGGACCTAGGGGGCCAATGATGCGAACCCTCCGGATCACGGAACAATGGTGCCGCAGGAAGGGGCTCGGAATAAATCCGAACAAGGCCGAGATAGTACTTTTTACAAAAATGAGGAAAATCGGGAGACTTCCCACAATTACATTGATGGGAAGGACTCTTCAACTTAAGGAAACAGTTAAATACCTGGGAGTAATTCTGGACTCACGACTGAGCTGGAATGATCATATTGAGGCTCGAAACAAGAAAGCCATATGTGCTTTGTGCGCTTGAAAACGAGCCTTTGGGTGTACATGGGGACTGACTCCTAGAGTGCTATTTTGGATATACACTATGGTGATCCGTCCCATGATAAAGTACGCCGCTATTGTATGGTGGCGTAGTACAACACATTCTTCAACTTGACAAAGTTCAGAGAATGGATTGTGTGGGAATATTGACTGCTCCCACCAGGGCTCTGGAAGTCCTGGTGAACCTGCCTCTTCTTCACTTATACATAGAGAACGAGACCCTGAAGACTGTTTATCGTGAAAGTTGCCTGGAACATTTTGGAATTGGAACGGGCGGCAACTCAAGTGTCTGGGAAAGCGCGGTGGAAAGGTGTCCATCACTCCCCACCATGCGGACAAATGTTTATTTATTAATTTAACATTTAATATTTTCAAAAAAATATCCATTGCCTCTCAGAGCATTAGTCAGTTTTATGTTTCTATTTCAGTGATTGCTCGTCACATATTGATAAAGCTCTATGTATCAAAGAGTAAATGCTGAATTTACCATTCATTCATTCATTCATATCAGCCCGTTTTCATCCACTCCTGAATGTAGGCCTCTTCCATATTTTTCCATTTCTGTCGGTCCGTAGCGATCCTCATCCAGTTTTTTCCGGCAATTTTCTGGATGTCGTCACGCCATCTCTTTTAGGGCCTGCCAACACTTCTCTCGTTCTCTCTTGGCCGCCATGCTGTTATCCTGTATGTCCATCTGTCTATGTCATGTCTTGCGATATGTCCAGCCCATCTCCATTTTAGCTGCGCTACTCGTTTGCTCACATCTGTTATTTTCGTTCTTCTTCTGATTTCTTCATTTGGAACTCTATCTCGTAAACTAATTCCCAGCATAGCCCTTTCCATTGCTCGTTGTGTAATCCGAAGCTTATTAATGGCTTTACATGTTAGGGACGTTGTGTCAATACCGTAAGTAAGAACTGGCATGATGCACGACTCGTAGACTTTTCTTTTCAGACTTATGGGGGTGTTACTGGATTTAAGAATGAATCCGAGTTTGCCAAAAGCTGCCCAGCTGAGACTTATTCTTCTAGGAATTTCAGCCGATTGGTTTTCCTTCCCTATTTGTATTTTATGACCTAGATATATGTATTCTCTTACGTTTTCTATTATTTTATCTTCAACTTTAATTTGTATTTGTTCTAGACTCATTATTTTTGTTTTTGACAAGTTCATTTTGAGTCCTATCCTAACTGATACTTGATGAAGTTCTTGTATCATACATTGGAGTTGTTCTGATGAATCACTGATTATAACAATATCATCAGCAAATCTTAAGTGGTTTAGTCGTGTCTATGTTAATTCCCTTTTCAAGCCAGTCCAAGCCCCTAAATACATCTTCAAGTGCCAACGTGAACAATTTTGGAGAGATTGTGTCTCCCTGACGTACGCCTCTTTTTATAGGTATCCTCGAGGTTTTTATATCCTCGTCTATTGTAACTTGCATGTCAGCGTTTTCATATATATGCTGAATCAGAGCAGAGTATCTTGAATCAATCCGAGCATTGTCCAGTGCTTTGAGAACTGCCCATGATTCGATAGAATCGAATGCCTTCTGGTAATCAACGAAAGCCAAATGCAGAGGTATATTATATTCCGTGGTTTTTTCGATAAGCGTGTGTACTGTCTGTAAATGGTCTATTGTACTGAAGTTCCTGCGAAATCCGGCTTGTTCTGAAGGTTGGTATGCGTCCAACTTTTGCGTCAGTCTGTTAGTTATTATTCTTGTAAGAAGTTTGTACAAGTGGGACAGTAAGCTAATTGGCCGATAATTTTCTATGTTATTTCTATCGAATTTACCACGACAATTTTTAAATAAAAATTTTTAATTATAATTTTTAAAAAATTCATTCATATAGTTCCATTTATAAATGTCCCACTGTAAACTTCCCCATTATGAGTTTAAAAAAAAACCATTAAGAGACTTGACAATTACTCACCTTCTTTTCCATTTCTTTTCCCTTGCTTTCCTTCTCCGCATATCGATTACAGAATCCCACCTCGCCGAATCATTTTTAATCGGTTAAAAATTATTATAAAAAAAGATGTGTCGTAATGCAACCTTGGCCTACTTGATTTTTTTAAAAATTCGGTTGGTCGTCGTCACCTAGTAACAAAGATATTAAAACTGTTTAACATTATAACGATTATATCAAGTATTTATTTTTTATTTAGAAAATTATCCTAAATTAATTAGGTAGTAAAAATAAAATATTTACGACTAAAAAGTTATATATGATCATATTTTAAATATAAGGTAATAAAACAATTAATTGTGTAAAAAACCCATGTTTTTAAGCGATTTTAAAAAAGCAGGATATTATAAATTTGACTGATATTAATTGTTTTATGTTTGCTCGTTGATAATTTGTAAAGGATTGTCGCAGGGGGTATTCTCAAGGGGGTCTCATAAAATTATAGCTCTTTGAGAGATTTATTGCAAGCTCAACATCTTACTAATTCACAGTAAGATGATAATAATAATGCAAGATAACATAATAAATAATCTTTATAGTAGGGCGGATCCAGAAAATTTTTTGGCGGAAGCGAAAAAAATTTTTCAAGGTGCTGATATTTAGGTGTGTCTATAAAAGGTTATTCCTCCCATACGGTACGGAATATTGCGGCCAAGATACGTGACTTTCAAAAAGTTTTACTTTTGGAATATATGGAGATGTTGTTTTAAATATTAGAACAACTATGTGGCTTCAACTGGATTGAACTCCACCTCATTATCATCACGAGGTTCGGCAATTTTTAAATGCCACCTTTCGAAACACACACACAAAGTGTGATAATACCAATACTTAAGAAGGTTGATAAAACGTGCAGCTCAAATTATAGGGTATATCCCTTATTAACACAGGATATAAAGTCTTCTCTCTAATGATCTTAGAACGATTGACTGCGTGTGTGGAGTATCAAATAGGAGATTACCAGTGTGGATTTACTGCTCAACTGTAGATCAGATATTCACGATTAGGCAATTAATAGAGAAATGTTGGGAATACAACAAAACATTGCACCAGCTATTTATAGATTTTAAACAAGCATACGATAGCATCATAAGAATGGATTTGTGGAATGCCATGGCAGAACTGGGCATACCGAAGAAGCTAATTAACCTCACCAAAACATGTGTAGAGGAATCTACAAGTGCAGTAAGACTTGAAGGAAGATTGTCAACCTTCTTTACAATCAACAGTGGTCTTAAACAGGGCGATGCGCTGTCTTCACTCCTCTTTAACATCGCCTTGAAGAGCATCGTGCGAAAAACCAACACAAAAACGCTCCTCTTTAGAAATCAAGGTCGCGCGTTCGCTGATGATATCGATATTGTGAGTAATACAACTACCAGTGTCAAGGAATAGTTCTTCAAACTGGAAAATGCCGCAAAGAAAGTTGGCCTACGAATCAACGAAAAAAAAAAACAAAATATATGGAATAGGACAGAACGTGACTATGGATCACTACAATTTTAAAAGGGTCCATCAGTTTAAATATTTGGGAGCTACGATCACCTCTGACAACAACATTACACAAGAGATTAACAACAGAATACAAGGAGGCAACCGCTGCTGGTATGGGCTGCAAAAGATAATGAAATCGAAAAATATATCCCGCCGCACGAAAATAAGAATATATCAACTAGTTATAAGACCGGTAATGACATATGCATGTGAAAAATGGACGTTGACAAAACAAAATGAGAATAGACTGAAAATCGCAGAAAGAAGAATGCTTAGAGGGATATACGGACCGGTCAGGGACAACACCATACAGCAATATAGAACGAGAACAAACAAGGAATTGGAGGAACTATACAACCAGCCAGATATAGTGAAAATAATAAAAGTAGAAAGATTAAGATGGGCCGGCCATGTTATGAGACAAGATCAACGTATCGTCAAGTTGGTAAGGAAAGAGAACCCAGAAGGAAAGCGGCCGCTAGGAAGACCAAGGATGAGGTGGAGAGATAACGTTGCAGCAGACTTACAAACCCTAAACGTCGAACGCGCGCAGGAACTGATGATGGATCGCAGCAAGTGAAGGCAGATTGTGAAGTCAGCAAAGATCCACTCCGGGTTGTAATGCTAGAGAGAGAAAGAGAGAGAACTTTCGAAACAGGTATATTGAGAACGATGAATTTCAAAATTTACGTACGAGATCTCCGGACTTAACTCCACCAGATTTCTTTTTATGAAGATACATAAAAGGAATTGTCTACAATGTGCCCCCGACAACACCACAAGATTTGAAAATACGCATTTCAAACTGTAACCCCGCAAATGTTGTTCAGTGATTTCGAAAAAAGAATATGTAAGTGTTTGGACATGGATATTCCACATTTCGAACTTCTACTATAAATATTTTGCTTCTGTTTTGTGCTATCGTCAATACCATTATTCCTTTTATAGCCTGTTGGACGACTATAAATCGTGTTCCGAGTTTCTAAACATTTGTAAAGATATTCCTGATTATTATTCTTATAGTTGTAAATTACCTGTCATTTCCAAATGCCATGGGCAACTAGATACATTAGAACATCACACAAAATGGTGCAGAAAACAATTATTTGCCGTATTCTGTGAAAACGCGAAGACTTAGCTATAGAATACCCTCATACCTTTCAATAGGTATTTAAAAGATACATTTTCTGGTAACATAAAAAGTATAGCATTATATATAAATTAATCAAGTTATAGCCATTTAAAATTCTTACTTGATTAGTTTTAATTTTTGGACACCCTGTATAATATAGCAAGTTTATTATAATTGGGATATAAAATATGATTTATTGTTACACTTATTTGTAAATTTAGAGTACATAACTGAAATACTTCCAAAGTATTTGAAACATGAAAATTAGGTTAGATTTTGTCAAAAGTCAAATTATTTAAAAACCCGTACGGTGTAGATACTATAAACCTTATTAAAATACTTATTAATTTTGATCGAAAAATCCAAAAATGCAATAATATAGGGGGTTCCATTTAAAAAACACAACTTTGATACTTTCAGAGCTTTTGGGATACCCTGTATAATATGAAAATAATTTTAAAAGGTAACTCTATTAGATTGCCTCAATGGCCCTTCCCTGGATCGGCACTTGCTTAATATTCTTCGTGTCTTTCAAATTAAACCCGGGATTCAGATTCTTCTTCTTCAAGTGCCTTCTCCATTGCGGAGGTTGGCAATCATAATAGCCATTTTAATTTTTGAGGCAGTTGCTCTAAATAGTTGTTTTGAACTGCATCCAAACCATTCCCTTAGGTTTTTTAGCCATGAAATTCGTCGTCGTCCTACGCCTCTTCTGCCACTTATTTTGCCTTGGATTATGAGGCATAATGTGTCCGAAATATTGCACTTTTCTCTGTTTTATTGTTATCTCGACTTCCTTTTCTTTCCCCATTCTTCTCAACACTTCGGCCTTCGTAACTCGATCCACCCACGAAATCCTCTGAATTCTTCTATGGGTCCACATTTCAAAAGAGTTAAGTCTTCTCACTGCCTCTCGATTCAGTGTCCATGCTTCCATTCCATAATATAGAACACCATATACGTAACATTTAGTCAGTCGTATTTTCAGGGCTAACGTTAGATCTTTGCTGCAAATAACCTTTTTCATTCTCATAAAGTTGGCACGTGCTTTCTCGATTCTTTTATTTCGACGGTATAGTCATTATTTTCTGTTATTAGGGTTCCCAAGTAAGTGTACTTCTTAACTCTTTCTATGTGCTGGCCTCCTACCATTAGGGTTTCAGTATTATTGGTGTTGTTTTTACTAATTATCATGAACTTGGTCTTTTTTGTGTTAAGAGAGAGTCCATATTCTCCATTAACTTTTAATATTTTATTCATTATCTTTTCTAGGTCTTTCAAACTATCAGCTATTATTACGGTGTCTTCTGCATACCTAATATTGTTGATTAAAACTCCGTTTACTTTTATCCCTGCTGTTCCAGATTCAAGACTTTCCAATATGACCTCTTCATAATAAGCGTTAAATAGTAAAGGTGACAATATACACCCTTGTCTGACTCCTCTTTATATTTCCACATTTCCGGATATTTCCTGTCCAAATCTTACTGCCGCTCGCTGATTGTAATACAGATTTGATATCAACCTTAAATCCTTTCATCCAAATTTTTGCTTCTGAGAATCTCTATCAGGTTGTCATGTTTGACCCTATCAAAAGCTTTGTTGTAATCTATGAAGCAGACATAGAGGTCCTGATTGATATCTAAGCATCTTTGAGTAAGCACATTAAAAGCAAATAATGTTTTTCGTGTACCCACCCCGTTCCGGAAGCCAAGCTGTGTGTCACTAATATCCAGCTCCAATTTGGAATGTATTCTAGCGTGTACAATTTTTAAAAGGGTTTTCAAAGTATGTGACATGAGACTGATTGTTCGATAGGCACTGCGTTCTTTTGAATTTGCTTTCTTTGGTAAACATATGAATGTTGATGTTAACATTTCTCGGGGGATGGTTCCTATCGTGTAAATTGTATTAAATAATCTCACCAATAAATCTAAATTTTTGTCATTGATCAGCTTCAACAACTCACCTGGCATTTCATCTGGACTAACAGCTTTATTAGTTTTTATCGACCTTAATGCATAAATGACCTCTGCTTTAGTAATTTCAGGCCCCATGTCACCGCTCAGACTGTTTATAGAAGAATTTTCGTGTCTTTGATCTTCAAACAGTCTTTCTATGTATTCTTTCCACCTGCATAATTTTTGTTGTGTTTCCATAATAATGTTTCCCTCTTTGTCTAGCAATACGTTTGAGGTTTTTCTCTTTTCTATTCCAGCTAGTTCTTTGACTTTTTTATGCAAGTTGAAGTTGTCGTACTTGTTTTGCAACTCCTCCATTTCCTTGCATTTTCCAGAAAGGTACTCTTCTTTTGCTGCTCTTATTTTTCTTCTTATTTGAATTTGCAACTGTTGATATCGGGATTGGATTCAGATTGCACAATGTTTATTCAAATTTATAGAATAATTATTTTACCTAAACTAAATTAACAGTTTTAGTAATGATTCCTCAAGGCCATTCCATTCTATTATTTTAAAATACGATTCCTCCAACTTTATAAACCTTTTTTTTTATTTATTAATATAATTATAAATAGTTACAATATTAAAATCAATTTTTCTTCTTTTCAGGCTCCGTATGTTGAAACATCCGTCATGGAACCGAAACGTCGGAAACGCCGAAACGTCGGTCTCAACTGCGACGAAAAGGCCAACGAGCCACTCTGCTGCCGCTACAGTTTCATCGTTGATTTCGTCGAAATCGGTCTGGATTTCATCATCGCTCCGAAACGTTACGACGCTCACATGTGCGCGGGCGAATGTCCCTTTGTAACGTTACAGAAATATCCGCACACGCACCTCCTCAAGATGTCGTCGCCGAACAGTGCGGCGCCGTGTTGCGCGCCCAGGAAGATGTCGCCGATATCCATGTTGTACTTTGACGACAAACTTAACGTTGTCTTCGGTAGTTTGCCGGGTATGGTTGTGGACAGGTGTGGGTGTTCATAATAGGCTGTGGAACTAAAGTAATTTCGAGACGTTTATTTAATGTTTTTTTTGGAACGTTTATTTAATGTTTTTTTGGAACGTTTATTTAATGTTTTTTTTTGGAACGTTCTTGTAATGTGGTCGTGGGACGTTACTAGGATGTTGCGGTTGTAATAATTGCTCGGAAAAGAGATTTTTACATTTAAATTATTATGAGAACTTCCTCAAGTCCTTTCAACGAAATTTCTTATTTGAAAGCACTCTTTTAAGTCAAAATTACGGAATTAAGTGATTGAAATTTTTGTAGTAACTTTAAAAATTACATAAATGGGCTACAAGGATTCCAATGACTTCGAATTTATTTTAAAAAAAGAAATGGATTGAAAGACATCCTGAAAAACTTTTTTTTTTAATTTTGAACAATACTGTATAATTTATTTATTTTTACTTTAGTGTAACTGTGTTTTATGCAGTTACCAAACAAAATGTGAATTTTTAGCTGTAAGATGCGTAAACAAACTTTTATGTTTATAACGAAAAATGTATTAAAAAAAAACTTTTAGATATTATTTTTAGCTTATTTTACTTTTGTTTCCATAGAATCTGTATTATATGTGCCAATATAGACAAAATATAATTTTGGGCGTTTTTTTAAAGGAAACTGATCTTTGTAGTGTGCGGGCCATATTTTTATTTCTATTTTCTTTATATATGTATAAAGTGTAACTACATTTATCCGATATATTTTTTTAAGGAAAATTTCTAGTTTTATAAGGTTTGTTGTGGTGAAACATATTTTAAATGCATTTCTTTGGCCTAAATTCATCTGGTTTTACACGAATTCAAAACCAGAAGACTGTGCGAGCCTTATAAAACCAGAAATCGTTGCAGAGACATCGTAACCTTCACGTACAAAGTATTCTGGAAACTTGTATACCATAAATGACCATTCATCTACTTAATTTTTTAACGTTTCTTTCTCAAATTTGTAAAAATTGTGATATACATAGAAAATAAGTAACACTATCGAGTTTTTTTTAAAATATTTGCAAGATTTCGCACATATTGTAAGAAGAACTTTACTTCCCGAACAGTACCGCAGCAATTTTTTTTTAATCAAATACGCGTAGATTAAAAAATTGCTTCAGTGTAAAACGGGATTACTGTAAATAGAGATATACTGCTACCAGCATTATTAACGGTAAAACTATGGTGGTAGTAGATCCCTAATATTTATTTTTATAATAATATCATACTGTGAATATTAGCAGTAAAAAAAATACGAGGGGTAAGGAAAAAGTATATTTTTTGACCACCTAAATATAGAAAATGAGAAGTGTAAGATATTTTATCGAAATTATTTAAAGAAAATTTTGTGTTTTAGTCAATTTTATTTTAGATAAATTGAATCTATTTTGTATACAAGAAAAATCGTACAAAAAAAATATTAGGAAACTAGTACAATTTATTAGAGGAATTTTTTGACAAAATTTTGTGATATCTTATGCCTTAGATATTATTTTAGAAGTTGGGAGCGGGTCTTGTGATAATGATTCAAAATTTGTAATAATGAATAGTATTGAATAAGAGTGAAATTGTCGATGTAAAATAGAATTGTAAATTATAGTAAATAAGACTGTAAAAATATGTCTTTCTACGGGGTGAGGCGTTTAAAATTTAGTTTTGGTTTCATTAAATCTTGATATTCCCTATAAATATCAGAAAATGTCCTGTCAGTTTAAAACACCAAATGTAGACATATCAAATATATGAAATCGGAAATATACATCAAAAATAATGGTTTTTATTTTCAACATCCAACTTGTTTTCTCAAGTAACCTTTTTGGACATTCGGAGAAAATGAGATTTACTATTCCTCACAATGAATCTTGTGAGGAGGTATCAAAATATAATGAAACAGCTTGTATAATTTGAAATTACACTTCTTTTGGACATTATTCTAATGACTGGGTGCAAGAGATATAGTTAAAAAATGGCATTTTATTGACAAATTGGTTTTGAGCATCCTGTAAAACCTTTTGCACTTATTATTACTATAGAATGGGAGAGGAAGTAACAATTTCATGAAATAATGAACAAAATGTTTGTTATTTTTATAGATATAGGGCAAGAGCGAACTGAAAGTAAAAACGCATAAAATTTTACTATCTTTACAAAGCTTCCTTTCCTTCTAACTCTTCTAATTCAAATGTGTTGGGGTATACTTGGCCAAATCTAGAATTCAAATAATTCGACCAAATGCAACGCAATAAAGCTTTTTAAAGTTGCTAAAATTATAAGAACCGGAAGGGAAAAAATTGTTTCAAAAAGTATTTTAATTCAGATTAGATGAAACATTTTATTTTAATATTACTGTAAAAGGCAAACGCGTTGAAACATGTCCATTATTCGGGCTTTGTAATTTTATTGCAATTTTCACCTGATTAACATGATGTATCAAATTTTAATTTTTTGCCAAAAAAAAATCAAAAGTGAGGTTATATCTCAAAATATCGAAAAAAGTTATTAGAAAAAGTTTTTCTAAATACAATTTTTAGCCCATATGCTAAATTTCAACTATATAAGATAATTTAGATTTTTTGCCCCATTTTTTTGAAAGCTGGACATATTTTGTTTAAAGTAGCGCTATATTAAATGTGTGTTTTTCTAAAAAAATCCAAATAGTAATATTAGAATTTGGTAACATGTGATGCAAAGTTTTTGACTCTGTATCAGGTAACTTTATAAGATAACTATTTTTGAAAACGTAGTTTGTATCTAAAAGTAATACACATTATAATTAAGACAAACAAGTACACAGTGTCATCATTAAAGTCTGCTTTAGGTGGAAAATAAATTTTAAATGCATTTAATTTTTATATTATGATTTTTTTATTAGAAAATTTGAGTCTTTTTCAACTAAACTATTTTCCTAATCTTAATGTGTATTACTTTTGGACACAAACTACGTTTTCAAAAATAGTTATTTTATGAAGTTACCTTATACAGGGTCAAAATAAATAAATTTTACATCATGCACGTGGGTTAAATATTGCATTTAGAAAAATTTATTCTAATAATTTATTTGGATATTTTGAGATATAATCCCATTTTCGAACTTTTTTTTGGAAATAAATTAAAATTTGATAGATAATACAAATCACGTGACTACTATTCTTTTGGTTAACTTTTCTCTCGATCGAAGCAGAAATGCCAAAGTCAAATTTCGAATAAAGATATTTATAAAAAAAATACAATATGATGCGGACTATATATATATATATATATATATATATATATATATATATATATATATATATATATATATATATATATATATATATATATACAGGGTGTCCTACAGGGAAACTATTCGATCTATATATGAAAAACTATATAAAGGAAAATTTTGAAAATTTAAAAGTATACTATTGGCGAGGGGGGCAACTTGGCTAAAATATTTCTAGGATGGTGGCACTTCCTGCTATACCGGAAGTAGATGTCAACTTGCATATTTTAAACGGAACACCTATATATTATTGCATTTTTGGATTCTGTGCAAAATTTAAGGTACATTTTATGTATTATACCCTATACCTAAATCTAAGCGTTTTTGACATATTTTATATTAATTTGAGTTGGATTTCTTATTAAAAAGGACCTGCTTTATTAGATTTTTATAATATTTCGATAACCAATAATACAGGGTGTTCAGAAAATAAAATTAAAAATTAAAATGAAAAAATCGCCAAAAGTCAATTTTTTTAAATAGAAACCCCCAAATTTTTTAATTTAATATTATTTAGCTCTAAAAATAAGTGTAAGTTTGTGTAAGGTAATCTATGACAAAAAATTTTAGTTTTCGGAATATTGACAATTTTATATTTTTATATGACGATTTTGCTGCCCATTTATAATCTTAGTTGGCCATGACGTTTTACTCTATGACGGTATTAAAATACGATTAAATGCTAATAAAATGTATGAAGCTATCAACATATCTTAAAAATCTATTAAAAGAAGCCTTTTTCAACATGGACTCCAACCCAAATTAAATAAAAATGCCTTCCTTATGGTAAAAATTGATAATTATTTTAGAGCCTGCAAACGCTATTTTTGACATATCGACTTAAATATGTCATAAAGGCTTAAACTTAGGTGTAGGACGTGATATACAAAATGGCTGTCTAGACTCTTGCACAGAATTCAAAAATGCAATAATATGTAGGGTATTCCATTTAAAATAAGCAAGTTGACACCTACTTTCGGTATAACCAGAGGTGGCACCACCTTGAAAATATTTTATTCGGGTTGCTCCCATCAACATTAGTCTATTGTCAAATTTTGAAAATTTTCCTTTATATGGTTTTTCATATATAGATCGAATTGTTTCCAGGTGAGATTATATATATATATATATATATATATATATATATATATATATATATATATATATATATATATATATATATATATATATATATATATATATATATATATATATATATATGTATGTTATGTCGGATATTCTCACGGGTGTGATGTGTAATCGAAGGTTTTCGGGCATCCCATGTATGTGCTCAGTCCCTCTCAGGACTGTAAGGCAGCTGACGTTTCGGTGAAATCTCATTCACCATTTCCAAAACTCACTGTATGGCGTCTACGAGTTCGATCACAGACGCCATACAGTAAGCTTTGAAAATGGTGAATGAGATTTCACCGAAACGTCAGCTGCCTTACAGTCCTGAGAGGGACTCAGCATATACACGGGATGCCCGAAAACCTTCGATTATATATATATATATATATATATATATATATATATATATATATATATATATATATAAATAGCCATTTCAAACCCTATTAACAATTTTAGCAAATACAAATGCTTAAATAATAAAGGCCATATTTTTGAAACTATTCGTCATATAACATACTGACGTCACAGAACATTGTGACCGCTCTGTAATAATAATGCATTTATATCCGATTTTGTCGAGCCCACCCCGTATATTCTTGTGTAGATATAAGTAAATAGATCTCTAAAAAAAGGTTAGATAGGTTATTTCCAATTTTTTGTAAATGAAATTTTTGTTTATTTGTGTAGTGTGGGCAAGATCCGAAATTTTTGTAACTAATATTTAGTTTAGCTATTTTTTTTTCACGCGAGGAGAATTTTGAATTTTGCCCGTAGATAGCCTGTGTTTTTCTCTCTTTATTTCGCTTAGTAAGTGTACATTCTACTACAGTATATAATGAGATTTTTGCTAAATAAATAATTGAAAATCCATATTTTGGTGTTTTTTTTTTCGGTACACCCTAACATAAATAACTATCTCAAATAAAATATAGTCATTTTATGGCTTTTAATTCGTGTTTATTTTTAACTAGCGACCCGCCCCGGCTTCGCACGGGTGCAATGCTGATACTAAATACACTACAGAAAAACTGTGACTATTTATTTTATTTTTACAAGGACCATATAGATCTATATTAAATCAACAATGTATTTAAGCTATTTAATTGGATAAGGATTAATGCTGTATTGGTTAAAATCGCTTCAAAATTTGCCATTATTTGTCGTAAAAAGTAAATGACAAAAAAATGTTATTGTGGGATATCCATGAGAGATAGACATATACCATCGCGGAGTTTTCTGTAGACCTTTTCAATGTGTACAAATAATTAGTACATTATTTTGATAAATCTCGTAGGGTTCAGCCTGCGTTTGCAATGTAAGCGGAAAAAAATATGATAATTAACGACATCACATTAGAAACCTCAAAAATAACAGTATTTCTCCACTATTTAATGGATGTTATTATACATATAAACCTTCCTCTTGAATCACTCTATCTATTGAAAAAAACCGCATCAAAATCCGGTGCGTAGTTTTAAAGATTTAAGCATACAAAGGGACATAGGGACAGAGAAAGCGACTTTGTTTTATACTATGTAGTGATTTATTTATGAACGAATTGTGAAAAATTTGTCTAGTTTAGGCAAAAAACATCCTAGATATTGTTGTGTTTGCAGCAACCTGACTATAAATCCAATCAAATAATTCCTAAATTTTTAATGTTTTTTTTTTATTATTAAAGGTTGATTTTTCGTTTGATTTTTTTAAAATACTTTGAAAAGTTGTCTTTTCATGTCTAATTGATTCATGAACGAATTGTGAAAAAGTTGCTAGCTTAGAAAAATTTGTTAGTTTTGGAAAAACAGACATCTTCAGATACTGTTATGTTTGCAGCAATCTCACCATAAATCCGGTCATATTAGTTGATTTACGAAAAAAGTTTTATACAAGCAATTCTCAACTCCTAAAAATACAATTCAGGACGTAAAAAAAAATATGTGTTGGATACTTTTTGGTATATAGACAGTCCCGGACTTATGTTGTATCGATTTACGTCATTTCGAGTTACGTCGAACAATGTTTTGACACTATTCCTCAAGCATACGTCAATTGTTTCGATTTCCGGCATAGCAGAATTCACTTGTCGCGAGGCCAACGTCTGCGGGCGGGCAGGGCGCGGCGGCGGCGAGCGGGGATTACCCCGCACATGCCGCTGACGAATTTCTCTAGGTGGTTTAAGGACAACGGACAATCGAGACGTAATACATCCGTTTTTTTGCATCTTTGACAGTTTTTATTAATGCATATTTAAATGAATTTAAATCTTACTATGCCACCTAAACAAGACAGTAATAGTGAAGTGAAGAAGAGAGTAAGAAAGACAATTACAATGGAGGTTAAATCTAAGATTTTAAAACTCAACGATCGCGGTTATTCGACTTCATCTATTGGACGCACGAACTTGAGATATAAAACTGGACTGCTCATGAAAATAATTTTTGACCCCCCCTTATTGGTCGCCATTCGGTGCAATGATTTGTATGGCAACATTGAATTCCCTGCTAGTTTCTTACATTGGCGTGAATGAATGTCAATTCTATTATTCTAACTAACAGGTTTAGACAATAACTATCTCTTTCTATACTATATTTAAAACAATAAATCGCTCTTCCTTGTTTACTTGACAGGTTAATCGAGTATATTCAATAAAAAAGACCAGAGCTTCGATTCTGTAAGCATATTTTTTGACATTCTCTTTCCTTATCTCTTTTAGGACAGTGATATACTTATGTGTTAATACAAACTGAACAAAGATAGAAAATCCTTATTATGACATCCTCTTTCCCTTTACTCTTATAGAATCGCAGCCCTGGTCTTTTTTATTGAATATACTCAATTATCCTGTCAAGTAAAACAAGGAAGAGCGATTTATTGTTTTAGATATAGTATAGAAAGAGATAGTTATTGTCTAAACCTGTTAGTTAGTTATAAAATCGCAGCCCAGGATAATTGTTTCTGTAAAACAATATTTAACTTGAATTTCTATTTTTAATTTCCTCAAAATTATAATTTTTCTGTTTAAAGCAACTCCAATAAAGCAAATTTTTTTAACTTCTTTGGAACAGCGTAAATTTGTAACAATTTTATTATTTTTAGATAACAAGCATGAAATGTCAGTTGTTATAAATAAATGAAAATGCTTTTTCTATGACTGTTTACATATTTTATTTTTTACAATAAAACTGTTATTTAGCAAAATAACTACCATGTGAAATATGCGCCAAAAACAAATCCAGACTAATTTCTTTTTGAAATATGTTTTAGAAACATCCTTTTTCGGACGTAGAGTATAATAAGTTAACGAAAAAAAGTATTAAGGCATTTATTTTTAAAAATTTTATATCATGAGTTAATATAGTATATTGTTTAATGTAAGGTATCGAAATGTCCACATAATCTATTGCAAAGTAAGATAGTTTCATTATTTAAAAATAGCTTCGATTAGGTCTTTGTTAAAATTATTTTCTCCTCGATGCTTTTAGGGAACTGATATGTTAGGTATTTTTATAGGATTAACAACATTCATAATAATGTTGACATTTCCTTCATAAAAACGAAGCTTTAATTTAAATGAAGTAAAGTAACATTATGTACTAAACCATTTAAAAAAAATAAACTCTAAAGGGGATAGTGTTAAAGCAGTTTATATTTAATTGTAAACAAAACAATATTTATTAAGACACTTTAAATATAAAGAAGCTTGTAAATACAAGAGAATTCTTACATTAATACAATCATTTTTAATTTAAATATATACATAAAGATTTACTAGCAACTTTTAATTTTTACACTAGGTCAAACTTTTAATGTACTTAACTGTTTAAGGATCTGGAATTGACTTTTTGAGTTGAATTTTTGAAATGGTAATCAATCACAGCTTCTCATTACTTTGACAAAGGATTTTCATGACACAAATTTCCTATCTGAGCTAAAATCAAGAATTTTTGTTTTATTAATTAATAACATATTCAAATAAAAAGTTATTATTTTATTTTTAGACAAAACAAATACATAAAAGTAAAATTTATGTAATTTCCAAACATCCTTAATAATATTGAAACATTTCATATTATATGCAATCATTTATTTCTATTTTAATATGGCATATTGGTTTTTAAACGTATAATCATTTTAAATTTTAACACCATACCAGTTTCGATATTCAGCTTTATATGTCAGCGGAACAATAACTTTATGGTAAAACGATATTGTTGTTGGTTAATGCACACCTAATTCAGGACTTTTTTGTAGAGCCAGTGTATGTTATTAAGTCCAAGTTTAGTTGCTTCAAGATGTTTACATCAAACAGTGCTTCGTAGTTTTTTTCAGGCAGTTTATTTGTAAGAAGCACAACACAAACTTTTTGCTCATCTTCTTGTATAAAACAATTTCCAGAAATATGCTCTGAACAAAGTTACTTATCTGATGTATAAAAGAATTATGATCATGACCAATTTGCTCTAGCTCTTGAATTTGAAGATTCTTTTCTCTTAGAAAACTAAAATATTGATAGCGTTTAATAATTATCATATATCATATCCATAAGATTAAACTTGTTACCCTTAGATTTACAATTTGATTCTAAGGTAAAATTGTATATAAATATTGAATGCTTTATAACTTACCAATTAAATAAATTCCAATATACGAGATGAGGTATTTGCACGTCTTACGATGAAGAATCACATTTTTTAAAATACAAAAAAAAACCTTAAAGTTCACATTCCTGTTTGAAATTTTCAGTAAAACGTTACATAAAATGTGATAAAATCCATAAAACAGCAAAATCAAAAATAAATTTTTGTCAAAATGAAAACTATTTAGTCAATGCCATAAATACACTTTCACCAATATCATAAAAACTTAGGGAATTCATTGTTGCCAAAGCAATTATTTGCACCAAATGGCACGGAGCATGGTGGGGTCATTTTTTTTTATAAGGGAGATATGGAACACGAGCAGTCCAGTTTTATATCTCAAGTTCGTGATTGGACGAGAACATAATTTATCACGCACGACTGTACAGACAATATTGAAAGATAGAGAAAAACTCCTAATAGCTCTACCTTTCGTCTCTTTAAACAGCATTATTATACGAAAAAGGAATGCTTTAATTTGTTAAATGGAAAAACTCTTGTACACTTGGATGCAAAATCAAACTCAGCGACGGGTACCTCTTAGTTTGGCTATTATTCAAAATAAGGCACTCAGTATCATCAACACACCGCAAAATAAACATGGCGAGAATAATAGTGAAGAAACAAAATCTTTTTCTGCCAGTCGTGGATGGTTCATGCGCTTCAAAATGAGATATTCGTTGCATAACATTCGAGTGCAAGGAGAAGCTGCTAGTGCCGATCATGTGGCTGCTCAGAATTTTCCTGGAATATTAAAAGAAATTATCGAAAGTGGAGACTATTTGCCTAAACAAATTTTTAACGTGGATGAAACTGGTTTGTTTTGGAAAAAAATGCCTTCTCGCACTTTTATATCGCAGGAAGAGAAGTCTATGTCTGGGTTTAAAGCGGCTAAAGATCGTTTGACGTTGTTATTGGGTTCGAATGTTGAAGGTGATCTCAAATTGAAACCCCTTTTAGTCTGAAAATCCGCGAGCTCTGAAAAATTACGTCAAGAATGCTCTTCCAGTCATATGGCAGGCTAATCCAAAGGCATAGGTTACAGCAGTACTTTTTAAAGAGTGGTTTACTAAGCATTTTATACCTGAAGTGAAACAGTATTGTTTAAACAATAATTTGACTTATAAAGCTTTACTTATTTCCCGGCCATCCTGGGCGTATTTCCGATATCGATTCTAAAATCAAAGTTTTGTTCCTGTCTCCAAACACGACTTGGTGGTTGCAGTCCATGGGTCAAGGAGTTATTGCTTCTTTTAAGGTCTATTATCTCAGGAGAACTTTTTCACAGGCTGTAAAGGCTAATGAAAAAGATGGAATAGAGCTGAGAGATTTTTGGAAAAGTTATAATATCTTGCAATGCGTAAAAAATATAGTTGCTTCATGGGATGAGGTAAAACCCAACAATTTAAAAGGAGTTTGGAAAAAGTTATGTCCACATTTTTTTAAGCCATCTGAAAGTTCTTCATCTACAGATCAACCAAATATCGATGAGATCACAACTGACATTGTCCATTTGGCTAACCATTTGCCTGACATTGCAGTTACTGCTGATGATATTGATGATCTGTTATGCTCACATTCGCAAGAACTGACTAATGAAGATCTTATTGAATTAGAGGCACAAGTACAAGAGGAAGCAATCGAGTCACGAGAAATAGCATCTTCTATTGGTAACACTGAAAAAGAACTTACACTAAAAAAATTTTCCGCAGCCTTTGCAAATTTGGAGAATGCCATGAAAATTTTTGAAGAAAATGATCCTAATTTTGAGAGAAATTTTAATGTTAATTACAAAATTTGTGCGGCCTATCAGTGTTACCAAGACCTGTGTGATAACAAGAAGAAAGAAGCGAAGCAATTGATAGTTTCTTTAAGCCGAAAGATTAATTTATTATTTCTCATTACATATTTTGATTATTAAAGTTTTATTATTATTATTAAAGTTAATAACACACATATACCAAAAATAACTACCAATTGTATATTCTAGAAATGACTGGATGTCTGGCTGTAATAGAGAAAAATGTACTTTTTTGTTTTCCATGTGTACTTTTTGGAGGAGATAAGTCTTAGACACAGCTGTTAATATAAGAGAACAATTAGATTCGGCGTATGGGATGAATATTCGGAAATTTAATGACAGTGTTACGAAAAATAGGTATGTTTTATCAAAAATCATTGATTGGATAAAATTTTGTAATGTATTTTAGTTGGCTCTACGGGGGCACGATGAAACAGAACAATCTGAAAATCCGAGTATTTTTCTTGGTCTAATAAATTTCACTTCCGAACTTGATAAAACTTTGGCAAAACATTTAAAACACTCTACAATTTTTAGAGTAATTTTTCAAAAAATTCAAAATTACCTCTTAGATTCTATGTTAGAGATATGTCATGAAAAAACTACCGAATTGCTGCAATAGAAATTTGTGATATAGGTAATAATAAACTGTGCAAAAGATCGCTTTGATTTTTAAGATCACTTATCGACGGCGTCATTATTAAACTCCGATCAATTTGGTAAATCTTTTCCTGATGATACAATAAATTTATGTTTCGCATACCCAAATTTAGACAAAGAACATTGAAAAACTGAATTATCTGTTATTTATGCCAGGGGAGATTGTAGAAAAATAAGTAGGGCAATACCTTTTTTAAAATTCTTAAAAAGATTACGATAAGGTTTGTTTTTTGCAATATAATTTGGGTGTTTATGCGCTGTTACAAGTATATATTCGTATATTTATGTAGTACGTATATATATATATATATATATATATATATATATATATATATATATATATATATATATATATATATATATATATATACAGGGTGATTCAAAAATCGATCACGAAACTTAAGGGGGTGATTCTACTTGACAAAATAAGGGTAGAGCTTCATATAATTTTTTTTCAAAATGTCATTCGTTTTCGAGTTACAAGCCGTCCAAGTTCAAGTTTTTATTTTTTGTTTTTTGAATTACTCGCTTACAGGAAAACCGATTTGACTAATATTTGAAAGATAGGCTAAGTCTTCTGCGCTTCATCATTTTAGTAACAATTCACATTGATTGTTTGCCGCTAGAGGGCACTTTACCTACATTGAAAATTGTTTTTTTGTCATAATTTTTTAGTGTTGAAAGCTACAGTAGTTTTTAGCATAATTTCTGAAAGACTGATGCCAGGCCTTTAAAAAAGGTGCTCTTTATTTACATCGCTAAACCCAACGGTTTAGACGTAAATCACCCTTAAAAATTAAGTGGTAAATTTACTTTTCTCATTTCATTACCACCAGCTACCAGGTAAATAGCTATCAAAGTATACTAGAGCTGTCAGTTTAACATCAAATAAATTCGCTTTTTAAACTATTTAATTTATAATCTTAAAATAACTAATAATGGCTAATCACCAATATTCAAATATCGAATATTGTGATATCCATTTTTGTTATGGAAAAGCAAATGGTAATGCAGAGTTGGCAAGAAGATATTATATGGAGAGTTATCCGGAAAGAAATATCCCTCATGCTCAAACATTTTCCAGTGTGCACAGGAGGCTTGCGGAATGTGGTTCCTTTAAAAGTTATAATGGAAATAGGGGAAGACCTAGAACTGCTAGAAACGTGCAACAAGAAGAAAGAGTGCTTGAAATTATTGAAGATAATCCAGGTATTAGTACTAGAAAAATTGGGAATGAAGTGCGGCTCTGTCAGGCTAGTTCATGGAGGATACTAAGAGAAGAACAACTCTACCCGTTTCATTCAAAAAAGGTGCAGGCTCTTTATGACGATGATCGGCCGAGACGGTTGGAAATGTGCAATCAGATCCTAGCTAAGTATGAACACGATAATCGATTAATTGGCGTCATATTATTCACTGACGAAGCTGGTTTCACTCGTGATGGCATAACAAATCTACACAACATCGACACATATGCTTACGAGAACCCAAACAATGTGGTAGAAACGAAACATCAGCGTAGATTTTCACTAAATGTGTAGGCAGGGATAATAGGAGATTACCTTATTGGTCCTCATTTCTTTGATGGCCCATTAACTGGTGACGTATACTTAGATTTTATCCAAAATCGTCTCCCATTGTATCTGGAAGATGTGCCATTGGAAGTAAGGGCCAACATGTGGATCCTCCAAGATCCTCCGCCCCACTTTAGTATACGTTTCCGACAGTATTTGAATGCAACGTATCCTGAGCGATGGATAGGACGAAGTGGACCATTGGCATGGGCAGCGAGGTCACCAGACCTTAATCCTATGGATTTTTTCTTTTGGGGTCATTTGAAACAATTGGTGTACGATATTCCAGTAATCAACGTCGAGGATCTTCGCTTCAGGATAATCGAAAAGTGCCAAATTATTAAAGAAACACCAGAAATTTTTCATCGAGTTAGGCGACATTTTTTGAAGAGTGTTAGGAAATGTATGGAAGAAAATGGGGGACATTTTGAGAATCTTTTTTAGTTTGTTTAGTACTGTTTCATTAATTTTTATCAATTAAATGTATATCGCAATAATCCATAATATGAATATTTACTGATTAGCCATTATTAGTTATTTTAAGATTATAAATTAAATAGTTTAAAAAGCGAATTTATTTGATGTTAAACTGACAGCTCTAGTATACTTTGATAGCTATTTACCTGGTAGCTGGTGGTAATGAAATGAGAAAAGTAAATTTACCACTTAATTTTTAAGGGTGATTTACGTCTAAACCGTTGGGTTTAGCGATGTAAATAAAGAGCACCTTTTTTAAAGGCCTGGCATCAGTCTTTCAGAAATTATGCTAAAAACTACTGTAGCTTTCAACACTAAAAAATTATGACAAAAAAACAATTTTCAATGTAGGTAAAGTGCCCTCTAGCGGCAAACAATCAATGTGAATTGTTACTAAAATGATGAAGCGCAGAAGACTTAGCCTATCTTTCAAATATTAGTCAAATCGGTTTTCCTGTAAGCGAGTAATTCAAAAAACAAAAAATAAAAACTTGAACTTGGACGGCTTGTAACTCGAAAACGAATGACATTTTGAAAAAAAAATATATGAAGCTCTACCCTTATTTTGTCAAGTAGAATCACCCCCTTAAGTTTCGTGATCGATTTTTGAATCACCCTGTATATATATATATATATATATATATATATATATATATATATATATATATATATATATATATATATATATATATATATAACCAAAGTTGTTGACGTCATTGAACGCATATCACGACTAAAGTGGCAATGGGCACATAGACAACAGCTCGATAGGTGGACGAGTAAATCACTGCAATGGCGACCGCGAGAAACGAACCGAATCGTGGCAGGCCACAACGCAGATGGGTAGATGATATAAGACAGTTTGCTGGAAAAGACTCCAGAAGGCGAGAGACAGATCTCAGTGGAGGACCATCGGAGAGGCTTATGGGAAGGAGTAGACGTCAAAGGCTGAGAAAGAAGAAGAAGAAGATATATATATATATATATATATATATATATATATATATATATATATATATATATATAGGTGTAACAGCGCGTAAGCACTAAATTTAAGTTTTGTATCAACATATACCACTTGTTTTGTAAGACAGTCGTAAAATCATGTCGTACACTTTATTCCAAACCCAAGAAAATAAAGATTAAATTGTTAGTAATAAATAAAGAATGGGCAATTTCCGCACATAGGCTTGAGAAAACTTTCCATTTTATTTGTAGGCCAATGTGGCCATTTAATTATACGAACCTTTACTAAGCCACTGTCAAAAAAAAACAGCTGGTTAATAATAAGTTTTTATGACCCCTTTAGATGGACATGTTCAGAGTGAGGGACGCCTCGGGCAAATTAGCTCTTATGTAGGACAAATGTTTTATCAAGATTTTGTATCAAATTATTTCAAGGTTTAACTAAAAAACTAACTATTAGTAATAAAATCTGGTCACTCACACAATCAGTGACGGGTCTTAGAGCGGTGGGGGAGATTGCCCCCTCCTAAAAGCTTCGAATTGAGAAAAAAAACCCGAATCTACCTCTTACGTTAGGAATATGAACGCTGTTGGCATCTCCCTCCCGTCGACAACGCGCTTTCTCTTGCTATTCAGAAATACTGGCGTCACTCTCCCCATCCACAACGACCTTTCACTTGCCATACTGTATTTTTATGATATCACCCCCCCTCCCCAAAAAAAAAAGAGAGAGGCTCGATCTGCTCATGCACACTCTATTAATTAACACTATCGGGATTTTTCACAAAGACCTCGTCAAAACGAAGCTACTAACGAAGATTCTTCCTGTTAGTAATAATTAATAAAAAAGACCCTGGGACTGTAAACTAAAAGTTCCTAATGCTAATGTATTGTTTATTTTATAATTAAAACGCTTATAATTAATAAAGATTGGAAAAAACGTCGACAAACGGCAGATTATTTATAGGATTTACAAGAGTAATTTACATATAATTTTTGACATAAATATTATGTTGAAAAACTGAAGTAAATATAAACACAAAAGGATATCTTAAATAACAATTTTTTATATTCGTGTCCGAGAGAGCGAAAAACAACTGATTTTTACCCATCTCTGTACGTCACATAATTTTTACATTACGTCATAAATGTGAATCAATTAATTTTTTCCCTACGTAGTTGTTAGTGTGCGAACATCTCAAGAGAGGGCGCAGAACGCAGTAACGGAAATTAGTTTTGAGTAGCCTATATCATCATCATCATCATCATCATCATCATCATCAATCAGCCCAATCTTGTCCACTGCTGAACATAGGCCTCTCGTAAATTTTGCCACTTATTTCTGTCCCATGCAGCATGCATCCAGTTTGATTCTATGCGCCCATATATCGCCAGTCCATCGGGTAGGCGAGCAGCCTCTTCCTCGGTAAGCCTCCTGTCTTGGTCTCCATTCGAAGATTTTTCTCGTTCATCGATTGTCCGTGTTCCTAGCGACATGTCCAGCCCAGTTCCACTTTAACGTTGTAATTCTCCTTACTGCATATGCAACACTCGTTCTTCGTTGTATTTCTGTATTCGGTATTCTATCTCTGATGCTAACTTCCAGCATGGCCAATTGTGTCACTCTCAACTTATTTACGCGTTTCTTTGTTAGTGTTAGCGTCTCTGCTCTATATGTCAAAACGGGGAGGATACACTGATCAAACACCTTTCTCTTCAAGCAAACAGGGATGTTCGATTTAAGTATATTTTTCAGTTTTCCAAAAGCTGTCCACTTCAGCCCTATTCTTCTTAGTATTTCGCATGTTTGGTTATCTCCGCCTAAACGGATTTGATGTCCTAGGTATTTGTAGGTAGTGAGTTGTTCGATCTTGTGGTCTCCTACTGTCGTTTAGTACAAGGTTGGTCATAAATTTAGTTTTCTCACAATTTATTTTTAGACCAACATCACTTGACAGTATGTAGAGCCTTTCCAACATTCTTGCTGCTTTATCCATGCTATCCGATATGAGGACAATGTCATCGGCGAATCTTAGGTGATTAAGGTCCTCCCCGTTTATGTTCACTCCTATATTTCCTTCGAAAGAAATCTGCTTGTACAGGGTGAGTCAACGATTGGATGAAGTAGGTTTGTGCCTTTTCGGTGAAATTAACAAAGAAACTATATTTATTGTTTGATACGGTTTATTTTTACGCAGATTTTAAAAATATTTAGGACTCTACAGGGTGAGCCAAAAAACTAGGACAGCATAAAGTTTTATTTTTTTAAATAGAACACCCTATATACGAATCGTATTTTCGATTTAGCTTATAATTTTAAATCTTTTTTATTAAGGGTTTACTATAACAAAACTTTATAGTTTCCGAGATAATTAAGTTTAAAGAAAAAAAGTCACATTTTCAAGCATCAATTCAATCCTAAATAACGTTTTCAATTTTGTGACAAATATATTCAAATTTGGAATTTAGCAAGGCCAAGGACAAGTTAACATAAATTTTACCTAATATTTGCAATAAAAGCTACAGGGTGTTGAACACATCGGCTCAAATTTGAACAAGTTTAAATGAATAAATATCTTTTTTTTTAAATGGTACACCCTGTATATTTTCATGTTATTTAATAGAGTAATAAAAACCCTAAAAGTTTTGTTCAATATATCCTGTACCTATTTATAATAGTTTTTGAGATATTTCAGTTTTTCTTATTTTCCATACTTTTTTACAGAAATAGTCTTCATTATCATAGTAGCCATGGCAAAAACAATGTAAAAGAACATTTTTCTGTGTGTCAAATTTATAACCGCAATCGCTTCTTTTGGTTTTTATGTAGTGTAATTTGGTTTTTTTTTGCATTCATCTTATATTGTAAAATGAATTTTCCAAAGAATGAGTTAATAGATATGATTTATACAATAGGAGAGGCTCAAAAAATTGCCTTCTTGCTCAAAGAATGTACAAAATGAAGTATCCTGATCGACGCCAGCCTAATACCCATACTTTTCAAAACTTAATGCAAAGATTTGATTCTTCTGGTACTGTTGATTATCCAAAACGTAAAGTGGTCAACAAACCAGTAACTAATGAAGAAAAAGAACTACAAGTATTGTTAAATGTTCAGGAAAATCCTTATATTGGTAGCCGTCAGTTAGCAGCATTATGTGAAACATCACAATCCACCGCTAATCGTACTACCAAGAAATATAGGTATCATCCATATCACATGGAATTACACCAAGAATTGCATGAACAGGATTTTGAAAGTCGTGTAAACTTTTGTCGTACAATAAATGCGGAGATTCAATTAAATCCAAATTTATTATGCAAGGTAATGTTTAGTGATGAAGCTACTTTTAGAAGTAACGGTGCCGTAAATAGACGCAACATGCATTATTATGCCACAGAAAACCCATTTTGCATAGAGAGGTGCAACATCAAAACCACTGGTCATTAAATGTTTGGTGTGGTATTCATCATAATCGAATTATTGGACCCCACTTCTTTAATGAACCACTAAATGGCCATAGTTACCTGAACTTTTTACAAGAAGAACTACCCCAACTGCTTCAAGGTCTCGATAGGGATGAGCTCGACAGTATGTGGTTTCAGCACGATGGTGCGCCTCCGCATTACCATCGTGAAGTTCGTGCGTTTTTGGACCAACGATATCCGCAAAAATGGATTGGACGTGGAGGTTTCATTGAGTGGCCACCAAGGTCTTGCGACATCACCCCATTAGATTTCTTCCTATGGGGTTATATTAAAAATAAGGTGTATGTTAATCCACCAACAACAGTGGAAGATATGCGAAACAGGATTAGGGATACCTGTAGAACAATAACGCCACTAATTTTGTCCAGGGTCCGAGAAAATCTGCAAAAAAGACTAAATTTGTGCATTGCACAAGAGGGTCGTTTATTCGAACACTTATTAAAAAGAAATAATTAATCTCAGTATTTAATAGGTAATTTTTTTGTTTCACTTTAGTATAAAAGTAAATATGTATTTGCCTTGTCGTTATTGTTGTGTTAATTTTTTCACATTATGTTTAATTAAACTATTGCCGTTGTAATATAACGAATAATGTATTTCATCATATTTAACCACATTCTGTTTGTTTTTGTAGTTTATTTTTATTATTTTATATATTCCAAGACAGTGGTAAACAATTTCGGTGAGATTGTATCTCCTTGCCGAACTCCACGTTCTATTTTGAAGGTATTTATGTCTTTATGGAGTCTGACACAGGCTGTGGCTATCTATCGATGAATATTTCATGTGGCACCTAACAATTTGAGTATTGCCAATTCCCGAAATATAGTTTAATGAAACTCCCTTTCAGTGAGTTAAGAGAAACAAGACTTTTACACCAATTTAAAAATTATTATAGAAATAAATAAAAACCACAAAGTTTTGTACAAATATCCTCAGTCAAAATGACCTGAACAAATATAACAAATTAACGATATTATTTTTGTGTGCAATTTTATGCACACTCGGTATACTCTAGAAAATTTTAGGAAATATTTTAATACAAAAATATTTATTTACGTTTTCTACCGTTCAAGGATAAAAAACAAAAAACAACACTATTTGTCAGGTGATTTCATTGAACAACCTCCATTGAGGATGTTTTTAAGCATTATAAGCTGGAACAGTGTTTCTCAACCGGTGCATCACGTAAAACAAATTAAATTTCAAATTTAAATGTAGGTGATATACCCTCAAAGAAATGAGGCTGCCTTGGAAAGATCAAGGTTACATTTTACTGGAATGTTTCAACAACAATATGAAGCGGGAATTCAGGTATCTAAGAAAACTGCTTTGGAAATTGCAAAAAACAAAAATATGCATACGATTTGTAGAAACCCGCATCAAGCCAAACACTAAAGTCAGTTAAGCTACTTCTTAGAGAGAGAGTAATACATCCTTGTCCATCAATAAAATTAGGAGACACATTTCAGGCATGTTCTTAAGATGTGATAATACAAATTTTCTCTAAAATAAAGGTATTTGCTTTTCAACTTGATGATTCAACCGATATTCGTTCCAGTCTACGATCATACTCTAGATATAAACAACAATAGATTTGTCTGAAGGCTATTTATGGTCGGTGGGGGAGACGCTTTTTTGATGTTTGACAGACATAAACATATTTACATATCTTGTCTTTCAGTTTAATTGCTTGTCGTGAGTTTTTTCGGTGTTTTTAAGTGTTAGAAATTACTATAAATGCGAAGTTTACAATTAATATTAACAAAAAGAGGATTTAAAAACTTATTTTTATCGGTAAATATTGTTAGATTGTTTACATATTGAAAATAACAATAATAAAAATTTAGGCAACCATATATTCATACTTTGTTTTCAGAATTGACGTACCCAGGGGTATGTTCGAAGGACGTACCGATGATACTCGTTTAAATAATGCAATTAGAAAAGGATAGCATAAAATCGGCATGTCTGTACCAAGAAATTAAATATCTACTGTTTATCAACACTTTTTGAAATATAAATAAAAATATTATTACGTTATTCAACGTTCAAACAACCGGGCCCTAGTTCTGACGTTATGCTACTTCTACAGGGGTATGTTCGAAGGTTCCAGTACTCTTTTCGTGAGATTTATTTACTTGGCAGATATTGAAGAAGAGGTTATGTTTTGTAGAAGATTAAAGACTACTAGTTGTCAAGGAAATGATAGAGTCATTCTTTAAAAGTAACGACTTTTATGGATTATTTTTAAGAAGTCAAAAAATGGTTGCGATTTACAAAAGATTGAGAACCACTGTGCTAGAACAATCAATAAGCCGTATACTTATCTCCCATTAACACAGTTCCACCTCTAGATAACGCCTTCAGCTCTAATATTTACCCTTTGTACGTATCTTTATAATTTTCAAAGTAAAAGATCAACTTACACAAACACGTGAAAAAAAATATATTTTTTGAATGATCTACAACTAAACAGACAACAAAGAAGTTTGCTAAAAATATTTTTCCTTCGTTGTAACATAATATTTTCATTGTGAGTTTTTTTTTATCGGTTTTATGTCGATACTGACATGATACATATAATATTCATCTTCAGGTGCAGCACCCAAATTTTTTTTTACAAAGCAACATCATTTATTAATCATCAATCATTAACACATCTTAATGAAAAGAAGGTGGCAAGAAATAGAGAGGTTCATCTGCTTTTTGTTGACCTCACAAAAGCATATGATACGGTGCCAATCCAAAAATTAAGGCACGTGATGGAGAAGTCTCCAATTAACAATTCAGCGATCCAAGCCATCAAACAACTATACGACTAAGCATTCTCCAGAATTAAGATCGGCAATAACTTATCAGAAAGCTTTCATATGATCAAAGGCCTTCGCCAGGGATGTTGTCTATCAACAACTCTCTTTAAAATCTACCTCAATGAAGCTTTAAAGAATTGGAGAAATTCATGCAGTAGAATGGGAATAGAATTAAATAGTGACACCCATTTATATACGCTTCATTTTGCAGATGACCAAGTGGTAGTGACCCAAGATAAAGAAGATCTAGAATTTATGACGAGGAAACTATTTAAAGAATACGCAGGATGGCGATTAACCGTCAACTGCAGTAAAACTAAATATATGTGTATCGGTGGAGAAGAAACAGATTTGGAAGTGGATGACAATATCATTATAAAATCTTGTTCTGATTATACCTACCTTGGAACAAAGAGCAATCAAAGTGGACGAACTGAAGAAGAAATATTGGAGCGAATAACTAAAGCGATGCCTAAACTCACTATTATGGTCAACAAACATATCCAAGGAAAGAAAACATCTTTTATACAACGCAACATTTAAAAGCGTTGTATTGTATGGATGTGAAACATGGCAGATAAATAAAACTTTAGAACGTAAACTGCTGGCTCTTGAAATGGACTTTTGGCGAAGATCTGCCGGAAAGTCAAGGATCGAACGCATAACCAACGAGAGAATTAGAAAGATTATGGGCGTCAAGAAAACTATTCTCGATGAAATCGAACAACATCAGCTGGTAAGGTATGGACATGTGGAGAGAATGACGGACGAACCTCTACCAAAGCAAATCATAAAATGGACACCAAATGAAAAAATAAAAAGAGGAAGATCAAAAGTTACCTGAATTAAGGGCATTAACCGAGCCATGTCCGAAAGAAAGGTACTTCCAGGAACCGGATATATATATATATATATATATATATATATATATATATATATATATATATATATATATATATATATATACATCATTTTTTTAGATAGAAGACAAAATTACCCCGGCAAGAAGAAAGCCAATCTACTGAAATAAGACAACCAAGATTTAATTTGGAAAGTTCAGAATGTTAAAGCACTAAGGAACTATATAACAGGACACTTCAACTATGACAGTTCAGCAGCACTGTCAAGCACTACGAATATATTAAGCAATATTTTAAAAAATCAGCCGAAGAAGCATTAGGATACTGTGACGAGAGAGAAACTGGTGTGGGGAAGACATTTAAAAATAGTGCATGGTAATAAAGCTACAACAAAACAATTTGCAACCTAGGAGAAACAAAAAGAAACAAAAGTTGGAAGCTATTGAAATATACGCCAAAACAAGAAGAGAGAATGAATATCCCCCATAACAACAAATAAATGGAATGAATATTTGGAAAACTTTTCAAAGAAGATCAAGTGCATTTTCCCCAGCGAAAGTTCAAATGTTGTACATGTATCACCGATCAGGCTCAGTATGATGAAGGTAAAAGATGTCTGCAAAACCTTAACAAAAATAAGAAGACACCTGGACCTGATAATATCCCCGCAGAACTGATCAAATATAGATCCAACGAGCTATACGAATACCTAACTAGGCTTTTTCAAAACTGTATCAATAGCAATTGTCATTCCTTATACCTATACGCGAGAAGGGCACCAAGGAGAACAGAATAGAACATGAAAGTGCAGACAGTGTAGAGAAAGAACAAGCAAGCCTGCGCGCAAGAACATCTTATTCTATCTCATTCTCAATCTAAGTAGCAGGTCGCTTCAGCTTATATTTATTTGTAAACTCAAAACCCAACTTCCGCGCCTCTTTAGGAGAAAGGCCAAAATAAATTTCCGCATATAATATATGTGGCATTATATAATTTGACAGCTGCTGCTCTTGTTCTTCCGAAAACACTTTGTTTTAAGCGATATACCCTATGCTGACACTCTTTCCATTATCGTCATCACATTTACGAACGTATCTTAACAAAACATGCGATTAACTTCGTGCATTTTCGCAACTCTTCGCAATGAAGTCCCGCGTTTCACTTCTTTGTAAGCGTCTTCAACTAAATTTTGGTGCAAATATGTAGATGATACGTTCGTAATATGGCCGCATGGCGCAGAACACCTCCATAATTTTCTGGATCATCTAAATCAACAACACCCTAGCGTAAAATTCACTATGGAAACTGAATCAAATAGTGCCCTTCCTTTTCTTGATGTACGAATACAAAAGAAAGATAATGGTTAATTAGGACATTCTGTGTACAGAAAACCAACACATACAAATCGATATTCCAATGCAACGTCACACCCTGTGGTACATAGAGCACCTTCAATATGTGACGAAGAGTCACTGAAATAGAAACAGAAAAACTCACTAATCCTCTGAAAAGCAACGAATATTGCGCTGAAGTTATAAGACGTTCTATTAATAAATATAAAAACCCAACTCCTCAACAAAACGTCTTAAATGTACTTCCTACGGACAGTGTTGTCTTGCCTTACATACACGGAACCACCAACAAGATTGCCAAATTGCTCCGAAAATTCAAACATTTGGACAATTTTCAACACATGTAAGAAAGTTGGCCAATATTTGAAGTCACCGAAGAACCCAAGCACCATTTCTAACAGAAGGCGTTTACAAGACACCTTGCTCTCGTGGTAAAGTGTATGTAGGTAAAACAGGACGGTCTATATACACTAGACGTAAGGAACATGAAAGATGTATACAAAAGAAACAAATTGCACAATCTGCAGTAGCTGAACACCAGCAATGCTCAGTTTCTTTAAACGTAAAATTAGAGAATCAATCGGACTTTGTAAATATCCAAATAATATTAATAGAGATGCATGTTACAGTCCACATCGCAAGTAGAAATCGATTATAACACTGTATCTCGGTTCGCTGAGCTCCAGTCGGGTATAAATACCGAGCTGTTGCTCTTCAATGGTTATTCGGTGTTCTAATCTCGTGAAGTAAAGATCCCTGAAGATATTTTGTGCAATCGTAGGCGAAACATCGGATAATAATTCCAATTTGACACGAACTAATCCCAAAAACCATGATTTTTAAACAAACACCATATCAATACAAAATAATCTACAAACAAAATAATCACTGCTATTTTACTACTAATTTTCAACTTATATCGAAGAAAAACATTCAATACTTTATATGTATACATGTAACAACAATTATCAAGAGAAATCGAACAAAAATACTTACTTTTGACTGTTGAAAACCAATATGGGCCTCTGCTATGGCTTCGGTGAGCTACGGGTGACGCAATATTGTGACACAGGTTCAGACGTACACATTATTATATTACTTTTACCCATTTTTCTTCTTCTTCTTCTTCCTTCTCATATATAAGCAATTTGCTTGTTATTCTTCGTCTCTTTGCCTGGTTTCAGTCCATTGCAAGGTTATCACTCCATCGTTTACGGGGTCTTCCGGTGTTCCTACGTCCTATTGGTGATTTGTTCCTCGTGATTCTGTTGTCGGTCATGCGGTTGATGTGTTCATTCCATTCCCTTTTTCTTTGTAATACCCAGTCATTGATGTTATCGACTTTACACACTTTTCTTATATCCTCGCTCCTATGCCGATCCATAACTGTCCTGCCAGCTATCCTGCGCACCACTCTCATTTCTGTTGTTTCCAGTATTTGTTTTGTTTTCGAGGTTTCTGGTCTGGTTTCTGCAGTGCATGTTAGTATGGGTCTTATTGCTGTTTTATAAATTCTGGATTTAACTTCGATCCCTACATGTTTATTGCTCCATATGGTACTGTTAAGACATGCGGCTGTTCATGCTGCTTTCATGGCTTGTCCCCTCACCTCCGTTTCAACATCCCCGGATCCGGATATTTCTATTCCGAGATACTTGAACTTCATTTCCTGCTGTACATTTTGTTGTCTATTTTTAGTTTGCATCTGAGTGGTGTTCTAGGTGTAGTCATGGCTTTAGTTTTTGATGCTGATATATTCATGTTAAACTTTTTCGCTGTTATGTTAAATTAGTGCAGTAGTTTTTGCAAATCGTCTTCGCTTTCAGCTATTAACACTGCATCGTCGGCATAGCACAGTATTTTGATTTCCCTATCTCCCATTTTATACCCTTTCAATCTACGCACCTGCTTTATCAACTCGTCCATGGTGATGTTAAATAGTAGGGGGCTAAGAAAGTCACCTTGTGGGATGCCATTATTTACTTCTATTTTTTCGGTCAATTCACCGTTTATCCTAGCTTGAATCGTATTTGCCTGATATATATTTTCAATCGTTTTGATAATGTTTTGAGGTATTTGTCTGTCGTAAAGTAGCTGTGTTACATCCTCCAGCTGTATACGATCGAACGCCTTCTCTAGATCGATGAAACACATAAAGGCTGGACGATTATATTCAATTGACTTTTCAGTTATTTGTCTTATAACAAATATGGCATCCGTGTATAACCTTCCCGACCAGAATCCCTGCTGTTCGTCTGCTAAGGAAGTGTGTTTTTTTATACATTACAAAAATAACCTATGTTGTTAACTGTAATGGATAAATTTTATAGTTTATATTACGAAAGTATAAGTCTAGGTCAATTTAGGTTAGTTCAGATTAGTTTCAGTTTTACAAATGAACCAGAATCTGAACTAACCAAAAATGTTGGGTGGTTGAGATTAATTTTTCCCTGAAACTGTATAAAACATTACTAAAATTAAGCTATTTTGTTGACTGAGGTGGACAAATTTTATAGTTTATACCGCGAACATATTTTACATCTGGCAACGTGTTATACGAAGATTAGTCGTTTACGCAAGTCGGATGGTCGATGGCATTTCCGAAAGATATTTTTGGTTTCCGTAAAAAATACAAGTTTTTTCTAAATTTATTGATTAAAATTTGTGCAAAAATAGTTGAAATATATTACATACGTGAAATTTTAACTAGTACGATAGAATATATATATATATATATATATATATATATATATATATATATATATATATATATATATATATATATATATATATATATATATATGTAAATACAGGATTATTTTTTTAGCATTTAACCTATTTTTGTAGCTTTCCTAATCCCCTTCCTTGACCCTGACACAACCGTACCCAGTCTACCGTAATACAGGGGTCTAAAGTGTACAAAAAATTGGGATCGCTATTTAACAAATTATAATTGATTATAGCACAGCTTTTTAAGTCACCCTATTTAATATATTGGAAAAAGTTTTTCAAAAACCCAGCATTTAAAAAAAAACACTTGATATAGATAATAAAGGGTATTTTTTTATAGAGGTATAGAACTTTTAAATGGAATAAAACAAAGATGAATTTTTTAAATTGACATGGAATTTACTTTATTCGAAAGATAACCTTCTGGCATTATAATTTAAATATGACTTCTGGCATATGACCGCCACGACTGGCTCGGACCTAGTCTAATCTGGAGGTCCAATTTTCGATGACTTTTTCCAACATTTGTTGCCGTATATCGGCAATAACGCGGCGAATGTTGTCCTCCAAGTGATCAATCGTTTCGGGCTTATCGGCGTAGACTAGCGACTTCACATATCCTCACAGAAAATAGTCTAGCGGCGTTAAGTCGCACGATCTTGGAGGCCAATTCACGGGTCCGAAACGTGAAAATATGCGGTTACCAAACGTTTTCTTCAATAAATCAATTGTGGCACGAGCTGTGTGACATTTTGCGCCGTCTTGTTGAAACCACTGCTCCTGCACATCATGGTTGTTCAATTGATGAACGAAAAAGTCAGTAATCATGGCTCTATAGCGGTCACCATTGACTGTAACGTGCTGACCAGCATCGTTTTTAAAGAAGTACGGACCAATTATTCCACCAGCCCATAAAGCACACCAAACATTCAGTTTTTCTGGATGTAACGGTGTCTCAACATACACTTGAGGATTATCATCACTCCAAATACGGCAGTTTTGTTTATTGACGTATCCATTCAAACAAAAGTGAGCTTCATCGCTAAACAAAATTCGCTTATGAAAATCGGGATCAACGGCAATCTTGTTTTGGGCCCATTCACCGAATCTACGCCTTGCTAGGTGATCGTGGGGCTTCAATTATTGCACGAGTTGGAATTTGTAAGCACGCAAACCAAGATCTTTCTGCAAAATCTTCCATAAAGTCAATGGACACATATTCAATTCCTGTGCACGATGGCGGATAGACTGATTCGGGTCTTCCTCTACGCTACGCTCTACAGCAGCAATGACTTCTTCTGTACGCACTGTACGACGTCTCTGTGGATGCGTATTATCATTTAGAGTAAAAGTGGTGCGAAAACGTTCTATAGTTAATCGAATTAATTGCTCTGATGGACGATTATGTTAACCGTAAAATGGACGTTCTGCGCGATACGTATTTCGAACAGAATCATGATTTTCAAAATAAATTTGCACAATTTGGAAGCGTTCTTCAGGCGTCAGTCTATTCATGTTAAAATGCCAAACCAAACTAAACATAAATCACTTGACAACTGACAAAATGGCCGCCAGTAATGTAACTAACACTATGTAATATTTCATTTTCACAAAAATGCATTTTAGAAAAATAAAATTGATTATTTCGAAAAATCATTTTATTCCATATTAAAGACTTATCATTTTCTTTATCACAACCCTGTATATTTTGAATTAATAAACGGCATTTGAGAAAATACTTTTCAACCATTTCCTCACTCCGCCAGTGTTTATAATAATTAAGAAACATAATCCCTTCAGCCTTATTGTGACCTATAAACCGCAAGATTTCCGTATCGATACGTCTGGACAGTCGTCTTTGCCTATCCAGACGGAATTGGGAGAAATTTTTTGGGACTCCCCCATTATTTCGGACGGCCCCGTCCAGACGGCGCGTTCACGTCACCAAAGGCTCCCCTCCGTGGCAGACTAACACAATTTATAGGAAAAAATGGCGAAATGGTCGATAGTAGACTCAACTTAAGTGGATAAATGATGCTGGATCTGAAAAAGTGATTGAAAAAAATTTGAAGTTGAATGAAGTAAGTATTAAAAGTGGAGATGGATACAGTTTTAATGGAGATTCCTCTTATTTGCGTATTTTCGGAATAGCAATTTCGAATGATTTAATGTTAGGAGGAAATTAAATTGCTGCGTTGGTTTGGCTCTTGTACGTAATTCGCAATTATTTTTGGGTTGGCCTCTGATCACTCTAAAGCGATAATTCCCAACAGGTGGGTTGGATCGTATAAACTTTAATAGTAAGAGATAAAATGTCAATAATTTATTTATGCTTTAGCAACACGCTCAAATATGTGACGTAATCAGTGAAGAAACTTATGCCTGGTGAAATGGGTCACGCTAGTCGGGTAGTTCGTAGCGATTGAGACATTTTGTTGCATCTTGAAAAAGTGTGTAAATGAGAGAAATTTCGCATGAATTATTTGGTACCTAAATTAGTCACTTCGGTGTACGCGATTTTGGGGCATATTAGACTTATTATCAACTAGCGACCCGCCCCGGCTTCGCACGGGTGCAATGCTGATACTAAATACACTACAGAAAAACTGTGACTATTTATTTTATTTTTACAACAATTATTACATCGGCTTCCGACGCGCTATTTATAGGCACGCTGCCGCCGCCCCGGTCGGCCAGTACCGCCGCAAGCGCTACTTCCCGCAATTTTAAATCTGTAATATCTTCGAAAATATTCATTTAAATCTTCTGCTGTAAAGGACCATATAGATCTATATTAAATCAACAATGTATTTAAGCTATTTAATTGGATAAGGATTAATGCATTATTTGTCGTAAAAAGTAAATGACAAAAAAATGTTATTGTGGGATATCCATGAGAGATAGACATATACCATCGCGGAGTTTTCTGTAGACCTTTTCAATGTGTACAAATAATTAGTACATTATTTTGATAAATCTCGTAGGGTTCAGCCTGCGTTTGCAATGTAAGCGGAAAAAAATATGATAATTAACGACATCACATTAGAAACCTCAAAAATAACAGTATTTCTCCACTATTTAATGGATGTTATTATACATATAAACCTTCCTCTTGAATCACTCTATCTATTGAAAAAAACCGCATCAAAATCCGGTGCGTAGTTTTAAAGATTTAAGCATACAAAGGGACATAGGGACAGAGAAAGCGACTTTGTTTTATACTATGTAGTGAAGATAGAGGGTTGCGGTTTTCCCTTTAGCAGGGTGATAATATTTTCATGTTAGTCTGTTTTGTTTAGGACCAAAAATTTCCTAAATCACATAAAGAGTATACACTGAAAAATCAAATTCACCAGGGAGACAGAACAGGAAAGAAAACTACCGTTTCTGGATATCCTACTGAAAAGAAAAGAGGATGGCTTGCTTTCGCACACTGTCTACAGAAAGCCCACTCACACCAATAGATACCTTAACGCCGATTCACATCACCACCCCGCCCAATTAATTGCAGTAATGAAATCACTTGCGTTTCGATCGCAGTCCCTTACAGATGAAGAAAATTCCCACAAAGAAATGAACATACTGTAAGACGCCCTAACAAAAAACGGTTATAAAAAAGAAAGGCTTTAAAACACAAACGCTTGTCCCCGAAAAATCGCGAGAACCAAGAGAATAGCTCCAAAGCTTTTGTTCCTTATGTCCACCACAGACAAAATAGCAAAAATCCTCAGGAGACACAACATTGAAACCATTTTCACTACAGACCATACATTAAAAGATCTCATGCCAACACCTAAAGAAAGAATCCTTCTAGAAAATCAGGAAATTCCATGCGGACAACTTCTTCTGCACTGGCCCAACACTGATAAAACACAGGACACAAAATAAATTTCGCAGCAACAAAAATGCTGTCGAGATGTGAAAACCTTTCCACAAGAGTTATAAGGGAAGCCAACGAAATTTCAAATATTCCCAACAACTTAAATAGCCGAGATGACAGTCAGCGATTGCCTAATACTGACAATAGAGCCGATGACGCGCAGCAGGTCTCGCAACCTAATTGGCCAGTACCATTCGGAAAACGAACGCGCCCGACGTACACACGGGACCGACAGCATCCGAGTCGCGGGCCTCAGTTCGCTCGTAGACGTCGTACAGTGAGCTTTGAAAATGGTGAATGAGATTTCACCGAAACGTCAGCTGCCTTACAGTCCTGAAAGGAAATGAGCACATACACGGGATGTCCTATATATATATATATATATATATATATATATATATCACTACATAGTATAAAACAAAGTCGCTTTCTCTGTCCCTATGTCCCTTTGTATGCTTAAATCTTTAAAACTACGCACCGGATTTTGATGCGGTTTTTTTCAATAGATAGAGTGATTCAAGAGGAAGGTTTATATGTATAATAACATCCATTAAATAGTGGAGAAATACTGTTATTTTTGTGGTTTCTAATGTGATGTCGTTAATTATCATATTTTTTTCCGCTTACATTGCAAACGCAGGCTGAACCCTACGAGATTTATCAAAATAATGTACTAATTATTTGTATACATTGAAAAGGTCTACAGAAAACTCCGCGATGGTATATGTCTATCTCTCATGGATATCCCACAATAACATTTTTTTGTCATTTACTTTTTACGACAAATAATGGCAAATTTTGAAGCGATTTTAACCAATACAGCATTAATCCTTATCCAATTAAATAGCTTAAATACATTGTTGATTTAATATAGATCTATATGGTCCTTTACAGCACAAGATTTAAATGAATATTTTCGAAGATATTACAGATTTAAAATTATGGTATCTTCTTTGGGTTAGATTTAAGATTAATACTACTATTCTGTGCTTGACGTTTCGCCCAATGTAGTAGTAGTAGTATTCCAAACAACTATAAATTAATCTCACTAGATGTCGTCTCCTTATATACAAGTATTCCCAATGACCTATTAACAGATATAATAAAAGCAAAATGGGATAACTTAAAAAGCTTTACCACTTTAAACCTAGAAACTTACTTTGAAGCCATAAATTTGACACTAATCAGTAATTACTAATAGTTCATCAAACATCCGAAGAAGCTACATCGTAGCAAAACTACAAAATATAGTGGAAATTAAACAAAAACTTGTGTTTATGCTTTACATTATTTATATGGATTTTCATCGAGAAAAAGCCATTACAATTCAAAGTTTTCTATTCCATACCATGTCTAAATTGTCCACAGAAATATATTGAAACGACAACACAATATCCAGACAGAAAATTGAACGGACATAAATACACAAAAAACGCAATGACGGCATTACACAAACATGAGATAAATCTTGATTTTTCGAACACAAAAATTCCAACCAAGAAAAGAAACTACCATAAACTTCAAATGAAGGAAATGCTACATATAAAAAAAGAAATACAAGCAATCAATGACAAACAAGGTATCAATAACTAAGCCAAATATATTTTAACCTAATAAACTAAATCCACTATTGTAGCCTTTATTGTTTTGCAACACACTGTATAGTTGAAATTGAAAAAATTTATTTGCAAATCAGAAAAAACTAAACATAAAGGTTACCAAATAAAAAATAACGAGTTGATAGTAGCCAAGGGAATCTTGAAATATTTTATTACGAAACACAACACAAGTAAATTGAGGTGCATAGTATTAATAATTTTTATTCTTATTTTTCCTTTTTAACCGACTTCTAAAAGAAGGAGGTTCTCAATTCGTCGACTATGTATGTTTTTTTTATGTATGTACACCGATTACTCCGGAACGGCGGCGTCGATTGGAATGAAATTTATGACGTTATGTTCAGGAAGTTGCTGCGGTAGTCTCATATTTTTTTGGATGAAATTGGTGCAGTAATATCGAAGATGGCGCTGACAATATGGCGGCCAAATAAATTAATTTTGTTTGATTTTCTCCAAAATTGGTATGGGGGAATTTTTGGGGTCGTACACAACGAATCTGAAACTATTTTTAAAAATTCAATATGGCGGACAGAAAAATTTAATTTTGTCTGATTTTCTCCAAAAAAAAACATCTCCCGATTTTGTCTAAAATCAGTATTTGGGTATTTTTGTTCGTGTTGATTATGAATTTAAAATATTTTTTGAAAAACTCAATCTGGCAGATGTCCTAAAAATTTTACATTTTTCGATTTTCTCCCAAACTGATATAGGGGGTTCTTGAGGATGTAAATTATGAATTTAAAAGTATTTTTTAGGATTCAATATGGCAAATCCAAGATAGTGGACTAAAAGTTTTACATTTTTCGATTTTGTTTAAAGGTGGGACTGAATCGTTTTTGAGGATGTAAACAGTGAATATAAGTCTAGAAATTTTAGATTTCCGGATTTCATCCAAAATTGCTACTAGGGAGCTTTGAAGGGTTTAGATTTAGATTAGATTAAGACTTAAAATAATTTTTTTGAAATTCAATATAGCAGATGCAATATGCTGGTTTGAAAATTTTACCTTATTCGCATTTTTTCAGATTTGGTATTAGAGGGTTTACGGGGTCGTGTATTACGAATATGAAGTTAATTTTTTACAACTATTAGGTTGATAAGATACAATATGAGGGACAGAAAATTTTACACATTCCGATTTTGTCTAAAATTGATATTGTGGGGTTCTTGAGGCGTATACAAACTCAATATGCAATACAAAATATATCCAGTTAAGAAATTTATATCTCAGGTTCTTTAAACATTGATATTGGAAGGTTTTGGGGCCTATATTATCAATCTAAAATTAATTTGGAATTTAAGATAGTGGATTTACTATGACAGACTAAATATTTGTTTGACACAATTTTACTGGTATTTGGAAAACTCTAAGAACCAAAGAATTTTTAGTGGTTTCTTTTTAGGGTGATTTACAACGCTGGATAAAATGGGTACTTTTTTGCCACCTTGGAGTCATTGCGAAGTACACTAATCTAGATTAGTACTTAGTTCAAATAATTTATGGATATCATAATGAATTCTAAAACTAAAAATAGAAAAATAAAATTTTTATAAAAGAATTGAACCGACTTCTAAAAGTGAGCTAAAAAGTGATAAATAACAATAAATTCTTATATGAAATTGAACTTTTTGAAGTCGGCGCCAAATTATTTGTAAATAAAATAAATAACTATTAATATATACAAATTATGGTAAGCAAGCAATTACCAATAAAGTATTTTTAATCTGTTTGTGCAAATCACATGTTGTCAGGTATTAGTTTAGCGCCGACTACAAAAAGTTCAATTTCATATGAAAATTTATAATTATTTTTCACTTCTTAGCTCACTTTTAGAAATCGCTTCAATTTTTTTATAAAAATTTTATTGAGTCATATTGTTTTATCGATTGATATTTTTGATCAATATTGTTTTCGTTTAAGTGTTAATTTTAAGTCATGTGAGTGTGCGTTTGTGACCATGTTAGTTGTATTTTTACAAATGTGCAGAAACAATATAAACGCACAGAATTGAGTACCTCCTCCTCTTTGTGGAATTAGATTAAATGTTTTTATGCCGTCTCGTGTTCTTAAATTTAAATGTTTCCTATAATATATATATATATATATATATATATATATATATATATATATATATATATATATATATATAGAGGGTGTCAACGAATCTATTAGACAAGTCATAATTTCTAGAGTATTATGGGTATCAAAATGAGAATTACAGGTAAATGTTATGTAAAGATGAGAGTTTTCGCATATTTTCCACTTTCCGGTCACTTCCGGTTTCACCGGAAATGGCCCCGGTTTTGAATTCTTAAATAGAACGCCCTGTATATTTTAACATCTTTGGATTTCTGAGACAATTCTAGATCAGAATGTGACATTTTAAAAACTTTTTATGTCTACTTCATTTTTTTAGTGACACTTTTAAAATTGCATCTAGGTGGCCATGATCGGACGCAAACTAATCTAAGGGCCTTACGGGATGTCAAAAAATACAATCGCAAAGTTTTAGTTACTAGTATGAAAGACAGGAATAAGACAAGTTGACAAAATTACGTTTTCATTTCTATCTATCAATTTTCAAATGGCGACCCCTTTTTGACAACTACTTTTCGAAAAAAGCATTCTTTGACGAATCTAACGGTACTAATTTATTTGCGATTGGATTAGACATAAGAACAGAAATTAAATATTATTAAGCAAAATACTGGATAATTTATTTACTTATGACAAGTGCGTCATGGACAGCCATGATGCATAATAATTTGCAACTGTTTTTATCAAGTCTTCTTTGGAAAACAAAGCACTCACTTAAGTAGATAATGACAGTGACATACGCTCTAAGAACAGACGTAAAAATTACTTAATTTTCGTTAAGTTTAGTTTAAATTTTCGTTAAAATAATGTATACTCAAAGTGAAAAAGTGGATATGTTATTAATATTTGGAGAGTGTCATAGAAATTCAAGGAATGCTGCCGAGTTGTATGCTCATAGATATCTGAATCGGCAACATCCAGAAGTCAAGAAATCAAGAGGCGGAACAGAGGTTTATCATAAATGAAGAGACTGAGATTAACGTACTTGCTATGGTGGAGGTTGATAAAACAGTTTCGTTAAGAAAAATTAGTCAAGAACTGCAGATAAGTTATGAATCAGCAAGAAAAATACTGAAAAAGCATGGATATCGAGCATTTCAATATCAGTTACATCATCATTTGTATACTGAGGATGGCGATAGACGGGTAGTGTTTTGTGATTAGCTGCTTCAAAATTATAGAGTTAACCCAAATTTTATCGATTTTATTCTATTTTCCGACGAATCCCGATTTACAAATAATGGTATGTTCAATAAGCAAAATACTCGGTACTGGACCCAACAAAATCAACATGAAATGAGAGAGGGCAATTTTCAAGAAAGATTTGGAGTCAACGTCTGGGCTGGTATCATTGGAAACAGAATAATTGGGCCAATATTGTTTCAAGGTCAGTTAACAGGGGTTAGATACTTAGGTTTTCTTCAAAATGAAATCGAAAATCATCTCAATGATATACCTTTAGCAGTTTTACGGCGAATTTACTTTCAACAAGATGGAGCACCGGCTCACAATACTAGAGAAGTTCTTAATTATTTAATAAAGCATTTTAATAATCGAATTATTGCAACCAATGGTCCGGTACGGTGGCCAGCCCGCTCACCGGATCTTACTGTGCTCGATTTCTTTGTCTGGGGATATGTTAAAGAAAGGGTTTACTATGGAGCAGCCCCAGCTACTCTTGAAATATTAGAAGAAAGAATTTTACGGGCATTTAAAAGTATAACGCCCCAAATGCTACAAAACGTGTTGAGAGAAACAATTGAACGAGCTGAAATGTGTCGTGAAAAAGAAGGAATGCACTTTGAACATTTACTACACTAAACTTTTTAACAAATTCAGCTACTGTACTTTCAAATATTTTAAGTGCGTCGTCTAAGTTATTAGTTTATTTTGTTAGTTTTTTGTTAATTTTGTTAAATTTTTAATCCAATTCCTGTCTTTCATACTAGTCACTAAAACTTTGCGATTGTATTTTTTTGACATCACCTAAGGCCGTTAGATTTGTTTGCGTCCGATCATGGCCACCTAGATGCAATTTTAAAAGTGGCTCTAAAAAAATGAAGTAGACGTAAAAAGTTTTTAGAATGTCACATTCTGATCTAGAATTGTCTCGGAAATCCAAAGATGTTAAAATATACAGGGTGTTCTATTTAAGAATTCAAAACCGGGGCCATTTCCGGTGAAACCGGAAATGACCGGAAAGTGGAAAATATGCGAAAACTCTCCTCTTCACATATATATATATATATATATATATATATATATATATATATATATATATATATATAGAGAGAGAGAGAGAGAGAGAGAGAGAGAGAGAGAGAGAGAGAGCACAGACAAAAGTGCAGAAACAATATAAACGCACAGAATTGAGTACCACCTCCTCTTGATGGAATAATTTTAAAAAATATCAACCATCGTTAATCCTTTATATTGATCCCCGTACAATCAAATTAACACGAACCCCATAAATACACCACGCAACTTATCAAAATTACCGCCTCGGGCGCCGATTTTCATAAAACTAGCGAAACGACTTAAAAGCAACGAAACATCACATAAAGAACCATTACATACAATGTTGCAACTGCGTGAAAATGAACAGGAACAACTTTTTGGCGTTACTCTACAAATTTATGGACTCGTTCTACATTCGCGAATTACAATTTTAAAATTTATTTATCGAATGCGGCGAGCGGCGGAAAAAACGCGTAATCGAGAATTTTAACTTGACAAGTCGAAGAATGAAATTTTCTCACATATCTCATGCGACGGAAAAAAGCCATCGGATTTGCACATTCTGGAACGGCATTCTTGAAATCATCAATAATTATTGGGCGAGTGATTTTTTCTATTATATGCGGGAACGCGCGGTCGGGGTTTTTTACGGCTGTTAATGTACGGTTGCGGAATTGATACTAAAGGGTTTTCCAATAAGAGGTGTTATTTTGATATTCAAAGAAAAATGCCATTTTTTAAGATAAATGATCGGATATTTATTACATTATAAAGAGGAAGGTATGCCGTTAATGATGGAAAATAACATCAGCCAAATGACCACCACGACCATGCCTACAGGACCATATCCTTTTCATGAAATTTTCCATAACCAAATCGCAAAGTGGCTGCCCTATGTCCTCGATAGCCTCACGAATTCTATCTTTGAGGTCTTGAATCGACGCTGGGCTGTTGGCGTAGACCTTGTCTTTCACGTGGCCCCAAAGGAAGAAATCGCAAGGTGTCACATCACAAGATCTCGGTGGCCAATTGTGATCACCTCTTCGAGAGATAACACGGCCCGGAAACTTTTCCCGTAAAAGATCAATGGTTTCGTTGCTTGTATGGCACGTAGCGCCGTCTTGTTGAAAGTAAACGTGGTCCAGATAAATACCATCCAATTCCGGCCATAAAAAATCATTAATCATCTCTCGATAGCGCAATCCATTCACCGTAACTGTTGCTCCAGCCTCATTTTCGAAAAAGTAAGGTCCAATGACCCCGCCGGACCATAAACCGCACCAAACAGTCACACGTTCAGGATAGAGAGGCTTTTCAACAATAACTCTTGGGTTTTCCGAGCCCCAGATGCGACAATTTTGTTTGTTGACGAAGCCACCGAGGTGGAAATGGGCCTCATCACTGAAGATGATTTTTCGATGGAATTCCGGATCATTTTCATGCATTTCAAGAACCCAATCAGCAAAGGCACGACGTTGTTGATGATCGGCCGGCTTGAGTTCTTGCGTTAACTGAACTTTATAAGCCTTAAGACCCAAATCTTTATGCAAAATACGGTGTAATGACGTTTGTGGAGTCCCTAATTCCAAAGAACGACGAGGAATGGACAAACCTGGGTTTTCTTCAACACTTTCGGCTACAGCAGCAATATTCTCGGCTGTTCTTGAGCGACGTGCACGGGTTTTCTTCTTCACATAACTAACTTGTCCCAACAGCTCGAATTTTTTCACCAATTTCTTTATTGCGCTCCGACAAGGTGCTTCATGACGACCCAAAAATGTTCGAGTTTTACGAACCGTCTCTGCCAAATTTTCACCATTTTTATAGTGAATTTTAATAATTTCAATGCGTTGTGGAAGCGTGTATCGTTCCATCTTTATTTATGGCGTAGTTTCTACTTGTCAAACGTCAAAAACTTACAGCTTCAAAAGTGACATCTACCGAAATAGCGGGCTTTTCAAAATGACACCTCTTATTGGAAAACCCTTTACATTTTTACATGGCAATTAGGGTCATTTCGGGAGACCGCATAAAAATATCTCATTCTTAACAACAGTTAGGCTGGTTTTTTTTACTTATTAGGTCAATCAAAAGGGATTTTTTCGTGACAAATATGATATCAGGATTCCTACTGTTCCAAATAATCCATTAATTTGTTATAAACAAATAAAACCAAAAAAATGCGTTTTTCTTTTTAATTTTTTACTTATAAAATCAAAACTAACCAAGCAGTATCGATGGTGTAAATAAATCAATTGTAAAGATTAAAAATATCGTCAAAATGAGCCCTGGATGGACTCAATCGGATCATTAGTAACGAAAAATAAAATTTTTAATAAAAAAAATTGAACCAACTTCTAAAAGTGCGCTAAAAAGTGAAAAATTACTATAAATTTTTTTATGAAATTGAACTTTTTGAAGTCGGCGCCAAACTAATACCTGAGAAAATGTGATTCGCATAAACAGAATAAAAATACTTCTTTTGCTGTCTTACCAAAATTTGTATATAAAGGGTATTTTTTATAGAGGTATAAAACTTTAAGTTGGCAACACTTTTTTAACTGGCGGCCATTTTGTCAGCTGTCAAGTGATTTATGTTTAGTTTGGTTTGGCATTTCAACATGAATAGACTGACGCCTGAACAACGCTTCCAAATTGTGCAAATTTATTTCGAAAATCATGGTTCTGTTCGAAATACGTATCGCGCACTACGTCCATTTTACGGTCAACATAATCGTCCATCAGAGCAATTAATTCGATTAACTATGGAACGTTTTCGCACCACGTTTACTCTAAATGATAATACGCATCCACAGAGACGTCGTACAGTGCGTACAGAAGAAGTCATTGCTGCTGTAGAGCGTAGCGTAGAGGAAGACCCGAATCAGTCTATCCGCTATCGTGCACAGGAATTGGATATGTGTCCATTCACTTTATGGAAGATTTTGCGGAAAGATCTTGGTTTGCGTGCTTACAAAATCCAACTCGTGCAAGAATTGAAGCCACACGATCACCTAGCAAGGCGTAGATTCGGTGAATGGGCCCAAAACAAGATTGCCGTTGATCCCGAGTTTCATAAGCGAATTTTGTTTAGCGATGAAGCTCACTTTTGTTTGAATGGATACGTCAATAAACAAAACTGCCGTATTTGGAGTGATGATAATCCTCAAGTGTATGTTGAGACACCGTTACATCCAGAAAAACTGACTGTTTGGTGCTTTATGGGCTGGTGGAATCATTGGTTCCGTACTTCTTTAAAAACGATGCTGGTCAGAACGTTACAGTCAATAGTAACCGCTATAGAGCCATGATTACTGACTTTTTCGTTCATCAATTGAACAACCATGATGTGCAGGAGCTGTGGTTTCAACAAGACGGCGCAACATGTCACACAGCTCGTGCCACAATTGATTTATTGAAGGAAACGTTTGGTAACCGCATCGTTTCACGTTTCGGACTTGTGAATTGGCCTCCACGATCGTGCGACTTAACGCCGCTAGACTATTTTCTGTGGGGATATGTGAAGTCGCTAGTCTACGCCGATAAGCCCGAAACGATTGATCACTTGAAGGACAACATTCGCCGCGTTATTGCCGATATACGGCCACAAATGTTGGAAAAAGTCATCGAAAATTGGACCTCCAGATTAGACTACGTCCGAGCCAGCCGTGGCGGTCATATGCCAGAAGTCATATTTAAATTATAATGCCAGAAGGTTATCTTTCGAATAAAGTAAATTTCATGTCAATTTAAAAAATTCATCTTTGTTTTATTCCATTTAAAAGTTCTATACCTCTATAAAAAACACCCATTATTAGTAGTTATTTATTTCATTTAGAAATAGTTTGGCGCCGACCTCAAAAATTTCAATTTCATAAAAATATTTATAGTTATTTTTCACTTTTTAGAGCATTTTTAGAAGTCGGTTCAATTTTTTTTTATAAAAATTTTATTTTTCGATTTTTAGTTTTGAAGTCATTATAATATCCATAAATTACTTGAACTAAATACTAATCGAGATTAGTGTACCTCGCAATGACTCCAAGGTGGCAAAAAAGTACCTATTTTATCCAAAGTTGTAAATCACCCTAAAATGAACAACTAAAAATGCTTTGATTCTTAGAGTTCTCCAAATACCGGTGAAATGGTGTCATACAATTATTTCAAATTAATTTTAGATTGGTAATATAGGCCCCAAAACCTTCCAATATCGATATCTAAAGAACTTGGGATGTAGATTTCTTAGCCCGATACGTTTTATACTGGATGTTGACTTTATAATAATAATAATAATAATAATAAACGTCTTTATTAACAATGCATACATATTACAAAGTAATACAATGCACACATGGAATGCGGCTGGCGAAGTTTAACCAATGGCCATTCTTCCACTTAACCAACCACACCTCCCAATGCGCCAACAAGAAGTAATCAACAACAATACAAATACTTATTATTAAGCTCCAACTAGAAAACTTTTGTATTTTGATTTAAGTTTTTTGATATTATAGTGCCTAAATTGTGGTGAAATTGTATTATATTGCTTAACAAAACTGTAAGAAAAACCCTTCTGAAAGAAAGAATTTCTATGTCTTGGTATCGTAAACAGACTTTGATTTCTTATATTAATATTATGTACATCAGTCCTAAGTTCCAATTTTTTATACAAGTACATAGGTTGTTTAGTATCTAATAATTTTCGAAAAAATATCAGAGAATACAGTCTGTATATATTTTCACATCTTAACCAGCCAATTTGCCTGATATTATTTGATACAGAATCAAACTTTCTTAAGTTAAAAATAATCCTACAGCATGTATTTTGGACATACTGTATTCTCTTCTTTGTAACTACATCCAAAAAGGGATAGTAAACAATATAGCAGTAGTTATAGATTGGCATAATAAGAGTTTCACATAATTTTTTCCTCATTTTAAAGTTCAATATATATCTATTTGAATATAAAACCTTCATTTTAACATAACTTCTTTGTAACAGGCTTTGGACATGTTTATGAAATCTTAAATTAACATCCAAATGTAATCCCAGGTTTCTGGCACAATTTGAAAAAAGTAAAACATCATCTCCAATACATACTATGAGGCGATTTGTAAGCATGTTGCGCTGTTTTTCGGAACAAAACAAGAGAATTTCAGTCTTGTTGGGATTAATTATTAAATTATGCTCCTTAGAATACTGTAGAATGTCTGCCAAATCATGATTTAACATGAGTGCAGCTCATGCGCCCCAGGAACCACACAATACCAATTTTAGACAAAATCGGAAAATATAAAATTTTCAATCCCTCATATTGTATCTTATCAACCTAATAGTTGTAAAAAATTAAATTCATATTAGTAATAAACAACCCCGAAAACCCCCTAACACCAAATCTGAAAAAATGCGAACGAGGTAAAATTTTCAGCCCAACATATTAGATACGGTAGAGAATTTCAAAAAAATTATTTTAATATCTTAATCTACTCTATATCTAAACCCTTCAAAGCCCTCTGGTACCAATTTTAGATGAAATCCGAAAATTTAAAATTTCCAGACCGTCATATTGTATCTGACATATGAAATTTTCTTAAAATAATTTTATATTCGTTATTTACATCCTCAAAAACGAGTCAGTCCCACTTTTGAACAAAATCAAAAAATGTAAAATTTTTAGTCCGCTACATTGGAGTCTCAATATTGAATCCTGAAAAAATACTTTTAAATTCTTAATTTACACCCTCAAGAACCCTCTATATCAGTTTTGGACAAAATCGAAGAATGTAAAATGTTCAGAACGCCATGTTGAATCCGCCAGATTCCGTTTTTCAAAAAATATTTCGTAATTAACACTAACAAAAATCCCCCAATACTGATTTTAGACAATATCGAGAGATGTAGAATCTTTAATCGGCAATCTTGGATTTCTTATCCGCCATATTCGATACGTCATATTTGATTTTTTAAAAATAATTTCGGATTCGTAATATGCGATCCCATAAATCCCACCATATCAATTTTGAAAAAAATCGAACAAAATTAATTTTTTTTCCGCCATTTTGGTTACGCCATATTGAATTTTTGAAAAATAAATGCAGATTCGTTATATACAACCCCGAAAACTCCCCCATACGAATTTTGGAGAAAATCAGACAAAATTGATTTTTGGCTGCCATATTGGATCCGCCTTATTGAATTTTTTAAAAATAATTTGGATTCGTTATGTGCGACGCCAAAAACTTCCTCACACCAATTTTGGAGAAAATCGGACAAAATTAATCTTTTTGGCCGCCATCTTAAATTTTACCTCACCAATTTCGTCCAAAAAAATATGGGACCACCACAGCAACTTCCTCCTTTACATAACATAAAAAATTTCATTCAAATCGATGCAGCCGTTCCGGAGTAATCGGTCTACATACCTAAAAAAACATACATATTCGACGAATTGACAACCTCCTTCTTTTAGAAGTCGGTTTTAAAATAGAAAAACCCGGAAAATTCAACGTTTTTTCAAAAATTTATATATCTTTTCAAGTTGTAGCGCTGGCCCTTTACTACATGGTAGCAAATTATATGTACTTTATGCTTACCAAAACCAAACGCTGACGGTACATTAATTTTTGAAAAATTACTATTTGAAATTTTTAGCACATCTTACAGTTCGCCTCGATGCTTCATGAATGATAATCTAGTCAAAATACATATTTATTTGAGCTGAAAATTGACATAAGTCATAAATACACTATTACAAATAAAATGTCAAAAGTCCCCACTTATCCTACTTCTACTATAAATTTTATTCAAGGTCAATTGTCAGAAATATCAATTTTTCGCATTTTTGTCGCAGACAGTAAGTGCTATCGTACAAATAGAAATAAAAGTTGTAGATCATATAATTCCCTACAAAAATTGTCCCAGTACTTTCTTTCCTACAAATCACCATTTTTGAGATATCGCGATTTCAAACACTAAAAATACTAATATGCACTCTTACGAGGTCTGTATACATCATTTGGCCTTCAATATAAGTAAAAATATGGAAATATTGGATTGTATGACTCACGCTCTAAAATACGTACAAAGTATATGATTCTGAATAAATATGCACTCAGTCCCTAATTCCGTTCGCCCATATACCTTGAGGAACATCTATCTGCTAACTCCATGGTTCGAATAGCGACGGTCGTATACCTGCCTTTTTTTCTGAAGGACATAAACAAAATAACTACCTTTAGTATTGAAAGTTTTTTTGCATTAAGCAGACATCTTTGTTGATATTTTTATTTAAATTTGTGCCGTTAAAAAGATTTTTAAAAATGACGCAATTTTAATTTATTTATAGTCAACTTTTGACCGAAAGTAAAATTATTATTGTTGATCGTGGAATGAAGATTTTGATTGATTCAAGTGTTGAAAGAAATAATGGGTTTCTTGAATACGTGAGAGACAAGCAATCTGTGAAAATCCATATGCAGTATCGTAAAAGTAGTACTGCTGCAGCTAAAACACTTCACGAGATGGAGCAAGCCAGTACATCTATGATAAGTGAAAAGGTATTTTGTTTTAACAAGCATTCCTTATTGTACGACGATTGTTCGAATGTTTCCAAACCAGTCTTTCCCAATTTGAAATAAAATTTGATTGCGGCCCGTTGCTCCATAGCGAGAATTGTGACGCAGTGGCAAAACACGTCTACTTCAAACGAAGTTACAGCGTTCACATCTCCACTCTACCATCGGGTAACAAATGTGAATTTTATACAAAATTAGCCCCGCAACTTTTTGAATGAACTGGGTATGGAAGGTGGGGAACGATATGCCGCTACACGATTTTTCCTTTCCTGCAATAAAACTTGATGAGAAGAATAAAATGATTGTTTTTTTTTGTATTTAATTTATGTAAAAACTTTACAAGAATCGAAAATAAGAAGTATTTGAAAAGATTGACTCTTCTCCACAAGTCATGGTCACAAACAAAATTCGCTTTTTTTATATATGGAATCCCAAAAAAAATGATTGTATAGGCAAATATAGATATTTAAGTTTTGTACAAAATATACAGAATAATAAAAGAGTACAACTATCTTGTCTTCCTTCAACATCTGTTTCTGTACATCAGCACTTTTATCGTGTTTACGATCAAGTTCAAATGTGGCTAGGCAATCAACTGGATCCAGCAGACTGGGGTTGGAAATTAATAGATAACAGTTTGGAGTCAATTCGAACTTTAGTTCCACCGGTTCCAGAAAAACTGTAGGCTGTACGCTACAAGATCCAGAAAACCGAAAGAAGCCGTGCCCAAGTAGGGTACCTTCCACTGGGCGAAGCACCAAAAGGATTTCAAACATGTTAGCGGACCTTCAAACATGAAACCAATCCCGGCGAATACAAGTGAAAAAAGACAACAATATTTAAGTGTATCATACAAACACCTTTACTCTAACCTTGACGTAATCGCTAATAAGATAGAGTTTAACCTCATTATTCTCCAAGAAAAGAGTCTTATTAAGCAAAATTGCATTATATCGTTAAGAACCATGACGAAAAAAAATATCGACTGAATTCAAAAATAGCTTCCTAGCGTCGACAGTGCCCAAAATGGCAAAAGCCGCATGGATCAACTTTTTCTACTAAATGGACATTGTTCTGTTAGATTAGGTGCAGTTTCATATAGTATACTTTAACGGTCTGATCCACTTTAGAAAAACTACCTACTTTGTACCTGTTTGCTTATTTTCATTATCTTAAATACTTTGATGCTATATTATTCTTCATTTCTTCAGGTGTCTTATTAAGAGTCCTATAAAATAGGCAAGGCCATAGCCAAAATTCACGTCAACCCATTTTATCGACTGTGGGCTCAAAATATTCGTTAGGAAACCCGCTTCTGAGTGGCAACTTCGAAAATAATTCGAAAAATTTTTTTCTTGGATATATATATATATATATATATATATATATATATATATATATATCATTTTTCTTAATTTTCAATTTTCTTGGGTTTAGGTTCTATAATTAATAAAACACAAAACGATTGACGTTTCGCCCTTTATTCAAGGCATTTTCAAAATTTTTTCCTAAAAAAATATATAATTAAAATACATCAAATAAAAAACATATTTTACCATTTTGGAAAACAAACAAGACAGTTAAAAACAGTAGTCAAAACTTTAAAACATTTTAAAAATATTTAATTTTAACCGGTACATACCTTGACATTTTGCTGTTCTGTTTCTAAATAAACTTTAAATTTTCATCGTTTACTGAAGATACGTGGAATGCGAATGTGTTATATTTTTTTAATATTTTTTATATTTTAGAATGTATAAAAAAAAACAAATAAGGTATATGTTTGGTTTTATGTTTAAGAGGATATTCTATTTTTGATTCTTATTTGACCGGATCGAATACTTAATAGTTTTGTTTAAATTCAATTTGCGTAAATGTGGCTCAAATTTCCCATATCTGTTCTGTCGTTAACAGTGTTTTTATCTTGTTTAATTTCAATCATTTCCTTTATCTGTAATTTTTGGTAATTCATATCTTTGTTTTTTATTATGGTACTGTTATAATCAAAAGTGTGTTTTTCGTCCTGTGTGTGTTTGTTTAACGCTGTTGAGGCGTTTTTTGTATATTTATGGCCATTTAATCTGTTCTTCAGTAATTGGCTCGTCATGCCTATATATTTTTTGGGACAATTTGTGCAAGGGATCGAATATATTATATTTGATTTATTCATTAGAGGAGTTTTACTTTTTAAATTTGTGAACAATGTATTTAATTTATTATGTGACCTGTGGCATACGATAATATCATGCTTTTTTAAAATTAAATACTTTTTTAGAAATTTGACTAGCTTTTTAAAGTGTTTGTTTGTTTTTTAAAATTGTAAATATGTTTATGTACGAATTATATAAAAAATATTTTGAGGAAGATCAATAAATAAAAAAAAAGACAAAAATATTTTGAAGATGCCTTAAATAAAGGGCGAAACGTCAATTTGTTTTTGATTTTTTTGTTTAATAAAGAACCTAAACCCAAGAAAAAACAAAATAAAAAGAATCTTTTTCTTCCGAATATTGCGTAAATCAAATTTATTAGCCTTATTATATCCGCCTCATATTCTTTCTAGCAGGATGTTCATACTACATGGTGTAATAAAAATAAGAAATAATATCGGCTGCGCGGACATAGGATTATCGGTAAAGATAACTAACCTCATGTCAAAAAGTGCGGAGAACTGCAAGACAATAGAGAAAGTCCAGGCCTGAAAAATGACGACAGCTCTGATCGTCCTCCTATGGGATTCATCAGGCGTTTACGAAGAACATTTAAAATTTATCACAAAATTTGTTGCTATACTAGTTTCCTCCAATTACTCCGCAATGCTCTTGAGCTCATTTTATCCCTCCATACTTTTATTGCTAATATTGTTATTGTCGTTCGAAAAACACGATTTCGTTTCACCCACTGACCGAGTAAAAATATGTGTACACCAAAATCCAGATTGATTTGTCAGACTAGCGAATTTTATTTTTAATTATGGTGATAGGTCAGTATTATTGCATTCGAACTTTGACACTGCTTTTTTAAATTAAATTTTATAGTCTAGACAATCAATGGGAGATTGGGGCGAATTTTCGTACTTTGGGAATGCATAATTGCACTTATTTAACGGACGGTAACGATAGTTATTTCACACCAATAGATAAAATTATATACATTTTTGAAACGTGCTAAAAGATAAAAGATAAAAAATTATATAAAAGAAAACTGTTGAACGAACTTTTCGCATCCAACTTTTAATAAAAGTGAGATATTTTGATGCGGTTTCCTTTTTGTGGTAGAGGACACTCCCAAAAGGACCCTTTAATTTTTTTTCCACGCAAAGTGGCCAAAAAAATTGAAAAATAATTGTTGATGAGGGTTCTGATGTCAGTTTCATCTCGTCGCGACGCTATTTGGTCTGCATATAATCTAATAAGGGTTGGGGATACCTAGACTTTTTTAGAAATCAATAGGCTCTCTGAGAGGGAAGTTTTAACCCTTTACACCAAAAAAATCCCTTACTTTTTGTGAGGGTTAATCTTGTAGCTCATTTACATAATTTAATTCTGGACATTATGAAATTAAAGGCTAGGCATTCTAAAAGAAGATATCCAGTTTGGTATAATTTCGAAATAATAAAAAATCAACAACGTGTGCAGGATGAAATTAAATCAAACCCTAAAACCTTTTGGGATTTTATAAATAATCAGAAAAATATTTCCGATATTCCCGAAAATATGTTTTTAAATCAGCAAGAAATTAAGGGTGTTCAAAATGTAGTAAATGCCTTTGGTGAATACTTTTGTTCCATATACATTGGTGGCAACCAGTTTAATAGAAGAGTTTCTAATAGCCATGGGAAATTTTGCTTTTTAGAAATTGTCGAAACGGAAATTAAAGAGGCAGCTAAAAAACTAAAAGTTAGTAGATCAGTAGCTACTGATAATGTGCTGGCCTACGTTATTAAAGGTTGTATTGATTCATTTATAACACTTTTAAATATATTTTTAACCTTTGTTTGAAACAATGTATTTATCCCTGAAAATGGAAAGAAGGCAAAGTTATTCCTATATTCAAAAGTGGTGATAGAAATGAAATTTCTAATTACCGATCTATTAGTATTGTCTCAGCCTATTCAAAAATTTTGGTATTAATTCTTTGTAATAGAGTATATAATGATTGTAAACATAGAATCTCAGACCAACAACATGGTTTCTTGCCACATCGATCAACCGTTACAAATTTAGTAAACTTTGTTCAATTTGTTCAGGAATCAATTCAGGAAGGATGTCAGGTTGATGTAATTTTTAATGATTTGTAGAAGGCATTTGATAGAGTGAACTTTGGTGAAATAGTACTTGCCCTCCAAGATTTTTCTGTAGATCCGAACATTGTTTCATTTCTGACATCTTATTTGCATGATAGAACTTTATTTGTTGAACTTAAGGGGTATAAGTCCCAAAGCTATGTACCCACCTCAGGAGTGCCTCAGGGTTCAAATCTTGGGCCACTTTTGTTTTTACTGGTTATCAATAACGTAGGTGTGAATGTAAAATTCGCCAAGGGCCTTATCTTTGTGGATGATTATAAAATTTTTCGTGCTATTAGGAATGAGTCAGATCCGAGGGCTCTGCAAAAGGATTTTAATGCGGTTGTGAGATGGTGCAAGGAACATGATTTAAAAGTAAATATAAATAAATGTGTAGTAATGTCTTTTACATGTAAAAAGCAAATAATTCATTTTAATTATTGTATAAATAACACGCCCTTAAAAAGAACTGTTTTACATAGGGATCTTGGTGTTTGTTTAGATACGAAGTTGAGTTTTGGTAGGCACATTAATATTGTAACTGCAAGTGCAGTAAAAATTCTTGGTTTTATTATTAGGAGCTGTAAATATTTCAATAATATCAATACAATGATTGTCTTGTATAAGTCATTGGTGCTTGCTAAGCTTCAATATGCTTGTGTAATTTGGAATACACAGTATGAAAATAAAATTTACAGCTTAGAGGCGGTTCAGCGGAGATTCTTAAAGTTTTTGCATTACAAGGCATTCTCGGTACACCCTCAAAGAGGAACTGATCAGAAGCTTTTGTGTTCTTTATTCAACTTTCCCAGTTTGAAGCACATGCGTATTGAAGCGGGTGTTGTGTTTTTGTTTAAATTGATTAGGAACACAATTGATGATAAAGAGTTTTTAGAACAGCTTCCATTTAAAATAGGCCGAGTTAACACCAGATCCAGAAATTTATTTTATATTAATGCCCCTAGGACTAACCTGTATAAAAATTCCCCATTAATAAGATTATGTTCATATTTTAATGAGTATTGTGGTGCCATTGACATTTTTAGCCTAAGTTGTAACAGATTTAGAAGGGAAGTGAGAAATGAGTTATGTAGGCGATTGTAGTGTGTTTTTATTTAGGTTCTAATTTAGATTGTAGTCTTAGTATATTAAGTTTAGTTGTATCTGTAATTGGCTTTGTAAAAGTTGTTGATACAATGAATAAATAAATAAATTAATAAACCAAATTTGTTGACATTTTTTTTTTACAAATACATCAAGTAACTTAAGTTGACTTGTTTTGGGGTTTCGAAAAATAAACTAGTAAAAGAGGGTGAGCTACTTCCAAATGTGTTTTTTAATATCTGCAGTTCTAATCAAGATATCTCTACAAAACAAAATTAAAATTAATTTTTATTCCAAATGATATTACTACAGTATTTTCACTCCCAAGGATATTATTACTTATTTTTAACTGACTTCGAAAAGAAGGAGGTTCTCAATTCGTCGACTATGTATTTTTTTATGTATATATATACCGATTACTCCGGAACGGTGGCACCGATTTGAATGAATTTTTTTACGTTATAATCAGGAAGTTGCTGCGCTGGTCCCATATTTTTTTGGATGAAATTGATGCAGCACAATTCAAGATGGCGCTGACAATATGGTGGCCAAAAAAATTAATTTTGTCCGATTTTCTCCAAAATTGATATGTGGGAATTTTCGGGGTCGTACACAACGAATCTGAAATTATTTCTAAAAACTTTAATATGGCGGATTCAATATGGCCGACAAAAAAATCAATTTCGTCCGATTTTCTCCAAAATTAGTACGGGGGAGTTTCCGAGGTCGCACATAACGAATCTGAAATTATTTTTTAAAAAATCAATATGTCGGATCCAATATGGCGGACGAAAAAATCAATTTTGTCCGAGTTTCTCCAAAATTGGTATGGGGGAGTTTTTGGGGGGTTACACATAACAAATCTGAATTTATTTTTAGGAAATTCAATATGGAGTATCCAATGTGGCGGATAAAAAATTAATTTTGTCTGATTTTTTTCAAACTTGATTCGGGGTTAAAAATAAATTAAATATGGCTTATCCAATATGGCGAATAAAAATCGAAGATATCGGATTAAAGATTCTACATCTCTCGATTTTGTCTAAAATCAGTATTGGGGGAATTTTGTGTTAACTACGAATTTAAAATATCCTTTGAAAAACTGAAACTGGGGGATTCAATATGGCGACCTGAAAATTTTACATTTTTCGATTTTCTCCCAAATTGATATAGGGGGTTCTTGAGGGTGTAAATTATGAATTTAAAAGTATTTTTTCATGATTCAGTCTAACCTGAACTAACCTGAACTAACCTGAACTAACCTGAACTAAAAAATTTACATTTTTCAATTTTGTTCAAAGGAGGTTACCGATGTGGATTTAGAAAAAACCGCTCAACTTTAGATCAGATGTTCACGATTAGGCAATTAATGAAGAAATGTTGAGAATACAACAAAACATTGCACCAGCTATTTATAGATTTTAAACAAGCATACGATAGCATCATAAGAGTGGATTTGTGGAATGCCATGGCAGATCTGGGCATACCGAAGAAGCTAATTAACCTCACCAAAACATGTGTAGAGGGATCTACAAGTGCACTAAGACTTGAAGGAAGATTGTCAACCTCCTTTACAATCAACAGTGGTCTTAAACAGGGCGATGCGCTGTATTCACTCCTCTTTAATGTCGCCTTGGAGAGCATCGTGCGAAAAACCAATACAAAAACGCTCCTCTTTAGAAATCAAGGTCTGCGCATCATATTGGCGTTCGCTGATGATATCGATATTGTAGGTAATACAACTACCAGTGTCAAGGAAGAGTTCTTCAAACTGGAAAATGCCGCAAAGAAAGTTGACCTACGAATCAACGAAGAAAAAACAAAATATATGGCTACAACAAGAATGGAACGGCGAGACAAAATAGGACAGAACGTGACTATGGACCACTACAATTTTGAAAGGGTCCATCAGTTTAAATATTTGGGAGCTACGATCACCTCTGACAACAACATTACACAAGAGATTAACAACAGAATACAAGGAGGCAACCGCTGCTGGTATGGGCTGCAAAAGATAATGAAATCGAAAAATATATCCCGCCGCACGAAAATAAGAATATATCAAGTAGTTATGAGACCGGTAATGACATATGCATGTGAAACATGGACGTTGACAAAACAAAATGAGAATAGACTGAAAATCGCAGAAAGAAGAATGCTTAGAGGGATATACGAACCGGTCAGGGACAACACCACACAGCAATATAGAACGAGAACAAACAAGAAATTGGAGGAACTATACAACCAGCCAGATATAGTGAAAATAATAAAAGCAGAAAGATTAAGATGGGCCGGCCATGTTATGAGACAAAATCAACGTATCGTCAAGTTGGTATGGGAAGAGAACCCAGAAGGAAAGCGGCCGCTAGGAAGACCAAGGATGAGGTGGAGAGATAACGTTGCAGCAGACTTATAAACCCTAAACGTCGAACGCGCGGAGGAACTGATGATGGATCGCAGCAAGTGGAGGCAAATTGTGAAGTCAGCAAAGACCCACCCCGGGTTGTAATGCTAGATATATATATATATATATATATATATATATATATATATATATATATATATATATATATATATATATATATATATATATAGATATATATATATATATATATATATATATATATATATATATATATATATTTATAGAATATGTATTGTACCTTTACTCTCGCTTACGTTGACCAAACAAGTTCACAAGATAGGGAGAGAGAGAAAAAAAGAGATAGATAAAGAAAATTGACCCTTACTCATACCTCTGTATTAACTATTGGACTTTGTGTCCATAGGAACTTTTGATCAGGACATCTAGACCTACAACATACTGAATTTTCAACGAATTTGACTGGGATCCAATTTCCATTTGGTTGGTGCGGGCGCAACTCATACCTCTGTATCTCGAAAATTATTAACTTTTGGACTTTGCGCCCATAGGAACTTTTGATCAGGACGTCTAGACCTACAACATACTGAATTTTCAACGAATTTGACTGGGATCCAATTTCCATTTGGTTGGTGCGGGCGCAACTCATACCTCTGTATCTCGAAAACTACTAACTTTTGAACTTTGCGCCCATAAGAACTTTTGATCAGGACGTCTAGACCTACAATATACTGAATTTTCAACGAATTTGACTGGGATCCAATTTCCATTTGGTTGGTGCGGGCGCAACTCATACCTCTGTATCTCGAAAACTACTAACTTTTGAACTTTGCGCCCATAAGAACTTTTGATCAGGACGTCTAGACCTACAATATACTGAATTTTCAACGAATTTGACTGGGATCCAATTTCCATTTGGTTGGTGCGGGCGCAACTCATACCTCTGTATCTCGAAAACTACTAACTTTTGAACTTTGCGCCCATAAGAACTTTTGATCAGGACGTCTAGACCTACAATATACTGAATTTTCAACGAATTTGACTGGGATCCAATTTCCATTTGGTTGGTGCGGGCGCAACTCATACCTCTGTATCTCGAAAACTACTAACTTTTGAACTTTGCGCCCATAAGAACTTTTGATCAGGACGTCTAGACCTACAACATACTGAATTTTCAACGAATTTGACTGGGATCCAATTTCCATTTGGTTGGTGCGGGCGCAACTCATACCTCTGTATCTCGAAAACTACTAACTTTTGAACTTTGCGCCCATAAGAACTTTTGATCAGGACGTCTAGACCTACAATATACTGAATTTTCAACGAATTTGACCAAGATCCAATTTCCATTTGGTTGGTGCGAGGTCCTTTACGTCTCAAATTCTTTAGATATCGATATTGGAAGGTTTTGGGGTCTATATTACCAATCTAAAATTAATTTGAAATTTGAAATAGTGGATTTATTATGATAGACTACATATTTGTTAGACACAATTTCACTGGTATGAGGAGAACTCTAAGAATCAAAGAATTTTTAGTGGTACACTAATCTCGTTTAGTACTTAGTTCAAATAATTTATGAATACCATAACGAGTTTAAAACTAAAAATTGAAAAGTAAAATTTTTATTAAAAATATTGAACCGACTTCTAAAAGTGCGCTAAAAAATGAAAAATAACTATAAATTTTTATATGAAATTGAAATTTTTGAAGTCAGCGCCAAATTATTTCTAAATGAAATAAATAACTACTGATATATACAAATTATGGTAAGAAAGCAATTACAAATAAAGTATTTTTAATCTGTTTATGCGAATCACATTTTATCAGGTACTAGCGACCCGCCCCGGCTTCGCACGGGTGCAATGCTGATACTAAATACACTACAGAAAAACTGTGACTATTTATTTTATTTTTACAACAATTATTACATCGGCCTCCGACGCGCTATTTATAGGCACGCTGCCGCCGCCCCGGTCGGCCAGTACCGCCGCAAGCGCTACTTCCCGCAATTTTAAATCTGTAATATCTTCAAAAATATTCATTTAAATCTTGTGCTGTAAAGGACCATATAGATCTATATTAAATCAACAATGTATTTAAGCTATTTAATTGGATAAGGATTAATGCTGTATTGGTTAAAATCGCTTCAAAATTTGCCATTATTTGTCGTAAAAAGTAAATGACAAAAAAATGTTATTGTGGGATATCCATGAGAGATAGACATATACCATCGCGGAGTTTTCTGTAGACCTTTTCAATGTGTACAAATAATTAGTACATTATTTTGATAAATCTCGTAGGGTTCAGCCTGCGTTTGCAATGTAAGCGGAAAAAAATATGATAATTAACGACATCACATTAGAAACCTCAAAAATAACAGTATTTCTCCACTATTTAATGGATGTTATTATACATATAAACCTTCCTCTTGAATCACTCTATCTATTGAAAAAAACCGCATCAAAATCCGGTGCGTAGTTTTAAAGATTTAAGCATACAAAGGGACATAGGGACAGAGAAAGCGACTTTGTTTTATACTATGTAGTGATTAGTTTGGCGCCGACTTCAAAAATTTCATTTTCATATAAGTATTTGTAGTTATTTTTCACATTTTAAAGTACTTTTAGAAGTTGATTCAATTTTTTTCTAAAAATTTTATTTTAAGGCATTTTAAACTTAACTTTTAAAAACTAGCAGTGTCAAAACTACCATTATTTTTTCCAGGCCAATAGGTGAAAAATGCAAGAATCTTTTTATTACGGTTTACAAGCGATAGGTCTGGTCAAAACAATTTTGTTTGCATTTTATTCGTAAATATAAAGGTAATTGAACTAATTGATCGGGGATTTGATTAAAAGCTGTCGTGCTGTTTACTTTGTATTTGTATTAGGCACCAGTAACTGGTGTAAATGTACTTCTAATCCTTTTATTTTAATATCTATTTATAACATCTATAAATTTCGTTTGTATTTTGTAATTCAATAAGTTGATTGTATGTGGAGGCATTAAATGTTCGAAACTTTGGTATAAAGAACGCTTTTATTTCTAGAATATGCATTTTTTGTTAATAATAGTTTTACGAGCTGGATTAATTTTTGATTTAATTTTCAACACAAAATGTAGTGAATATTTACATCCATCGAGATTGAAACAATAGGAAACGCCATGACCATTTAATAACACAACTTTACAGCCAATTTGCGACTGTACCGTACAAGGCAGTCTTTCGTTGATTGTTGGTCTCTAAATACGAAAATGATGGGAAAAACTTCCTAACGTCTATGATTTCTGAGTTAGAATTTTTTCACCAAAAATAAATGAAAATTTTAATCACATTATTTTAAAAAGTAATTCGTAATATACCAGAACGCGATGTTGTCAAATTTACGTTTTCCGTAAGTTAGGGAACTTGTGCCCAATCTGGCAACACCGCGTGGTGTGTCTAGGGATGACAAGTCAACCATGAAGTCTCAACCCTAGGGTTTAAAATAACGAAGATATCCATTGAAACCCATATAATTCCAATTTTCACTCTGCCCCGTAGCCGAAACTTCTTATAGATGGCTCCTATATTTTTGAATTTTCGATACTCGATGTTTCTAGAAAATACCAGAAGTACGGAACGGATATAAAAGCAGATGGTTGGCAGTTGTATTATCAGTATTAGTTTAGCACGAGTAATGGTCAGTATTAGATAGATAAACGAAGTGTGCGAACAAGCCAATTACTATATGGAAATTAAATCAAAAAAGAGCTGTTTTGTTAACAAAAATGTAACATATTTCGATGGTAACTCTGAAAGACTTGAGCAAAAAAAATGGCGGACCAAAAATGGCTACGATTTTCGGTTTTTAGAGTTTATCTCGAAAAGTAAAAGTTGAATCGAAAAATGTTTCAAACAAAAGTTGTAGAGAATTAAAGAACCTATCGATTCATATAAGTTATAGGTGGCGCCACTTTTTATCGAGATATATTCTTTTTTCCACAAAATTTATGGTTTTGGTTTTTTTTATTTAAAAACATTTATTAACAAACTACCGATTTAAAATTTAATATAAATATAGATATTATCATTCTAAAAAAGTATATCAAACCCGGTATCTGTGAGCTTTTTATTTTCCGAGAAATTCGATGTCAAATTTGAAAATTCAACATCAATTTTCCACTTTCCTAATTAAGATGCAATGCTCAATTTTAATGGAAATTGTTTGTATTGTTATATATTTTAAAGATCTATTAAAAAAAATATTTTTCAATCGTGGGCAGAGAAATGTTGCAAAAACCTATTTTTGCACCAAAAAAATTGTGATAACTTTTCACCGGATAGAGACAAAAATTTTTTAATGCCTGCATTGGATTTAGATGTATCATTTCCAATCTGTTAATATGTTACGCTGATGACGCCGTCATAGTCTCGGAAAATGAAGACGATCGCCAAAGACTTCTATTTGCATTCCACACCATAAGCAAGCAATTCAACATGAAAATATCCATCGATAAAACTAAGTCAATTGTAATAAGCAAAGTGCCCTTAAGATGCAAACTAGTAGTGGATGACAAACCAATAGAACAACTCATGACCTTCAATTACTTAGGAGTTGAGATATCCGCAAACCAAGACAGAACAAGAGAAGTAAGAATCCAAGTAAACAAGGCAAATAGAATCTCAGAAAGCCTGGCGGATATAATATGGCACAACACATACATGAGCAAGGACGCAAAAACAAAAATCTACAAGACCTGTATTCGACCGATAATGACGTACGCAATAGAGACGAGAGCTGACAACACAAAAACAAAATCAATTCTAAGAACTGCCGAAATGAAAGTACTAAGAAGAATATCGGGATACACATTAAGTGATCACATACGCAATTCAACAATACGCGAGGAACATGGAATGTAGGATATAGTAAGATGGGGACGGAAGCGCAGAAAAGCCTGGAATGAGCACGTAGGAAGAATGGCGCAAAATAGGATAGCGAGAATCGCCCGAGATGGAACACCGGAAACCAGAAGACCAATAGGTAGACCACCTAAAAGATGGAGAGAGTCCTGGATTTCAACATCAAATGAGATGAATGATTGAGTTGGAAAAAACAGGCTGTAAGCCTATAACAAGAGGAAGAAGAAGAAGATTTCCAATCTCAAAAAAAAATTAATTTTGGATGAAAAAAACGTTTTTTTTTTTCAAAAATTCATAATGGCGTGGCAAATGAATATTAAGGACTCAAATTTACAGAAGATTCTTTTTAATGCTTGTGCTTTACCTGTGAATTTTTTGCATCCAAGAAATACACTTTCATACGATAGTTCAGGCGCTTTATTCATCGGCGCTTCAAGGAAACTTATGCATCACAAGTAATATTTATAATATTGAAGTTGTTTTATTCATTTATATGATAGTAACAATTTGTTTAGCCATATTAAATATTACTTTGTTTATTAACAAAATTTTTACAAAAAATTATAGAGAAAATCATACAAATATTCAATTATATATTACATATTCTACTGTTTATTAACAAAATTTTTACGAAAATTTCAGAAATTTCTGAAATGTACAGATTTGTGTGAGCACTGTGATGGACAGTGCGATAATTGCTCTGAAAATTTTATTTCCTGCGATTTAAAAAACGATGATGACAATTCAGAGGAAATTAATAATATGTGTGAGAATGATTTTGACTATGAAAATGTTAATAATGATAAGAATGATATGTGCAATGAAACTGAGAATAATGATGAAAATGGTATGTGCGATGTAAGTGAGAGTAATAATTGCGATGATGAAATGGACGCCGATTGCATAGAAGTAATAGAAAAAAAAGAAAGAAGAATGGATAATTGATATATTATATTTGTATGATTTTCGCACGTAATTTTAATGTATTATTAAATATTTATATGACGTATTATATATTATTATTATATTTTTATATGATTTGCTGATAGAAATTTTCATAAAAATTTTGTTAATAAACTATTAGGTTATAATAACATAAAGGGAAAAACAGTATAATATGTAATATATAATTGAATATTTGTATGATTTCGTCTATAATTTTTTGTAAAAATTTTGTTTTTATTAAACGTTTTAGTTTTTTACAATATACAATAATACAATATATATATATATATATATATATATATATATATATATATATGTAGATAGATAGGTATAGGTATAGAACTATTGCAATAAATATAAGCAAAAGACAGAGACGACGGTGAAACGAAGAGGTAAAGAAAAAAAAAATCAAGAAGAAAAAATGGAATAAGAAAACGGAGACCAGTTACAAAGAATACAAGCAACAAAGAATATGGTGAATTCAGCAAAGTCAAGAACATAGGAAGAATTTGGACAACAAATGAGAGAAAGCAGCAAAACTAACTAAAAACTATTTTATAGAGCACTAGAAACACTACAGAAAGGAAAAATACAAAAAATATTGATAGTTAAACACAACGAGAGACTACCAATGACAAGATTATGGAACTGTCAAATAGTGAAGTCCGACTGAGACCGGAAAAGGAAAGTAATAGGATAGACAGGGAACCCTGTAAGAAGGAAGATGACATAAACATGGAAGAGTAGTAGAAGAGTCAACAGAAAAAATAGAAAAATGGCTGAACATGACGTGATAGTAGAGGAAATGCTGAAAAATTTAGGGCAAATGGCATAAAATACTTACGGGAATATTTAATAAAATCTGGAGAGACGGGAAAAATTCTGGAGTAACAATACCAGTTCCTAAGAAGGGCGATCATAGAGTATGGGTAAATTACAGAGGGATCACCTTACTGCGCATAATACTAAAACATACTAATAAATATTAGAACAGGGATTAATAAATGTAGCAGAAAAGCATTTGGATTAAGTAGAGTGAGGCTTCAGGAAAGAAGGAAGCACTCAGGACCATTTATTTTCGATAAAACAAATGATAGAAAAAAACATTGAACAAAGAAACAGAATTATACATAAGATTCTTAAATACAGAAAACGCGTACAGTGTCACAAAAAGCAATACGGCAAAATCTATGAAATAGAAACATAGATAAAAGACTAGTAACAGGACTCAAAAGTTTATACATTAAAAGAACTTACTAAATTAATATGACTAAACAATTTGTTACTATCATATAAATTAATAAAACAACATCAATATTATAAATATTACTTGTGATGCATAAGTTTCCTTGAAGCGCCAATAAATAATGCGCCTGAACTATGGCAACCCGCCCACAGCGGCCTGCAGCAGCTATTTTCGATTAGATTCGGCCCATTTTTCGAAGATTCACAGATCGTATGGAGGTGTATTTCTTCGATCCAAAAAATTCACAGGTAAAGCACAAGCATTAAAAAGCATCTTCTGCAAATTTGAGCCGTCAGTATTCATTTGCCACGCCATTATGAATTTTTGAAAAAAAAAACATTTTATTCATCCAAAATAATTTTTTTTTGAAATCGGAAATAACACATCTAAATCCAATGCATGCATTAAAAATTTTTTATCTCCATCCGGTGAAAGGTTGTCGCAATTTTTTTGGTGCAAAAACTGGTTTTTGCAAAATTTCTCGGCCCACGATTGAAAAAAGAAATCTTTTTTAATAGATCTTCAAAATATAAAATAATACAAACAATTTCCATTAAAATTGAGCATTTTATCTTAATTAGGAAAGCGGAAAATAGGTTGAATTTTCAACTTTGACATCGAATTTCTCGGAAAATAAAAAACTCACAGATTGCCGGTTTGATGTACTTTTTTAAAATGATAATACGTATATTTATATTAAATTTTAAATCGCTATTTTGATAAGAAATGTCCCTTTTTTTTAAAAAAAACAAAACCATAAATTTTGTGAAAAAAAAATATATCTCGATAACTAGTGGCGCCACCTATAACTTATATTATACGAATCGATAGGTTTTTTAATTCTCTGCAACTTTTATTTCAAACATTTTTCAATATAACTTTGACTTTTCAAGATAAACTCAAAAAACTGAAAATCGTGACAATTTTTGGTCCGCCATTTTTTTTGCACAAGTCTTTCAGAGTTACCATCGAGACATGTTTTATATGATGCCGAAATGAACAAATTTGAGCAAAAAAAAAAACAATGTTACATTTTGGTTACTGACGAAACTCTATTTTCCATGGAGTAAATAGTAAGAACCTTATATTAGTGTTATCTTCTCCGTTAAACAACTTTTGATATAAAGCACGATCAAATGCCCGCTACGAGTTGACCATCCTGTAACTGTAAGAAACACGAGAAACGTCACAGAACCTTTGAAATTTACACCTTTTTTTCTCTACCACCCACAACCGCGATACTAAAATATCTTACTTCTCGAAGCTGCAAATTTTTTTTTGGCGGGAATACTGCCTGAACGTGACTCAAAGCCCGGAATTCACCTCCTAAAGTTAAGATTGTTTATGTATTTTGGGCGCCAGTTTATTTTTACACGGACTTACAGGTAGGTGAGGAATGTATACTCTCTTATCACGTGGTTAATATACACGGTGACAAGTTTTCTATGTTTCGCTCGAAAATAATGGGTACCTAACCGGTAAAAGTACTAATTACACTGTTTTATTCACTTTTTACCGATCGCCAATAGGTCTTTAGAGAAGGAAAGAAAAATATAAAATATGAGAAACCCGAATCATAAACAATCTAGTAAGTTTTTAAAGATTAAAAAAAAAAAGCAAAATCACTTTTTTTACAAAATATATTTTATTTTGTACTGATGTTCTCTAGATTTTGCTACGTTTTGCTAGGTTAGTGTAAGGCAGGCCCGAATCCAAGGGGGGGGGGGGGGGCGGTGGAGACGATCACCCTCCCCCCCCCCAAGGACTTTGAGTTCAGAACAATAGACCCGATTTTGCTTCTTACACTATAGTTTCTTCAAGAACTAGAGAGAGTAATAAATCATTTTTTACCCTTTTTTTCTTCGCAAACTTCCTGTGTTCTTTGGTCCGGTGTCTTTGGCAAAATCTTTTAAACACATATATTTTTCAAAGGAATGGGTTAGAAATTTTATTATCTAAAATACCGGTCTATAATATTGCACCATTTGGGTTGGATAACAATAGATATATGGATATATGGAGAACTGTTCTCAACGAGTAACGAGACGAACCGCACTTGAAAATGCCAAATGAGATTTTGGCGAAACGTCGTGAAAACGATTTTTTGAACGAACGGATTGAAACCCGGAATAACCAAACTATTCATATATATATATATATATATATATATATATATATATATATATATATATATATATATATATATATATATAACAGAAACTGTTGTAGTTTGTTAATACAGGATCATGACGCTGCTTATATACCTGTTTTGTACATCTGGTGTTTTCTACAAACATCGGGTGTCGAAAGTACCAGAACCGACATAATTCCTGTATACAGAGGCCCCTCGATAAGTAGCTGACTCTTCGACGACTACGAGATATAGTGACATTTTGGAATTAATGGGTATCTCCGTTATTTTAAGCCCTAGGGGACTGAGACTTCCTAGGTGGATGTCAGCCCCAGGCACCCCCATGCGGTGTTGCTAGATTGTGTCCACTTTCCCTAAACTTAAAGAAAACGTAGAATTGGCAATATCGCACTCCTGTATGCTATAATAACTCATGTAACGCGTAGGTATATCCCTATACCTGCTTTGCAATCAATGAAAACATGTTGTTGATGTTCTCTAGATTTTGCTACATGATATGAAAATTTGCAAATCAGTGTTACAAAGGTACAAATTATAGAAATAACACATTAATTTGGCGATGAGGATTTTTATGTAGAACAGTGTTATCATCAAAATTTTCCCAACATCAACTCTAGACAGAATACAAAATCAAGTTAGACAACTGCCAGTAAACATCGAACATTACAAAGTCAGATTAAAATTAAATAGGACTGTACTTTGATTAAGAAAAATAACTTGCCCTCCACCTAGAAAATTTTCTCTTCAAAAAACATCTAATCAAACAATAAATTCCTAAAATAATAAATATGTGAAACTTCAAATCAAGACGAATTGACCGCGTCCAGAAATCTAAAATTTTCGCACCCACAAATTAGGCTAATAGGTCTGTTTGTGTGATGCGTTAGAAAAAGACATTAAAAAACAAGGTCCGGCCTTGACATTCACCCTGACCTTATCTAACAAGTTGTTTGGCCTATTCGGAACGATAAGTGGTATACATTAATGCTAGGAAGACTATTATGTTCATGCATCTCAGAGAAGCAGTTCGAGGGGACAACGAAAGGCTCGAATGTAAAATTAAAAATAAAATTTTTATAAAAAAAAATTAAACCGACTTCTGAAAGTGCGCTAAAAAGTGAAAAATAACTATAAGTTTTATATGAAATTGAACTTTTTGAAGTCGGCGCTAAATTAATACCTGACAAAATGTGATTCGAATAAACAGATTAAAAATACTTTATTTGTAATTGCTTTCTTACCATAATTTGTATATATTAGTAGTTATTTATTTTGTTTACAAATAATTTGGCGCCGACTTTAAAAAGTTCAATTTCATATAAAAATTTATTTTTAGCTCACTTTTAGAAGTCGGTTCAATTTTTTTATAAGAATTTTATTTTTCTATTTTTAGTTTTAGAATTCATTATGATATTCATAAATTATTTGAACTAAGTACTAATCGAGATTAGTGTACCTAGCAATGACTCCAAGGTGGCAAAAAGTACCCATTATATCCAAAGTTGTAAATTACCCTAAAATGAACCACTAAAAATTCTTTGGTTCTTAGGGTTTTCCAAATACCAGTAAAATTGTGTCAAACAAATATTTAGTATGTTATAGTAAATCCACTATCTTAAATTTCAAATTAATTTTAGATTGGTAATATAGGCCCCAAAACCTTCCAATATCGATGTTTAAAGAACCTAAGATGTAAATTTCTTAGCTCGATATATTTTATACTGCATATTGAGTTTGTATACGCCTCAAGAACCCCACAATATCAATTTTAGACAAAATCAGAATATGTAAAATTTTCTGTCCCTCATATTGTATCTTATCAACCTAATAGTTGTAAAAATTAACTTAATATTCGTAATACACGACGCCGAAAACCCTCTAATACCAAATCTGAAAAAATGCGAATAAGGTAAAATTTTCAACCTACCATATTGCATCCGCTATATTGAATTTCAAAAAAATATTTTAAGTCTTAATCTAATCTAAATCTAAACCCTTCAAAGTCCCCTAGTACCAATTTTGGATGAAATCCGGAAATTTAAAATTTCTAGACTTATATTAGCTATTTACATCCTCAAAAACAATTCAGATTTGAACAAAATCGAAAAATGTAAAATTTTTAGTCCGCTATCTTGGATTTGCCATATTGAATCCTGAAAAAATACTTTTAAATCCATAATTTACACCCTCAAGAACCCCCTATATCAGTTTGGGAGAAAATCTAAAAATGTAAAATTTTTAGGACACCATATCGAATCGGCCAGATTCAGTTTTTCAAAAAATATTTAAAATCCATAATTAACACTAAGAAAAATACCCCAATACTGATTTTAGCCAAAATCGAGAGATGCTTTTTTTAAAATTAAATTTTTTTTGTCCGCCATATTGGATCCGCCATATTGAATTTTTTAAAAATAATTTCAGATTCGTTATGTACGACCCCAAAAATTCTCCCATACCAATTTTGGAGAAAATCAAACAATATTAATTTTTTGGCCGCCATATTTTCAGCGCCATCTTGGATATTACTGTACCAATTTCGTCCAGAAAAATATGAGACCATCCCAGCAACTTCCTGAACATAACACAAAAAATTTCATTCAAATCGGTGTACATACATAAAAAAAAAAGAAACATACGTACTTAACGAATTGAGAACCTCCTTCTTTTAGAAGTCGGTTAATAAAAAAAAAAATAATAATTGATGATGGTTCGTAGTTTCTAAATTTTTAATTTTAATTTCAGGATGGAACACATTTTCTATCGAAGAATGTCATAAATTGTTGTCTTCCTTAAAGAATAAAATTAGACGTAATGTCTTAAAAAGAAAAAGTACTCATGCCAAGCCAACACAACATTTTCTTATTTAAAAATCATATCGAGTCAATTTTATTAATCAAATAGTACAAAAATATATAAAAACCTTCCAGGTGAGGATCAAACTAATTTACATTAGACGTTAAAACGACAAATTAGTTGATAAACACAAAGTCACAGGTATTTCCCGAACGAAATCAAGTCATTCTAATTAAAATATTACAAATAATATCTAAAATTACTCATGTAAAAATAATGTGCAAGTCACTAGTTTTGTAAACAAAAACACTAAAATGCAGGAATCTAAAAAAAAACAACAAACAATACAAACAACATCGCGAAGGTACGTAGACGACGTATTCATTATCTGGAATAGAAATGATGAAGAACTTCAAAACTTCCTTTCTCATCTCAGCAATATCAACCCAACAATTACACTCACTATGGAGAAAGAGGTACAAAATTAATTATCATTCTTTGATGTTTTAATTAAAAGAAATGGCAGACAAATTCAAGCGTCTCTACAGAAAATTCACATATACAGGACAATATTTAAACTATTCATCCAAACACTCCAACACCAAACGCTACAGAATTCTAACTGATTTAACATTATTACATGATTAGCACAATCAAAGGCCTTAGCCAAGTCACAAAAAGTTGCTACAGTATTTTTTAAGAATGTAACTTCAAAAAAAGACCTTTTCTTATTGTGCATTTATGACATTCTTGGTGCTTTTATGGGGTTAATGAAATGCAAACTGACTAATTAATAGTATTTTATACTTATTCAAAAATTCAATGATAAATAATTTTTTATATGTCAAGTTAAATTAGTCAAGAAAAATTGGAGGTTCTGCCCATTCCACTACAAAGATAGGGGTTCGAACGAGCGCTGGAAGACACGAACGATGTCATTAGAATTAATGGCCACCTTGTGAATAATTTGCGATATGCTGATGATACCGCAATAATTGCTGACAGCCCCGAAGCTCTACAATACTTAATAAACAATAAACATTGAAAATGGTGATACTTTGGCCTTGTAAAGATAGATTTTACTATATTTTTTTCGCGAACCCCTGGGGGACGGTGCCTTAAATCATGATAAACATATAGAGAGTTTTTGTTATTTAGATAGACTGCGTCTCTCCTTCACTGGACAAATCTAATTTCTTCATTCTATTAACGTAGGACCAAAATTTTTGAGATAGGCCATGGTTCTATTTTGAACGCACAGTAATTTTCCCATTACTATATTATTTGGTACTGTTTCGGAAGTACATATAATAGAAGTCCTAATAGAAAAATTAGTTTAACTTAGGTCATTTTACTGTATGTATATATTGCAAGCAATTTGTCGGCATTTGTTGAAACTGAATTATACCGCTTGTCATTGTTTTGCTATAAATTATCTTTCAGGTAGATAAAAGCTTTGTTATTATTCATATCTGATGCAAAAAAAAAAGGTATTTTTTGGGTATTTTCCGAGCGCTTGGAACATTTAAATTAGTTTTAAGATTGATTCTTAAGAAGTTTGAGTTGCTGAATCTGAATTTTTAACGTAATAAAGCCATAAAATTTTTAATATGCCATTTTCTTTTAAAATGTATTGACAAAGGCAACAGTAAATTCAAAATTAAAAAAATTATTGAAAAGTCAAGATATCGCAATATAAATGCAAAATTAATGGAAAAAATTGCCAAAGTGCGCTACGCTTCAAAATATTCGAATTTAACTGTGCTTCAAATTAATATTTTTTTATCGTATAATGGCTTATTCTGAAGGTAAAAACTTACTCTAAAATACAATAACATCAGAAATGATTTCTGAATAATTATAAATGAACTGAAATGAGTAAAAGTGGTATTTAAAAATTGGATCTTTCTCACAGATTCAGGATCTTTGAGTTTTGGAAAAATATGGATAGTCCGGGAACAAAGTGATATTTTGACTACCTCGTTACGAATTTTTATAAAGAAAAGAAATTGTTAATAATTAACGAAATTGATTTTGTAAAATAAAAAATGTTATCATTTTCCTCAGTCGAAAAGTGTCTCGTCCCACATAGCAAGAAAGCTTTCAGACCAGAATTTCATAAAAGCTTTTCAGGAAGCCTATCAATACATTTGGCAAAGAAACTCCATATGTGATATTTCAGAAAACTTAAAGAAAGATACATGAAAGAATATTCTTTCAATTGTGATTTGTCACGGATATTTGGTGACTATTAAAAGCTTCCACGAAAACTTTTGGTAAAGTTGTAACACTATCTCGAAAGCTTTCTGTAAGCTTATTGCAATTTTTCCTGCTGGTTTATAAACGTTAAAAAATTATATTTTTTGCCACATTTCAACATAAATAAGTTTTTATTAAATACATATTTGCAAATTCAGTAATTGATAGTTAAAGTCACGAACTACAAGATTAATTGCAGTGCGACAATGTCATATATTTATTACTAGAAATAGACAGTATTTCATCAACTATAGCTACGCGCCGTCGTGGGTAAAGGTAAGTGCCAATCTACTTACAGGCTCCACCTACTGCACATAATCCATTATAACTTTAGGTAATAGTTACATTAATACTTTAAACACACACACACACACACACACACACACACACACACACATATATATATATATATATATATATATATATATATATATATATATATATATAATAAAATAAAATAGAATAAAATATTGGCGAAGCGGACGTGAAAATTTGTCAATCTACATGATTCTCGTGTTAAAAAGTGCGGAGCACTCCAAAATATGGAAAAACTCCGGGTCCGACAGATGGCGACAGCGCTGTTTCGTCCTAATATGGGACTCGTCAGGCCACCGAAGTCGGTACAAACCATCATCTCGCCTTTGCATCGTATGCACGTCCGCTTCGCCAATATTTTATTCTATTTTATTTTAAATTACACGGACAAAAACTTATCTACTTATATATATATATATATATATATATATATATATATATATATATATATATATATTTATTTATTTTCTACCAGTTCATAATTTATTTTACCTTTTGTTAGTTTCCTCACGAGACGTCTATGAAAGAAAGTCTGGAACTTTTCAAAAAATTCCATTTTTTTATTTTAGACATGTAACGCCCATGACAGAAGATCTAGAAATAGCCATATTATTCTTTTTTCTTGTTTTTATTACACCATGTAGTATGAAAATCCTTCCAGGAGATTCGTGAATCTTCTGGTATTAGCAAGATTTTGAGAAATCGTTGATGTAACTTGAATTGTTTAACAACTTGTCAGATTTTTGAAAATAAAAGGTTTTTAAAGAATACAGTGTGAATAAAGACTGGCCGTTCTGAACAAATTGGTGTCAGAAGTGGGATCAAATACGGAAGAGGTTAAAGAAAAAAAGAAAAAATGAATCGAAATTGTATGTCAATAGAAATCAAAAAACAGAAAGCAAAAATGGAAGAACAACTTCAAACTAATTTAAGTCAGAAACTGATGATGATACAAGACATGAAAATAAGCCAGAAAGATATGAAAAAAAAAACCAAGAAGATATAAAGAAAAGCCAAGAAGAGATGAAACAAGAATTGAAAAAAGATATAACGAAAAATCAAAACGATATGAAACATGAATTAAAGATAAGCCAAGATGATATCTAACAAGAACTGATGACACTGAAAACAAGCCAAGAACATATGAACCAAAAATTAAAAAAAGGTATTAAGAAAAATCAAGAAAGTATAAAACAAGATTTAAAAACAAGCCTAGAGGACATGAAACGGAAACTTAAGGCAAGTCAAGAAGATTTTTTTTTAATTATTAACTTTGGCGCATATTGATCTAAGGCGGTTTTTTTTTCTAAATTCGTCTAAAAATGCCAGTTTCCCAAATATGAAAACAGAATTTTTTTATCGGCAAAAACAAAAAAGTTATTTAATTTGTTTACTAGGTAAAAATGATAGTGGTTTTCTAATGAACTTTAAACAAATTTTAAATTAGTTTTCCTCAATTCCATGTAATACTTCTCATAGACGAAGAGTTCCTCTTTCATGAGATGTGCTCAGAATCAGTGTACCCTCATCGATGGAGCTAGAATGTTATTGCAAAATTCGCTCGCCTGTGATAAACAAATTAAATTTTGCACAAACTATTTGATGAATCGATCTGAAATTTTTACCACATATTAAGCACTAAAAGACCCAACTTTTTACGTAACAATAATGTCAGAGATTGCGTTTAGTAATATTTATTGTTAATTGAATATTATAACAATTTTGACTTTGTTTTGCATCTTTCTCAGTAACTAATAAAAATATCGAGATCAGTAAAAAACCAATTTGTAAATTTTTCAATTCTCTATGAGACGACTATTCAATTTTGTCCAAAAATTTCTTTAATTTTTGCTGGTAAGCAAAAAAGTGAAAAAAAATGCATTTTTCGACCTTTAATTGTTTATAAAAAGTTTATGACACAAAATCTCGTGCAGAGAACATATACGTTTTATTTCTATAGGCCTATATATATATATATATATATATATATATATATATATATATATATATATATATATATATATATATATATATACAGGGTGTCCAAGATAAGGATCCTAACCATGGGGATCTCGGAAACAGTTGGAGATACGAGGTCGGTTAAATTAGAGAAAAGTTGCGCAATTTAGTGCTAAATTAAACGCAATTTAAAAATTTTAAAAATTCAAAATACTTCCGGAGATTTCCGGAAAAAACCGAATTTTGGCAAAATCGTTTTTAATTTTTGTAGGCTTTATTTAAAGAGATATCAAAAAATAAAAGGTAGATTCTTCTTGCCACTTTTTATTTTTTATAATTTGGTCTAAACAAAATTTAAATCCGACGTTTCGTTTCTGAGATACCATCATGAACTTTCATTTTTTATATGGAACAAAAAAAAGTATCCCATGTATTTGATAGCATGTTTTATTACAAATTCAACGGTGTATCACACTTGCATATCAAGTGTGTAGTTCATTGGCTTCTATAAAACTGATATACCTTTCTCTCTCGCTCTCATGGAGCTCTTATGGAAAGTACTTGAACTACGTATTCGATATGCAAGGGTGATACATCGTTGAATTTGTAATAAAAAATGCTATCAAATACATGGGATACTTTTTTTTGTTCCATATAAAAAATGAAAGTTCATGATGGTATCTCAGAAACGAAACGTCGGATTTAAATTTTGTTTAGACCAAATTATAAAAAATAGAAAGTGGCAATGAGAATCTACCTTTTATTTTCTGATATCTCTTTAAATAAAGCCTGCAAAAATTAAAAACGATTTTGCCAAATTTCGTTTTTTTCCGGAAATCTCCGGAAGTGTTTGAAATTTAAAAATTTTTTTAACTGCGTTTAATTTAGCACTAAATTGCGCAATTTTTCTCTAATTTAACCGACCTCGTATCTCCAACTATTTCCGAGATCCCCATGCTTAGGATCCTTATCTTGGACACCCTGTATATATTACTCGAAAATCTGGGACTCTGCCTGGATAAATGAATGTCCCCAACTAGGTCTTTTTTTCGCTTATTTGACTGGAGTAAAACAATATTTTAATGTAAAAGCCGCTAGAAATATACATTTTAATTTTTTTAACATAAAATATTTCTAGTAGGTCATTTTTAAGAGTGTAACATTCGTTATTTTACTTGTACAAGTTTCGTTAAAATCAAAATTTCAATGTTTAGACTATTTTCCACAAATATAATCCTAAACGGCGCCCGACCTATATCAACTTTCCTAATAATAATCATTATTGTTTAATTGTTCGAATAAAACTGATTTCAAATTGTTAATAAAACAATACATTTCGCTTATAATGGTCCGTTCGACTTAAAGTTTCAGTAAACAAAGTTTTACAACGATCAAGGAACAATAAAAATGCAGTATTAAGGTAATAACGGATAAAATTGAGTAAAAATTCAACAAAGGACGATTAAAATTAATGAGGCATTGATGAATTTACGTTAGAACGTACTTTGTTGATGGTTTTCAACATATCGCACGTTTGAGGATGATATCAGCTTTTATACAGTGTGTCCCACAACGAAGTACCGTGAACAATTTGTCGAAAAATAGATTTTGGAAATTTTTTAAAATTTGGCAGCTTACTTGAGGCGATGGGGGTAATCTTGCTTATTTTAAATAAAGCACCCTATATCTTATTTCATTTTTAGATTCTACGCAAAATCATAAACATATTTCATACTATACTTAAATCTAACTATTTTTGACATCTTTTAAATTGTATGTCAAAAATGGCGTTTGTAGGTGTAACTATAACTATCAGTTTCTCCTATATGAAAGCCTTTATTATTTAATTGAGTTTGGTTCCGTTCTAGGAGGGAATCTACTTTAGTGGACTGTGTTGCAGTCGCTGGTGGTGCATAGTTTTCTATGCATTTTGATCTCGGTTCGTTACAGCTCCACTGATGAGACTATTAGGTGGTCGAAACTAGTATGGAGAGAGAACCAAAGTGAAATTCGTAGAGAATATACTATCCCCCTGTCTTAACGGTCGTAAAGAGAATAAAATAACTTTTTCAAATATATAGACCACGAAATTGTTTATTTTTGGTATATATATATATATATATATATATATATATATATATATTGCAATAGTTTCGTCGTAATGTTTTCTTCGCGACTGTGCAACGTACCCGTAAAAAAATTAATTAATTTGTATGTTTAGTATTGGAGAAACAAAAATTATCGACATCATATATATATATATATATATATATATATATATATATATATATATATATATATATATATATATATATGATACTTATTAAATTGTTGGGCGCCAGGCACAAATAACTATACCTAATTATAATCGATTTGTACCAAAATTTTTTATTTTCAATAAAAATTACTCAATTACACATGTGCTATATATCTGAATGTACCCCGTTTTTAGTGATTTGAAGTTTAAAACATTGATGTCAATTTTCACTTTCTCAGGTGAGTTCAGATGAAAATATTTTAGTATTAGAAAAAGTCAAACTAATGATTCAAAAACACAAATACAAACTTTATTTAAAATAATACAATCATGTCAGTGGGTGTAGTTTTTATGTAAAATTTATAAATCATCTTATCTATATCTAATTAAATTATCAATATTATTTAATATGCAATGTGTTCTTTTTTAGGATTTAGAATTATTAAATCTGGCAATATTGTATAAATGTCTGAACGGTTAAAAATGACTAGTGTCTTAATATATGTGATTTCATTTTAAACAATTTAAAAATAATTTAATTAGTGTCGTTATTATTAAAAGTGATCTTGCTACGGTGCAAATTAAACAATTTATTTTATAATTAACTATAACTATTCATAATAAGGTTAGTATATATCTATTTTATCAAATTATTTTGAGGCAAGTCAAAAATTTCTATATCTTACACATTTATAAATACCTTTTAAATCCCCAGAAATTTTTTTATATCCACGTTTTAGATTTCTTCCTTCCTTTTTTTTTATAAAGAAAAACTTACAGATCCATTGTCCTTTGCCAACTATTTAAATATTTTTTACAGCTGCCTGCTTATTGATATAATTTATTTACTAATTTATTAAACTTCTTTTCCTTCCTATAACATTGACTCTCAATCTCCAGATATTTTTATATCCAAGCTCTATATTTCTTCCCTTTCTTAAAAAATTTCAATGAATGAGACCCGCAATGCTATTTCTGTCACAGATTAATCTGCATTGTTTTCCTTTAAATTTTTTTATAAAATAACAAATGAAAAATTTGGGGTTATGGTCCCGTTAATAAAACACTAGCGATTTTTCCACTACAACCAATTAATGTCCACTCCTTCTTTTACTTTTCAAAATAACAACTGATAATATTGAGGTTATGTTACTTTTTTTATGAAGCAGACTAACGATGTACAACTGATGAACCTGTACTTTAAAAAAAAAATAATTTTGTCTTATATAGTAAGTGGTGACGCAGTATAAATTTTTGTTTTAATTTTTTTCTGATTGGTCGGCCATCTGACGTGAACTGGCAACTAGATGGAATTTTAAGCTTTGAAACACAAAATCAAAATGGATTCCGAATTGTCAATTTATGATAAAAATTTGATATTTTATTGATATTATGAAATAAATATTCTATTTGATGACAATAAATTATGATTTATGTAAATTTTGGACTTTTCGTGACATTTTGATATATCTACACTTTGCTTTTGGTTATTATTTAGCACATAAAATTGATAAATAAAAGTTGATTACATCTAACAAAATTTTACATATACATTTAAATTTTAATTGTAACTTGCTGAAATTGATAATTGTTGTTTTATTAATAGTATAATCATATTTAACAAGGTTCTACTTACAATTAGGTACTATTTTATTTTAGTTCCTTATTGAAATTAACTTATAATCTACATTCTCTTATACTATTCTAACACATTTACAATATTTTTAACAAAGTTTTTATAAATACTGTTGTTCTAATAAGTAGAAACTAATATATTATAAATAACTATTGAAGAATAGGGTCTATTTTTCACTAAAGGGTTATTATTTGATATTTATTCTTACTAATATTATCTTTACCCGCACTATTTATAAAATGGGTGATTAAGATTCTCTTTTTTGTGGATTTCACTATATTTTCTTAAAATTCCTTTTTTAGTCACGATCTCTGGTCAATAACTCTTCACATATTAGTCAAAATATCGCTTATTTATTAGTTTATAAGATTCATGTCTTTCAGAGTGAAATATGTTTATTATTCTTACTTAATATGCACTAATGTCCAACCTTTCACACTAATTTTTATACATTTTATCATGTTATTACACAATTATAGGCATTTTTTTAAAACATGATTCAAATATAAATTCTTACATGCTATTATATATATATATATATATATATATATATATATATATATATATATATATATATATATTAATACAAATATCTATGAATTGTATTAAAATAAGGTTCCCAAAATATATATTTTTCTTAAGAGCATCTGTTCTTCTTTCTCACTGGATTATGTTATCCCCTAAACTACGCCCTTGGAAAGTATACACAGTGGCTTGAAAGAGTCATCAACCTTTCACACTAATTTTTACACATTTTATCATGTTATTTACACAATTATAGGCATTTTATGTATTTTTAAAACATGATTCAAATATAAATTCTTACATACTATTCTATATATATATATATATATATATATATATATATATATATATATATATATATATATATATATATATTAATACAAATATCTATGAATTGTATTAAAATAAGGTTCTCAAAATATATATATTTCTCTTAAGAGCATCTGTTCTTCTTTCTCACTGGATTATGTTATCCCCTAAACTACGCCCTTGGAAAGTATACACAGTGGCTTGAAAGAGTCATCAAAAAATGTCCGGACATTTATCGACAACCTTCACATACGAAAATTACAATTTAAAATTATAATTACCAATATATTAATATGTATATTTTTTCCACGCGAATAAGCTGTTATTGAAAGAATTTTTGTTCTTATCAAGAAAAAAATACCGTACAAAATGTGTGTATATCAATAAAATTATAAATAAATTTGGAAATAATTGGGTCAAGGATATGAATAAATAAATAATAAAGAATTATGAAGAGGGTTAAATTTGAAATATTTTTTTACACTGCGAAACCAGAATGATAATCAAAAATGCCCTCAGACAAGTAGCCTAGGAAACGGAGTGTTAAAAAAACAAATACTGCCTGCGATCTGATTGCAGAAATAGGTAGGGAAAGGTAGTAGACAAAAAAACAAAAATTGCGGTTGTTAATTAATTTATTTATAAGTGAAAAACTACTCATATTTTCATGACGATTTTGCATAAACAAAATATGAAAAATATCCACTTTTTTTTTTACTACATGATAGCTTGAGTCTTTACGAAGAAAATGAGCACTGACAGTACTCTGTAGCAGTTTCCTAGACGACGGAACAGCCAATCAAAAATAGTCACTTTTTTCGTTTTTCTAATAAACAATTGCAATTTTACAAAAACTATTGAACCGACAGCGCCCAACTTTCGCACACATTTTAAGCACTTTAAAAATCACATTCTGGTAAAAGTTGAAAACATTTCAATAAATATTAAAAAAGTTATTAACAATTGAAAAATAAGCCATTTTTAATGTTTAATTTGCAATAACTTTTTTGTTTACAGACCGATTTGGACAAACAAAAACTCATTTTGAAGATATTTTTAAGACGTATAATTCGTCTGTAGAACATTTTTCTCTAAATCCTTTAGATTTTCCGTAAAATCGAAAAAACCGGGGAAAAATCATGTTTCGACTTATTTGTTAAAAAAAAATGCTCCAACCAAAATTTGTTGAGACATGAGACAGTATTTGAGTCATTTTTACTGGCCTAAGGTGAAAATTCAGAAAAATATGTCCAATTTTATATTCAAAAGTAAGGCTTTAACTATACAGGGTGATTCAAAAATCGATCACGAAACTTAAGGGGGTGATTCTACTTGACAAAATAAGGGTAGAGCTTCATATAATTTTTTTTCAAAATGTCATTCGTTTTCGAGTTACAAGCCGTCCAAGTTCAAGTTTTTATTTTTTGTTTTTTGAATTACTCGCTTACAGGAAAACCGATTTGACTAATATTTGAAAGATAGGCTAAGTCTTCTGCGCTTCATCATTTTAGTAACAATTCACATTGATTGTTTGCCGCTAGAGGGCACTTTACCTACATTGAAAATTGTTTTTTTGTCATAATTTTTTAGTGTTGACAGCTACAGTAGTTTTTGGCATAATTTCTGAAAGACTGATGCCAGGCCTTTAAAAAAGGTGCTCTTTATTTACATCGCTAAACCCAACGGTTTAGACGTAAATCACCCTTAAAAATTAAGTGGTAAATTTACTTTTCTCATTTCATTACCACCAGCTACCAGGTAAATAGCTATCAAAGTATACTAGAGCTGTCAGTTTAACATCAAATAAATTCGCTTTTTAAACTATTTAATTTATAATCTTAAAATAACTAATAATGGCTAATCAGTAAATATTCATATTATGGATTATTGCGATATACATTTAATTGATAAAAATTAATGAAACAGTACTAAACAAACTAAAAAAGATTCTCAAAATGTCCCCCATTTTCTTCCATACATTTCCTAACACTCTTCAAAAAATGTCGCCTAACTCGATGAAAAATTCCTGGTGTTTCTTTAATAATTTGGCACTTTTCGATTATCCTGAAGCGAAGATCCTCGACGTTGATTACTGGAATATCGTACACCAATTGTTTCAAATGACCCCAAAAGAAAAAATCCATAGGATTAAGGTCTGGTGACCTCGCTGCCCATGCCAATGGTCCACTTCGTCCTATCCATCGCTCAGGATACGTTGCATTCAAATACTGTCGGACACGTATACTAAAGTGGGGCGGAGCTCCGTCTTGGAGGATCCACATGTTGGCCCTTACTTCCAATGGCACATCTTCCAGATACAATGGGAGACGATTTTGGATAAAATCTAAGTATACGTCACCAGTTAATGGGCCATCAAAGAAATGAGGACCAATAAGGTAATCTCCTATTATCCCTGCCCACACATTTAGTGAAAATCTACGCTGATGTTTCGTTTCTACCACATTGTTTGGGTTCTCGTAAGCATATGTGTGGATGTTGTGTAGATTTGTTATGCCATCACGAGTGAAACCAGCTTCGTCAGTGAATAATATGACGCCAATTAATCGATTATCGTGTTCATACTTAGCTAGGATCTGATTGCACATTTCCAACCGTCTCGGCCAATCATCGTCATAAAGAGCCTGCGCCTTTTTTGAATGAAACGGGTAGAGTTGTTCTTCTCCATGAACTAGCCTGACAGAGCTGCACTTCATTCCCAATTTTTCTAGTACTAATACCTGGATTATCTTCAATAATTTCAAGCACTCTTTCTTCTTGTTGCACGTTTCTAGCAGTTCTAGGTCTTCCCCTATTTCCATTATAACTTTTAAAGGAACCACATTCCGCAAGCCTCCTGTGCACACTGGAAAATGTTTGAGCATGAGGGATATTTCTTTCCGGATAATTCTCCATATAATATCTTCTTGCCAACTCTGCATTACCATTTGCTTTTCCATAACAAAAATGGATATCACAATATTCGATATTTGAATATTGGTGATTAGCCATTATTAGTTATTTTAAGATTATAAATTAAATAGTTTAAAAAGCGAATTTATTTGATGTTAAACTGACAGCTCTAGCATACTTTGATAGCTATTTACCTGGTAGCTGTTGGTAATGAAATGAGAAAAGTAAATTTACCACTTAATTTTTAAGGGTGATTTACGTCTAAACCGTTGGGTTTAGCGATGTAAATAAAGAGCACCTTTTTTAAAGGCCTGGCATCAGTCTTTCAGAAATTATGCCAAAAACTACTGTAGCTGTCAACACTAAAAAATTATGACAAAAAAACAATTTTCAATGTAGGTAAAGTGCCCTCTAGCGGCAAACAATCAATGTGAGTTGTTGCTAAAATGATGAAGCGCAGAAGACTTTGCCTATCTTTCAAATATTAGTCAAATCGGTTTTCCTGTAAGCGAGTAATTCAAAAAACAAAAAATAAAAACTTGAACTTGGACGGCTTGTAACTCGAAAACGAATGACATTTTGAAAAAAAAAATTATATGAAGCTCTACCCTTATTTTGTCAAGTAGAATCACCCCCTTAAGTTTCGTGATCGATTTTTGAATCACCCTGTATTTTTATTTTCTTTTAAATATTGAATAGTTTTAGTGTCTGTAGAAGTAGAATTGCAGATTTTATCGTCTTACAAATGAGAGAGCTCTAGCGGTGACTTTGAAGTTGGAAGATTCGGTTTTCGTAACCTTGCTTGTCTCCCTACCTGCTATATTACTCTAGGAAAAAGTGTTAAAATTAAAAAGAATCTTGAAATTCTTCCAGTGTAATAGTCGCTCCATCTTTCTTAAGGCAAAACAAATAATTCATCATTCTGACACTTCATAGAATATTAAAAAAAGGCAGTTACAGGATATTAGTAAGAAAAGTTAAATTTTATTAAAACGAATAAATTAACTCTAACAATCACACAAGTTCTAACCTGAGACATCTTCAAGGATTCACCAATCCTTTTCATTCAGTTAGGCAATCAATCGACGTTAGTGAATTTAAGAGCTTGTATTTAAAAATGAAACAAATTACTAACTTATCAAAATCAAAGTTGGAAAACAATACGATGCTAATAAAGAGTTTTTTTGCTACATTGTGCAATTTTCTCGAAGCATATTAATATCACCATGCAAGAAAACGTATGGCACACTGGCGCCTAAGCGCATTTTTATAGAAAAAGAAACAATTCCTGTAATTACCCCTCATTTAAGTAAAAAAGCAACTACTAAGCATATAAAATATATTATTAACGTTAAATCATTCATTCTGTTTTAGAATTTTTGCAATGTCGCTGTTGAGTATTAAGAGCACTAGAAATAATATACTTAGTAAATACGAAGGACCGGAAAGAGTGATCCTATCAAAAAACTTTTATTTGACATTTTCTTCTATTGTACTTAGAAATAGATTTCTTACTAATTCTATATTTTAGGTGTTTTATATAATCTATTATTTTCATAATTTATTGGTTGCGTTAGTTCCGCAGCGAATATCTGAACACGCCTTTATGTGAATGCACCTTTATTTGAAATAACGGACTGATGCGACACACGATTAAGCTACGAAAGTACAAATGTGAACCACTGACATGTCATAACTGGGCCCCTATCCTCTAAGAGTGAGTCCACACGATACCAAAAATTTCGGCGTAAGCGTATTACGCCCATTTATGTTAAAAATGTCTCGTCCACACGGGGAACTTTTATCGTGCAGTCGTGCAGTCGTAAAGTGTTGTGTATGTTTTTTTTGTGGTAACCTAACTTTTTTCTGATTTTTTGATAATATTTATTTATGTATAAATTAAAGTGAAAGAAAATAAAAAAATAATTGCAGCAATGTTGTTATGAAGAAAAAGAAAACTAAAGAAAAAATTACAAAAGATCAGGACAGTATTAATATACTCTTTATTAAAAAAAAAAAAACGGAAAAGTCGTCGCTACTAGGTCCGGTCTGTTTTTGAGAAAAACATTGGAGAAAGGCTTGGACATACTAATGATTTAATTCAAGAAATGCGAGAAAATGATCCTGATTTTTTAAAAATATTTTCCTGTTACTCTTGGTGAGTTTGAAAAGCTGTTGTTGGGCCAAAAATAGGAAACACGCTATGGAAATGTGTACAGCTATACCCTTATTACTAGGTTTGAAAAAACATTGTGATATTTAGCTGATGAAATCAGCATGTGAAAGCAACAGTGCGAATTCCGAGTCGGTAAACAGTGTTTTTGAAATTAGTCATGTTACTTGTGCGATAATATGAGACTCTTTAAAACAAGTTTTATTTCCGAAGTTGGCCATTTCTACCTGGTAAAGAATTGCCAAAGAGTTCAAAGACGAGAGTTTCAATATAAAGTGTCATTTTAACAATCGTTTTAATAATTACAATTGTTTGTAGTTTTTAGAAGAATGCCTTACGTATGACACTAACTGGATTTCTGTTATTAAATTTCCATCAATGTTAATTTTTTAGTTTTTAATTGTTTATAATAGGTTTATATAAAATTTGCTAAGGATAGGGTTACCAGACGACATGAATTTTCCTGACATGTCTGAAATTTTAGCCCCTTGTTAGGAAGAAACAGGAAAAAACTGCAGTTGTCAGTATTTTTTTGAAATTAAAAGAGGAAAATATAAGTAATGGAAAAATATTTATTAATCATTCTAGTGAGAAAAAATAAATTGATTAAACGTTAACAAAATGAGTGAATTGTTAATTTAGTATATTAATAAATTTAGTTTCATACTTTTTATTGCTTGATGTTTCTTTTGGCAATTGCTGGACTTTTATAACGATTTCATGACATTCTTCACATGATATGTTCTTTAAGTTAAATTGTGTCTAGAATAGAACCTTAACAGAAGACATTGTTGTAAACCAACTATTACTACAAATTATTAATTATTAAATTACTATATATATTTTTAAGTTACTCTTATGGATTAATAGATAATTATAGTCTTATATTTAATACTCCCTTATGAAACAGTTATATCTTAAGTAAATTTATGTTCTAATAGGCTCAAACAAAAGCATGCCTTAATCTCCAAAACTCTAAAACTTTACTTTTTACAGAGACCATTAGTTCTGTTCATATTTTTATCGTCCCATAAATACACACTTTTTCATTTCAGTAATCATGTAAATAAATAGTTATGTTATATTTGTTAGTACGCCTATGACTGTAAAATATATCATTTAGATACAGAATAGAATATAACTAGGATATAAACATTGAGACGAGAGGAACTAAAATCAAAAAACTATAATAGGAACATTAAATTAGCAATTAAGAACAAAACCTGTTGTTACCTCATGATTTAGTGAACATTATAATAAAATATTAAAAAAGTAATATTAGATTTATTTGAATTCATCGAAACCAGTGATAAACTAAAAGCAGAACTAGCAAAGTTATAACATTGGTGGCAGCGAAAGGCAAAGCTTATAACAATATAGAGAGTCTGTGTCTCTCCTTAGTCCACTACGCTCCCATTAATGAGAAGACTCACTCGATATTGGCATTTGATGCTTTGATTGCAAAAATTTTAAAAATCTCATTACCTTAACATACAACATTCAGATAAAATGTCCGGATATTTACAAAAACGTTAGAGATATTGTCAGGGAATCTCATTATTTGATCGGGTAACCATAGCTAAGGGCATGTCTGTGGATTAGAGTCTCGATATCAGAGATTGTCGTTGAATAGAAATTGTATTATATAATGGCCTTTATTTCATAAGCTTTAATTTATATAACGAACACCTGTATTATTGCAATTGTTATGAAATTAATAAAAAAATGTACAATAATCTTTTTTTTTCTTGAGGATCAAGCAGTAATGATCTTCGGTAACAAGCATTTTTAATGAATTAAAACAATTTAACATAGTTCATAAATATCTATTATTTCAAAACTCGCTAAATAAAATATATAAATAAAACAACAAAGTTTAAAAAAAATATAGGTTATGTTTTCATACAAAATATTGGAAATAAACAGTTTCCGCCATTTTTAAAGCAGTCCGCTGAAAAGTTCAACATCATTTGGCGTAATGACCTTGGAAAAGGCGGCTTTAGGCGGGAAATCTTCGGTCTTTGTCTTTTTTTAAATCTAACAAATCACAATGCTTGAAATTTGACATATGTCTTATTACGCTACGCTGCCGCCGAAATTTTTGGTATCGTGTGGACTCACTCTAAAGTGTGATGTGAAAGGTGATGTGAACTTTTTGACAGTAAAAGCCGTATTCTTGAAATGGCAATTTTGCCAGATATGAATGTGCTAAAACCCGAGAATTTCAAAAAATAAAATGGATGACAGACCGAATTGAGCTGTCAGACCGAAAATGTCGATAGCATGTTTTGTTGCCATTTTAGGTAAAAAATAGTTTTGATACGTTGAATTAATCGTCAAAAGTAAAAAAAAAAATAGTGCTGTATTGATTGCCATTACAATATTTGTACTTTGCCTGGATTAAATTTATCTTAAATTGACACTCTAGAACTATTAAACAAAAATGCATACAAAGAGCCAAGTACTTGAAGATTCTAATACATAGAGAAAAAGGGATATCAAGAAAAACAGCAATCATATATACAAAGTAATATACTGACAGTAATTGCAGAAAGTCAGCACTGATAAACCTTGAAACGGTGGAAATTAAAACTCTACATAGTATGAGTAAAAGCCATCATCCCAATTCACTACGGAAACTATCCAATCAGTTATTTATTGTATGAATTCACAAAATATCCAGCCTCTTACTGCAAGATGTTCTGTCCTGACAACTAACTTTAAAAGAAAACCTGAACTTGAACAATGATGTTTATGAGCAGGGACCAAAACCAAAGGCCAGACAGAAGACGTCCATTAAAGATACTGGCGGATCTTACATTCAACTTTTAATATATTTTTTTTTATTTTATAAAGATTTGTAGATGCTTGGAGATCAAATGTACCATACATAAGGTTTTTATGCTGAAGGACCTCATTCCTTGGTCTGTAGGATTCATATATATGTCCCGATAAATTATAGTCCTAATATTTATTTAATTGTAGTGTCGTATAGTGTTTAACACAGTCTAATTAAGTTAAGTTCTGTAGTTAACATAATTTAAATATTAAATTTGTTACTTATTTAAATGAAAGTTTCAGATAGCTTACAAATTGTGATTTCTCAAATTTATTATAAGTTGCATCGTGAAAAGAATTATGTTAGATTTAACTGTTTAAAACTAAGATACTCAGCTGTTATGGACACAAGTATTTATGTTAAATCCATAAGCAGAACTGGCCCTGAAAAACATTTTTAAATAGCACGCTCATACAATTGAGTTATGAACAGAATCTCCTGTAATAATTTTATATGTCTGTAATCTCAAATTTCCTTAATATTTGCGAGACATATTCAACTTTCTAAGGATATTTTATTAAAAAATTTGAAAATGTTAAAAATATCTGGGTACCACCTAATTAACGTTTCAACTGTTTATTCAAAAAATAAAACGTCTTAAAGAAACGGTTCGTCAACATAATTTTTTTAATGATGAGTTATTTTGAAGAACCAAAAACAAAATAAAAATTTTTATTACTATTTTATTTTTTGAAATCCGTGCTTTAAATATGTCATTTATCTGCTGACATTTGATTTGCGCATGTCTCGCCGTTCACTTGCCTTCCACCGGGCGAACGAGGATATGAATGATGAACATTTCAAGAATACGCGTTCGCCACCTTTTCACCGTTCACTTCACGTTCCCCAGTTCGAGGATAAGGTCCCAGTTTGCGTGAAATAAACTTTATACATTTTTTCACGCAATTTCTGATTTTAGATAATTAGAGGTGTGCAAATCGTCATTTTCGCAAGTAAGACCAGCTATTTCAAATATTCAATTTCACTTTTAAAATGTAGATTCTAGCAACTAAAATGGTCCAATGTCACACAACATCGCTGTAGGTAAAATTATAAAATATCTCGATAATTGTTGCAACAATTTTTATATCTAGTGCAAAATACAAAAAATGATCATATATTTATGAAACGTACAACAGCTTACCTTTAAATATAGTTAATTACCGTTATTAAGTTATTAACTTAAATCTCACTCCCGTTTATTTATTGTCATAGTTCTCTAATAAATTAAAAAATTATGCAAAATATAGACTGCGTTTAATAGCTCTTAAGTACTACTTTTGCTTCATGAAATTTACATTTTTAAATTACAATTTACTACCGGTGTTTTAAAACTATAAAGGCGCATTTCGCTGCAATAAAAAAGACCTGTTATTATTCCATTATTAAGCGATATTAATATGTTATCAACTTGGTCAAATTTTCTCTTTTTGATTGTTCACAATTTCCAAAATGCGGCACACAGAATTTTAAGAGTATAACTTTATTCTACCGCCATCTGTATAAATCATGTCGAATTAAGAATTCAATTCAGCCCAGTTTAAAATTAATTAAAAGAAATCTTCTTTATAAAATCAGTTAGTTCGACTACCTTTCTCCAGATACCGCTAAATTCAATTCTGTTTTAGAAATAAAAACCTTAAAAATTACAAACCCAAAATGTCGACAAAATTAAAAATTTTAATTTTGTAAGGAAAAATAAAACATATTTACATCAACTAAACCAAAATCAAGAACATGCCACTTAAAATACTGAATTAAACTAGAATAATACTCGATAACTTGATTTCGACAATTACTTTAACCAATTTTTAATATTTCCTTTCCATAAAATTGCCTTTATTTACAATTTGTAGATACCTGTAATTTAGGCAAAGTTAAAGGCATCTGCAATTTAAAAAAAAAACCTAATCGACATGCTCGGACACAAAATAGAGGGATATTTTGTGATGCTTGGATATCATGACGTTTAAAATAAAATATGCACAGATTAAAAGTATAAAATATCCAATACTCTTTGCAATAACTGCATAGTAGCAACTATTACTTTTCTCTAAATTTAATTACAATTTTTGTTTTATATAGATAAACATTCAAATAATTTTTCTAAAAATTATACCGATCGCCCAATAACCTTTCCTGAAAACCCCAAAATGTCACCTCTATTACAATCATTATATTGAGGTTATGTCCGAGATATCGCCAAATTTTGAATTTAAATGAACGTGAAATTAAAGAATGGCTAAATACATAGCTCAAATAATACTTGCTGGTTCTCAAGTTATTGCAAGAGCACTCACCAGAGCTATAAAACAAGAAATAGAAGCCTCACAACAAGCAGCACAAAGGTTAGGGAATGCCAAGACCCGAAGTGAAAGAGTGGCAAATCAGAAATTGGGGCTATCTCTGGACGAAGCCAAGCAAATATTAAGTGTTTCTAAATTGACAAAGGAGGAAATCGACGATAGGTAAAAAATCAAAGTAATTTTGTATTAACTAAAGTTATAAACATATTTTTCTTAAAACATTAAACAGCTTGCGTTAGTCTACATTTATATTTATGTCTTTTTAGGTACACGAAACTATTTAAAGCAAATGAAAAGACTTCTTTATATCTTCAGTCGAAGGTTGTGCGAGCAAAAGAAAGATTAGATCATGAAATTAAAAATGTAGAACCAAATAGTAAAGAGACAGCAAAAGAAAGTACAAGTGGCAAAGAAAACACATAGCATACAAACTAGTATACCTAGTAGAATCAAACAAATTGTTTTTTTATTGTAAACTTATTTCTCTATGAAGAATAAATATTAATATTTATAGATGTAAGATAGGTAAATCAATTGAATTTTATTGTTGCAAGAAATCTACCGAATAAAGTGTAAAATAATCAAGTTTCTGTTGTTTAAATGACAAAAATTGACTTGTATTTAAGGTAAGTATTCTGTTAAATATGAATTACGAAGTATAAAAAATAATTAAACAATATAAATACCACTCTGCATAACAGGTTATTTGCAATACTTGTTTTAAAATACTTTAACTACATAATTTACCAAATAGAATAGTTTGAAAATATTCTATTTCTTTGCTTCAGTTTTAAATCTACACAAAGTTCCTTCCTGGTTAATCACACAAACTGGATATTTTTTAAGCTTGTATTTTATAAATTATATATATATTTACAACATTCACTAAAAGTTTCTACATTCATTGATATAAATAGTTTGTAATATTTATCTTATTCATATTTAAACTTCTTTCTTTTCTCTCAAATTTAAAAAAATATTTTTTTACTTCCATATAATAGGAATTTTTAAAGGCTTTTATGTTCACTGCCGTATAATTGATGTAGCTTCTTGAACGATTGGTTCTTTGTGTGTGCCATCGCAGAAAGGTCTGTTTGATGTATGTTTGCAGTTACATAGCCAATACTCCTTAGTTTCTTCCACCATAAATTTAATAGGTCTACAAAAACAAACATTTTTCCTGTTAATAATTCACCTTTTACTACAAATCTATACTCTTTTTGAAATTTTAACTTAGAATGAAAAAGAAGAAAACAAAATGTGATATCCCAATTTTATAGTCTCAAATATTATTGTAATTTTTATGTGTATACAGAAAAAATATATCAGTATATTTAGTAAAAAACTAGTAAATAAACCTCACCTTTGGGTGATTTTTAGCTGGGCATTTTTGTGAGTACCATCGCAAAATGGGTTCTTATGACTCCTTCCACACAAACACCATGAATATTTTTTACCTAAAATTGAGAAAAATCATTGCAAACTACAAAAAATAAACAATGGAATATATATATATATATATATATATATATATATATATATATATATATATATATATATATATATATATATGAATAGTTTGGTTATTCCGGGTTTCAATCCGTTAGTTCAAAAAATCGTTTTCACGATGTTTCGCCAAAATCTCATTTGGCATTTTCAAGTGCGGTTCGTCTCGTTACTCGCTGAGAACAGTTCTCAGCGAGTAACGAGACGAACCGCACTTGAAAATGCCAAATGAGATGTTACTCGCTGAGAACAGTTCTCAGCGAGTAACGAAACGAACTGCACTTGAAAATGCCAAATGAGATTTTGGCGAAACGTCGTGAAAACGATTTTTTGAACGAACGGATTGAAACCCGGAATAACCAAACTATTCATTCTACCATCCGTGAAAATCTACGATATAACATATATATATATATATATATATATATATATATATATATATATATATATATATATATATATATATATATATATATATCAATGTAAAATATTTACAAATGAAAACCCAAATTAAAGAATTTTTGGATTTCAAGGTTTCTTATTGTAAAACTTATCAATTCATATTAGATTAATCTTATCTCTTAAGTAAGTACTTAGTGCAGATTTTGATGAATGCCAAAAATTTGCTTCATATTGCACAATGAATGCTTTAAAAATCCCAAGTGTTAAGTATTATTAATTAAATCCTATAACATATGTACCTGCTGTGAGAGTAATTCGAAAAGGCTTTTTATCATAAACTGCTCCATTTTCTTTCTGCGAATTGGCCGAAATTACATCTTCTAATTTGTTTTTTGGAATATCCGAGGAACTACTTGAACTATAAACCTAAAATAAACATAAAAATTACGTTTTAAAAAAATCATTACCTAAAACTACTTTATACCTTGTTTATTGCACCTATTCTACAAATCGAGGTTCTATGTAAGACATTTCTAATTTTCAACGTCACGTTCATGTCTTTTTATGCTTATTTAATTGTAAAACTAAATAAAAATCACCTTTTATTCTACTCCAAAGCCACAAGAAAAAAAAAACAAGAAAGCAAGGTTATGTTTCGCATGACAGACGATGTGGGCCAAACGCTTTCAATTTTATAACTGATTAATAATTAAACTTGGTCGAATACTTTGGCAAGATTATGATGTCATAAAATAAAGTGTCAAAATTTTAATTTGACAAGTCACAAATATATTTTTGCAGTTTCAAATATACATAAATCAACATGACTAGTCGATCCATTTTACAAGTTTTTGAAAATTACCAAAAATCTAGGCTTGCTTTCGTACAAACTGTGGCAGATTTAGCTTTGAGGCCTCAAAATGTGGATCTCATAAAGAGTGCTAACATTTTAGGTACTACATACAAAGTTACGTTTATATTTTTAAAATATAATACGTAAAAATATATTTTTGAGCAACAAAGGTATTTAGAGGTCTCTTTTTTTCAGAGCTACTGAAACCGCTAATAACTGATGTTTGCCCTCAAGTAAAGCAGTGTGCTTGCATAGCGCTGGGAAGACTGGTGCATAATGATCCTGAAATGGCCCTTCAAGTTGTCGATATCGGACTTTTAACAATTTTGCTACACAATGCTGGGACTGGCAATGTATAGATTTTTTAATGATTCGTTTGAGATGTCTTAAAAATACTACATTGTTTTTTAGAAATATCAAAAAACGTCAGTATTGTTCGTGTTGAGATCAATTTGTAAACACAATGAGAGAATGGCGGAAACTGTAATAAGTAGTGGTGGACTTCAAACTTTTGTGTTCTGTTTGGAAGATTTTGAACCTACAGTAAGTAGTGCTAAATACACGCGCGATAGATTTTTTGGAAAATAGGCAGTTTACTCAAATCTGTGGGAGGAATTCGGTTAAAATATTTTCAAGTGTAGGCACTTCCAGTTATACCGGAAGTTGATGCCTTCTTGCTTATTTTAAATGGAACACCCTATATGTTATTTCATTTTTAGATTCTACGTAAAATTATAGACGTATTTCATGATGTCCTATATCTAATTGTTTTGGACATATTTTAAATTTTATGTCAATAGTGGCCTTTGCAGGCCTAAATATAACTATCAATTTCTCTTACATAAAAGCCTTTATTATTTAATTGGGGTTGGTTTCCTTCTAGAAGGAGGTCTACTTTAGTGCAGTATGTTGATATTTTAATAATATATAAATACAGGGTGATCAAAAACTACCATTAAATATATATATATATATATATATATATATATATATATATATATATATATATATATATATATATATATATATATATATATGCGTTGACTTGACTTTATAGGGTTAAAAATGTAGTGTCCACTCTCCCAGTTGGATTTTTAAAAATACTTTTTAAAAGTTAATATATAATGGAGTGTGTGATTATAATTGTTTGTGTTGTAATTACTTTTTTAATTAAAACAAAAATCTCCGTTTTTAATGAATCCTCCGATACGCTCAGTTGAAAAAGATTCGAAAGAATCGAAACGTCCTAAAGTATAAAATATATATAACAAGTATGGCTACTTTATATATGTAGTTTTAATATAAAAATGAACCACATACCCAAGAAAATAACCAACTAGAAACATTTAATGGTTCAAGAAAAATTAATTCTTATATAATATAGTAAAGCATGGGTGAAACAGTGCTTTTTTCCGAAAACATCATTGCCTTATATGGACCAGATATAGTAGCTGAAATAAAAAAAATTTCATCATCCAACCTGAAACTGGCCAACCAGAAAAACAGAAAAATCTTTATTATAGAATTATAGTAACTTAACGTTCCATTCTGTAAACCAAGAATAGAGATTTGATTTTTCGCTAAAAAAGTTTTACAAAAACACTTTAAATATATTGATTGGCGATACTATTTGCCAAATTAAAAACCTAGACAAGGAAATAACTACCTCTTCCAATAAAATAAAAGAAATTCTTACACCAGATTTATTCGACACATTTTTAAACAAAGAAAAACGCAAATTTGAAAAAAAAAATATTCATATATATCCAAAAAAATAATATAAAAAAATAGCATCACTAATCAAAAAACAAAAATCAATAGAGGAATATGCAAACTGACACAAATAACTGGATTGAAATTTTGACTGAAGTCAAGTCAGTGCAGTTGTAGGGTTAAAAATATAGTGTCCACTCTCTCAGTTGGACTTTTAAAAATACTTTTTAGAAGTTCATATATAATAGAGTGTGTCATTATAATTGTTTGTGCTGTAATTAATTTTTTATTTAGTACAACCATCTCTGTTCTTAATGAGTCCTCCTATATGCTCAGTTGAAAAAGATTCGAACGAATCGAAACGTCCTGAAGTATAAAATTTATATAATAATTATGACTACTTTATATATGTAGTAAATATATATATATATATATATATATATTTCTTGGACCTTTAATAAAATATTCTTTATTTGTTTGTTTTTCTTGGGATTATAGTCCGTTAAAAATGAAATCAAAATGTAATGGTGATGTACTTTCTATATTTTACATTTTTTAAAACATTAACGTTTCGGTAGTTTTTTACCTTCGTCAGAATGTGTGTAGCTATAAAACAAAATATTTCGTTGATTTAACTATCAAATTATTTACATATTGTGTATTTACCTTGAACAATGATTCAGGAACAACATTGCACTCAAGTGTATAATTTATTTAAAGTTATATTCTATTGGGAATTTAACTTTCGTACATTCACAGACGTCAAGAGGACCACGTGTGTCATCTTGAAGTTAAAGTGGTACTGAAGGAAACAGATGGTATTTTTTTGTAATTACTTACAAAAAAATACCATCTGTTTCTATACCTATATCAAAGCATACCACTGGAGGAGACTTTGGACAAAATCGCCATGAACGAAGATTTTCCAGCCTACACAATTGAACTTGCAGAAAACTGCCTAAAAAACATATATTTCATGTTCGATAACCAAATATACAAACAAACAGATGACGCACCTATGGGGTCCTCATTTTCACCAGTTATAGCCAACCTTTCATGATATATTTCGAACAAGAGGCACTGCAAAAAGCACTCTTAAAACCGAAATTTTAGAAACGCTATGTGGATGATATTTTTACAGTATGGCCACATGGAAAAGAACACCTGGACGATTTTCTCATATACCTGAATAATATCCACCATAGAATCTAATTCACGCTAAAAATCGTACAAGAAAAAAACTTCATTTTTTGGACCTGTTATTAACTAGAAAATCTAACAATACCCTAGGTTTTAGCGTATATCGAAAACCCACACATACTGACCGATATCTCAATACAGAGTCACATCATTATCCTTCTCAAAAGTAGGCAGTAGTCAACACACTAATATCAAGATCTCTCCGACTAACAGAACTAGACACAAAACAAGACGAAATAAGACACATTTCAACAGCTCTAGAACGGAATACTATATATATATATATATATATATATATATATATATATATATATATATATATATATATATATATATATATATATATATATATATATATATTGTTAAAAATAGCTGAGCTAGCGAAGAAGTATTTTAAAATTTGCGTCATCGCTTTAAAAAGTTTGATTTTGCTTAAACGAATTTTACAATTCAACTTTTTTCTTGATGGATTTTTCAGGTTAAAGAGTCGGCTGCATGGGGAGTCGGATACATAGCGCGCCACAGTAGAAAATTGGCTCAAGAATGCGTTAACAACGGCGTTTTACCTCTGTTAATGTTGTGTCTTCAAGAACCCGAGCTGAGCCTCAAGCAAATTGCAACTAGCGCTGTAACTGACATCGCTAAGCATTGTGAAGAATTAGCTATGTGTGTAGTGGACGCGGGAATAGTGCCTTATTTAGTGAAAAACATGCACAACAGTGACGAGAAGCTCAAGAAACAATGCTTAGCAGCATTAAGTGATGAGAGATAATGTCCCTTAAGTCTTGCGTCTTTGAACATTCTATTTATTTATTTTTAGGCGCTGTCGCCAAGCATTCCTCGGAATTAGCTGAAGTTGTAGTAGAAGCAGAAATTTTTCCTGAGACATTGCAACTTCTCGCACATCCCTGCCCAGCTATTCGACGAAACGCTGCCTGTCTAGTTCGCGACATTGCCAAACAGTCTTTGGAACTGACTCAGTTAGTCGTGAACACCGGAGGAATTGGTTGGTGTAGCTATTTTTTCACGAACGCGTTAAAGAACTAATTTTCCTCAGCATAAACTTTCAATTTTAGCTTGAATTATTTTCTGTAATCTAACCATAAGAATTTTTTTACATACAGGCTCCCTCTTGGAAATCTTATTCCAATATCCAAGCAAGGAATTGTCATCTTATAACGACGCCAGACTGCCGTGCATAAGCGCTCTAGGATTTATTGCAGGTTAGAATAAAAGCGTTTCAAAATCCCTAATTTCGAAGATATTTTCACGATCTGACAACGCCGTTAATGTTTTTAAGGTCAATCCCCCCAATTGGCGATGACAGTGTTGGGTTGCAGAACAATTCAAGTTTTGGCCAGAATTTTAAACGAATCCACCGACGACAGCTTGTTGACGGTTACCTGTTGGACTCTAGGGCAGATTGGAAGGCACAGCCCAGAACATTCGATGGCTATAGCAAGCGCTAATCTATTTCCAAGGTAATGAATCCTGTAAAGATTTTCTCGCAATTAAAATAAATACTTTACTTCAGGATGATTGAATTGTTTGAAAAACCCGATTCTTCAGTGGACCTTAAATCGAAATGTCAAACGGCGTTGAAGTTGTGTCTGCAGAATTGCTTGCTTGTGTCAGCTCTGGAACCATTGCTTTCTACTGCGCCGCCGGACATTTTAAAGTACGTTTTGGGACAGTACAGTAAGGTAAGTACCAGAACCAGTTATATTTTAACAGGATTGTGCCAGAAAATGTTCTGCCAAAGTCGTGCCTTCTTGGATCGAATGTTCCTTTTATTTTCCTTATGTTTGGCAACTACGCAAAGGAATTTGTATGTATATACCATATGTTCCGTTACATGGTGTCAGAGACACAACCCCAGCATCACTACTCGGCCAGCCGAGAAGCCCGAGCGACATGTGGGTGGTAACAAGAATTTAGACCGGTTACCGGAATACAAATGTAAAAATAAAAAAAAAACGCTTTGTACAACGTTTGCAAGAATTATAACTGCGGCAACAACTCTTAAAAGACAATATTTCCCTTCAGTCATTTTTAATTGGATTGATGTTCTAGTGCTGCGAAGCCACGGATTTCTGAACATAAATGGATGACAGGTGGTAATGGAGCTGTCAAACGAAAAATGTTCGGAGTATGCTTTGCACCATTTTGGGTAAGAGTGACGTTTTGGCACGTCAAATTAACCGTCAAAAGTCAAAAATAGTGTCATTGTTGTTATTATTGTGAAATAATCTTTGTTTTTCCTTGGATTAAATTTATTTTAAATAACTTAATAACCAAGTAATATGCACCAAGCCATCAGTCAAATATTTAGGTGTAAATATAGACCACAAAATTATCTTAAATTGGCACTTTAGAACTGTTAAACAAAAAATGTATACAAAGGGTCAAATACCTTAGGAATCTAATACACAAAGAAAAAGGCATCTGAAGAAAAACAACTCATATATACAAAGAAATATACTGACTTTAATAGGAATACATACCTCCTATATACAGTAATTGCAGGAATCCAGCACTCATAAAACTTGAAACGGTAGAAACCTCTGCTCTATGTAGTATTACTAAAATCCATCGTCCTAGCTATCCACCAATCAATTATTGTATGAATTCACTTAACATCTAGCCGATTATTGTAAGACTTCCTGTCCTGACAAGTAAGTTTGAAAGAAAACCTGAAACTTGACCGGTGATAGAGGAACTGAGTACGAGCAGGGGCCGGAACCATAGGCCAGCCCGAAGACCCCCATTAATGATACTATTCAACCCTTAATATACTTTTTTATTATTTTGTGAAGATTTGTAGGGGCTTGAAGACCAAACGTACTATAAATAAGCTTTTTATTCTGAAGGACCTCGTTTGTTGGCTTGTATGGTTCAAATTTATATATCCTAATAAATTATAATCAATAATATTTATTTAATTGTAGTGTAGTATAGTGTTTAACACAGCCTAAGGAAGTAAAATGTTGTATTTAACATTATTTGAATATAAAATTGAATGTTACTTATTTAAATAAAAGTTTTAAATATCTTACAAATTGTTACTTCTCAATTTTTTTTATAAGTTGTGTTGATGAAAACAATTATGTTACACTTAACTGTTTAAAGTAAGTTATGGACATACGGACACAGGTGTTTATATTAAATCCATAATTAGAACTAGTCGTAGGAAAACAATTTTTAAGCAGCACGCTCATACTATTGAGATATGAACAAAATTTAGTGTAATAATTTTGTATGTCTATAATTTCAAATTTACTTGAAATTTGCGAAACATTCAACTTTCTAAGGAAATTTTAATTAGAAAATAACGGGGTACTACCTAATTAATATTTTAACTGTTTTTTCAAAAAATAAAACGTTTTGAAGAAACGGTTCGTCAACATATTGCTTTTTTAAGGACTAGTTATTTTTAACAACCAAAAATATAATAAAAATTATTAATTTATTTTTACGACCGACCAATAGTATGACAAATATCCACACATAACAATCAATTGACACCAATTGGATTAGTTGAGTAAGGTTATAACGTAATACTGTCATTTTATCTCTTTCTACCATTCGTTTCGTTCAATTACTTATGTCGATGAAATTTCGGAAAGGAATGCAAATTGCTTCAAACCTTGTCAGTGGGAGGTAAACGATTACGTTTAGTCGTTATAATTTTTCAGTGGCGACAGCGTATTCATTGTTATTATAACTTCACCTTACCCAAAATGGCGCATAGCATGGTCCGGACATTTTCTGTGTATTTGACGATCAGTACATATACTTTATACGTGCGTGTGCGAAGCAAAGCCAATCGACTTTGCCGAATGATCTCGCCGATCCGCATAGTGGAAATGCGGCTTTAGGAACCAAGGTTGTCAGGGTGAGTCCAAATAGAGAGTAAATCGCAGAGCGTAATAATCACGCACATATAAAAGTAACTGTACTGATCGTCAAATAAAGAGAAAATATGCTATGCGCCATTTTGGGTAAGGTGAAGTTATAATAACAGTGAATACGTTGTCGCCACTGAAAAATTATAACGACTAAACGTAATCGTTTACCTCCCACTGACAAGGTTTGAAGCAATTTGCATACCTTTCCGAAATTTCATCGACATAAGTAGTTGAACGAAACGAATGGTAGAAAGAGATAAAATGACAGTATTACGTTATAAACTCACCCAACTTATCCAATTTGTGTCAATCAATTGTTATGTGTGGACGTCTGTTATACTATTGGTCGGTCGTAAAAATAATTTAAAAATTTTTATTATATTTTTGGTTGTTAAAAATAACTAGTCCTTAAAAAAAGCAATAACTTGACGAACCGTTTCTTCAAAACGTTTTATTTTTTGAAAAAACAGTTGAAATGTTAATTAGGTAGTACCCGTTATTTTCAGTATTTTCTAATTAAAATTTCCTTAGAAAGTTGAATGTTTCGCAAATTTCAAGTAAACTTGAGATTATAGACATACAAAATTATTACACTAAATTCTGTTCATATCTCAATAATACGAGCGTGCTGTTTAAAAATTGTTTTTCTACGGCTAGTTCTAATTATGGATTTAACATAAACACTTGTGTCCCTATATCCCCAAACGGTCGAGTATCTTACTTTAAAACAGTTAAGTGTAACATAATTGTTTTCATCACACAACTTATAAAAAATTTGAGAAGTAACAATTTGTAAGATATTTAAAACTTTTATTTAAATAAGTAACATTCAATTTTATATTCAAATAATGTTAAATACAACATTTTACTTCCTTGGGCTGTGTTAAACACCATACTACACTATAATTAAATAAATATTATTGATTATAATTTATTAGGACATATAAATTTGAACCCTACAAGCCAACAAACGAGGTCCTTCAGAATAAAAAGTTTATTTATAGTACGTTTGGTCTTCAAACCCCTACATATCTTCACAAAATAATAAAAAAAAAGTATATTAAAGGTTGAATAGTATCATTAATGGGGGGTCTTCGGGCTGGCCTATGGTTCCAACCCCCTGGTCGTACACAGTTCCTCTATCACCGGTCAAGTTTCAGGTTTTCTTTCAAACTTACTTGTCAGGACAGGAAGTCTTGCAATAATCGGCTGGATGTTTAGTGAATTCATACAATAATTGATTGGGGGACAGCTAGGACGATGGATTTTAGTCATACTACATAGAGCAGTGGTTTCTACCGTTACAAGTTTTATGAGTGCTGGCTTCCTGCAATTACTGTATGTAGGGGTATGTATTCCTATTAAAGTCAGTATATTGCTTTGTATATATGAGTTGTTTTTCTTGATATGCCTTTTTCTTTGTATATTAGACTCCTCAGGTATTTGGCCCTTTGTATACATTTTTGTTTAACAGTTCCAAAGTGCCAATTTAAGATAATTTTGTGGTCTATATTTACACCTAAATATTTGACTGATGGCTTGGTGCATATTACTTGGTTGTTAAGTTATATAAAATAAATTTAATCCAGGGAAAAACAAAGATCACTTCACAATAACAACAATGACACTATTTTTTGACTTTTGACGGTTAATTTGACGTGCCAAAACGTCACTTTTACCCAAAAAGGTGCAGAGCATACTCCGGACAGCTCCATTACCATCTATCATACATTTTATTTTCACAAATCCATGACTACACCTCTATTAGTATTATCATTTCGAACACCTAATAGTCTCATTGCTACAGTTCTAGTCAACCAAAGATAGGTACAAAAAATTACACTTCCTTTCTTGTGATGCGCACGTAACCAATTTTTTAAAATTATTTCCTATTCCTATTAACCTTGACGAAAATTCCTCGTATAATTCCACCTACGGAAAATTTTCCTCGCTTGCTTCTTAATTAAAAAATCCCAATTAGGACACAAAATAGCCTGGGCAAAACAATAGCCAATGAAATTGCATGAAGAACTGCAGTATAAGCAATAAGTCGAGAAAATGTCACATAATGTACAGGATGTCTCGCTTATAAACGCAGTAAAAGAACATAGTGGAATAGCGCTTATTAAAAACGGGCCCTATGATTCACAAATTCCATTAATAGTCCATGGAAATTAAACTTATGTAGCGAAAAAAATGTAACTATCAATTTTATCGCTGAAAAGGGTATATTTTGGCATCACTAAAAACATACTTCGATGGAAATTCATACGATCCATGGCTAACAAAATGGCGACCAAAAAATAATAATTTTTTTCAGTTTTTCCAGTTTATCTTGAAAAATAAGACTTCTATGAAAAAATGTTTCAAACAAAAGTTGTAGATAATTGAAAAACCTATCGATTAATATAATTAAAATTATAGGTGGCGCCACTAGTTATCGAAATATAATTTTTTTTTCTCGGAAAATTCCATTTTTTTAAATTTATATTTAAATGATATTTATTAATTAACTATCGCTTCAGAATTCTAGGAAATGATAGATATTTTTGACCCAAAAAAGTGTGTTTAATCCGAAATTTGTGAGTTGAATAGTTTCCGAGAAAATCGAGCTCAAAGTTGAAAATTCGATGTCGATTATTATCCTTCCTAATAAAAATACAGCAACCAGGTTGACAGCAATTTGTTTGAAATGACGTATATTTTTAAGATATATTTTCAAAAAAAATTTTTTTTTTATTTTTCATCGAGAAAATGCGAAAAACACTTTTTTGCACTCGAAAAATTGCAATAACTCTTTTGTCAGTGTACTTACGATTATTTTAATACGTTTATTAGATTTAGATATATCATTTCCGATCTCTGGAAAAAAAAGTTGTTTTACGATAAAATTTACCTTTTTTAAAAAAAAATCGCCACGTCGCGGTTTATAAATATTAAGGGCTGAAATTTACAGAAGACATTATTGAATACTTGTAGTTTATCGAGAAATTTTTCGGTTTCACGAAAAACATCCCTGTAAGATCTATGGACCTCTGAAAACTACCCACAGAATCTATCCGCCGATATTCATATAGCGCGGGTACAGCTAGTCAGCGGGTTGCTATGTTACAAGGCGCAGATGTCTTCCGCTCTTGGCAGTATCCGGTTCGGAGCCGGCATTCTGGTAACACCTGTCATGTCGGAGTAGTATGCTTTGGAGTTAATTTGATATAACATTTTGACATACTAGAAAGAAAAAATATTATAGTGTTTGTACATTTGTGAAAGCACCATTGCAAACATTTTTTGCATTTAAAAGCGTTTTAGTGAAAGTTCACGCAGATTTTAACATTAAAAAATTATTTGAACACGAGGTGGACCGTTGAATGTGACATATAAATCATTACGAAACAGTGTATATATCTATACAAAGGTAAGAAAAATTGTAAAATATTATCTTATAAAATTATTACGTAGAACTTGTTAATAAGCTTTTTTTAAAATTGTTCATTCAATTAAATTTAATACAAAATTATTGTAGAATTGTATACAGATATATATGATATATTAATGTATTTATTGATTTCTTGACATATATATATATATATATATATATATATATATATATATATATATATATATATATATAAATAAAGTTCTTGTCCGTATAATATAAAAACAGAAAAAATAAAATCTTTGGCATAGCGGACCTGAAATGTGTCAATCTGTACTATTCTCATGTTAAAAAGTGCGGAGCATTCCCAAGTATGGAAAGACTCCGGGTCCGACAGATGGCGACAGCGCTGTTTCGTCCTGATGTGGGACTCGTCAGGCCACGGCAGTCGGTACAAACCATCATCTCGCCTCTGTATCCTATAAAACTGAATTTATGATTAAAAACAGCAAATAGGACGACAAAGGCGACATCTCGATGGTTCACTCGATAACACAAGAACTACACAGATTGACAAAACTTGTAAAAACCACCATGTGGTGGCGCGACGGTGAATAAAAATAGAAATCTGTAAAATCGTATACACAAAACGCGCTGCTATTTTTATTCACCGTCGCACCACCACATGGCGGTTTTTACAAGTTTTGCCAATCTGTGTAGTTCTTGTGTTATCGAGTGAACCATCGAGATGTCGCCTTTGTCGTCCTATTTGCTGTTTTTAATCATAAATTCAGTTTTATAGGATACAGAGGCGAGATGATGGTTTGTACCGACTGCGGTGGCCTGACGAGTCCCACATTAGGACGAAACAGCGCTGTCGCCATCTGTCGGACCCTGAGTCTTTTCATACTTTGGAATGCTCCGCACTTTTTAACATAAGAATAGTACAGATTGACACATTTCAGGTCCGCTATGCCAAAGATTTTATTTTTTCTGTTTTTATATTACACGGACAAGAACTTTATTTATTTATTTTCTACTTATGTGGCTTAAAAACACACTAAACGGTGCTCTCATGGGAGGATCTTTGGTGCGACACGTGGCTTTCGTTGCCAATCTAGCAGCAAGCCTAGTTGCTTTGTACCGAATAATGCGACCCCTATCCTTTGAGCAGCGCGTTTTGTGTATACGATTTTACAGAGCTCTATTTTTATTCACCATCGCGCCACCACATGGCGGTTTTTACAAGTTTTGTCAATCTGTGTAGTTCTTGTGTTATCTAGTGAACCATCGAGATGTCGCCTTTGTCGTCCTATTTGCTGTTTTTAATCATAAATTCAGTTTTATAGGATACAGAGGCGAGATGATGGTTTGTACCGACTGCGGTGGCCTGACGAGTCCCACATTAGGACAAAACGGCGCTGTCGCCATCTGTCGGACCCGGAGTCTTTCCATACTTTGGAATGCTCCGCACTTTTTAACATGAGAATAGTACAGATTGACACATTTCAGGTCCGCTATGTCAAAGATTTTATTTTTTCTGTATATATATATATATATATATATATATATATATATATATATATATATATATATATATATATATATATATATATATATATATATAGTAATGTATATGTTTTATATTTTGTATTTTTATATTATACTTTTTGTTCAAACTGTATTTTTTTAATAAAATGCTGGATTGCTAATAAAATCAGAAATAACTTTTTATTAATAATATAATCTAAATATTATAATTTTACCATATACTTTACTCCAAAATGTCACCAGTTGCACAAAGCGATATGTGCGTGTAGTCCGTAGCTGAGCGGCACGCCTGCAGCATAACAACCAGCTGACTAGCTGGTTCCGCGCGATTTGACTACCGTCGGATAGATTCTGTGGGTAGTTTTCAGAGGTCCATAGATCTTAGAGGGATATTTTTCTTGAAACCGAAAAATTTCTCGATAAACTACAAGTATTCAATAATGTCTTCTATAAATTTTAGTCCTTAATATTTATAAACCGCGACGTTGCGAATTTTTTTAAAATAGGTAAATTTTATCGTAAAACAATTTTTTTTCCAGGGATCGGAAATGATATATCTAAATCTAATAAACGTATTAGAATAATCGTAAGTACACTACACTGACAAAAAAGTTATTGCAATTTTTCGAGTACAAAAAAAAGTCTTTCGCAATTTTCTCGACAAAAAATCAAAAAAAAAAAATTTTGAAAATATGTCTTAAAAATATACGTCATTTCAAATAAATTGCTGTCAACCTGGTTGCGGTATTTTTATTATAAAGGATAATAATCGACATCGAATTTTCAACTTAAAGCTCGATTTTCTCGGAAACTATTCAACTCACAAGTTTCGGATTAAACACACTTTTTTGGATCAAAAATATCTATCATTTCCTAGAATTCTGAGGCGATAGTTAATTTTTAAATATCATTTAATTATAAATTTAAAAAAAAATTGAATTTTTCGAGAAAAAAAATTATATTTCGATAACTAGTGGCGCCACCTATAACTTTAATTGTATCAATCGATAGGTTTTTCAATTATTTACAACTTTTGTTTGAAATATTTTTTCATACAACCCTTATTTTTCAAGATAAACTGGAAAAACTGAAAAAAGTGACCATTTTTTGGCCGCCATTTTGTAAGCCATGGACCGTATGAATTTCCATCGAAGTATGTTTTTAGTGATGCCAAAATATACCCTTTTCAGCAATAAATTCCATGGATTATAAAAGTACTGCTATTAGAATTTTTATCATTAGTTGATCGGTTTGGTTTTGTCAACATATTCTAAACTTTAATAATATTTTTGCACGTTCCGTACATACCTTCGTGCGAACACAACGTCATTAAAACGACAAATACTCCCAATTATTAATTAATTAGAGAATGAAATGCACGGATGACTTGATGCATTGACATAGACAGTGGCGTAGATAATTATTGAAGTTTATATAACAAAAACAATTTTTTGTTTTTATTACACTTAAACTGTCGTTCCTTGTTTCTATTTTAGCTTGAGGAATTCATGTTTCGCTTCACTTTTGTGCAAATAATAAAAATCTTTTAACGAGTTTCATCGCTAAATAGAACTTATTTTTACTAAACTATTGCAAAATTGTGTAAATTTAAGCATTGGAAATTGTGTGTTATATCTTTCCAAAATGTCTTATTCCGCACACTTATGGAAAATTTAAGAAGATTTTTATTTTTTTTATGGCATGCTTGATCACGAACCTTTGATAACAATTGCTTTTTTAGTCATCGTGATATCAATTATTCTTTTGGCTATAATTCCCAAACAAATAAAGATATCGAATTATTTTTTTTACATTTTCTCTTGCAAATTTATTCTACTTTCCGCATATGATATAAAAACTATGTCTTTCTATTTAAAATTTCGGAATAAAATTGAAAAAGAGGTAGGGGTTCCAAATAACGTCCTCTAGCGAGGGTTCCGCAAATCATTCTACTATAGCGACTATTTTATTTGAACTGTTAAACATTCCTTTCTTAAACGAAACCAATTTTACCAAATTCGGTTCAACCAACAAACCAAACCTCTGATAATTTTTATCAGTAAACTTACCCCCCCCCCCCCCTCTCCTGCCCTAACTTTACATCTTATGGCAAAAAGTGTTGATTCAAAAAGATGTAGAATTGTAGTAAAATTTTCAATGTTATATTTTTTTGATAGCTTCTATAAGGATATTTTCCACCGGAAATGGCCCCGGTTTTGAATTTTTAAATGGAACATCCTATATATTTTAACATTTTTGGATTTCTGAGACAATTCTAGATCAGAATGTGACATTTTAAAAACTTTTTACGTCTACTTCATTTTTTTAGAGCCACTTTTAAAATTGCATCTAGGTGGCCATGATCGGACGCAAACTAATCTAAGGGCCTTAGGTGATGTCAAAAAAATACAATCGCAAAGTTTTAGTTACTCGTATGAAAGACAGGAGTAAGACAAGTTGACAAAATTACGTCTTCATTTCTAACTATTAATTTTCAAATGGCGACCCCTTTTTGACAACTACTTTTCGAAAAAAGCATTCTTTGACGAATCTAACGGTACTAATTTATTTGCGATTGGATTAGACATAAGAACAGAAATTAAATATTATTAAGCAAAATACTGGATAATTTATTTACTTATGACAAGTGCGCCATGGACAGCCATGATGCAAAATAATTTGTAACTGTTTTTATCAAGTATTCTTTGGAAAACAAAGCACTCACTTAAGTAGATAATGACAGTGACATACGCTCTAAGAACAGACGTAAAAGTTTCTTAATTTTCGTTAAGTTTAGTTTAAATTTTCGTTAAAATAATGTATACTCAAAGTGAAAAAGTAGATAGATAGATATGTTATTAATATTTGGAGAGTGTCATAGAAATTCAAGGAATGCTGCCGAGTTGTATGCTCATAGATATCCGAATCGGCAACATCCAGCCCATCAGTATTTTCCGTATGTCGAGACTCGTTTTAGGCAAATAGGAAATCAAGAGGCGGAACAGAGGTTTATCATAAATGAAGAGACTGAGATTAACGTACTTGCTATGGTTGAGGTTGATAAAACAGTTTCGTTAAGAAAAATTAGTCAAGAACTGCAGATAAGTTATAAATCAGCAAGAAAAATACTGAAAAAGCATGGATATCGAGCATTTAAATATCAGTTACATCAACATTTGTATACTGAGGATGGCGATAGACGGGTAGTGTTTTGTGATTGGCTGCTTCGAAATCATAGAGTTAACCCAAATTTTATCGATTTTATTCTATTTTCCGACGAATCCCGATTTACAAATAATGGTATGTTCAATAAGCAAAATACTCGGTACTGGGCCCAACAAAATCGACATGAAATGAGAGAGGGCAATTTTCAAGAAAGATTTGGCGTCAATGTCTGGGCTGGTATCGTTGGAAACAGAATAATTGGGCCAATATTGTTTCAAGGTCAGTTAACAGGGGTTAGATACTGAGGTTTTCTTCAAAATGAAATCGAAAATCATCTCAATGATATACCTTTAGCAGTTTTACGGCGAATTTACTTTCAACAAGATGAAGCACCGCCTCACAATACTAGAGAAGTTCTTAATTATTTAATAGAGCATTTTAATAATCGAATTATTGCAACCAATGGTCCGGTACGGTGGCCAGCCCGCTCACCGGATCTTACTGTGCTCGATTTCTTTGTCTGGGGATATGTTAAAGAAAGGGTTTACTATGGAGCAGCCCCAGCTACTCTTGAAATATTAGAAGAAAGAATTTTACGGGCATTTAGAAGTATAACGCCCCAAATGCTACAAAACGTGTTGAGAGAAACAATTGAACGAGCTAAAATGTGTCGTGAAAAAGAAGGAATGCACTTTGAACATTTACTACACTAAACTTTTTAACAAATTCAGCTACTGTACTTTCAAATATTTTAAGTGCGTCGTCTAAGTTATTAGTTTATTTTGTTAGATTTTTGTTAATTTTGTTAAATTTTTAATCCAATTCCTGTCTTTCATACTAGTCACTAAAACTTTGCGATTGCATTTTTTTGACATCACCTAAGGCCGTTAGATTAGTTTGCGTCCGATCATGGCCACCTAGATGCAATTTTAAAAAAATGAAGTAGACGTAAAAAGTTTTTAAAATGTCACATTCTGATCTAGAATTGTCTCAGAAATCCAAAGATGTTAAAATATACAGGGTGTTCTATTTAAGGATTCAAAACCGGGGCCATTTCCGGTGAAACCGGAAGTGACCGGAAAGTGGAAAATATGCGAAAACTCTCCTTTTCACATAACATTTACCTGTACCAATTCTCATTTTGATACACATAATACTCTAGAAATTATGACTTGTCTAATAGATTCGTTGACACTCGGTATATATATATATATATATATATATATATATATATATATATATTTATATTTCCTGTTTTTCTTGAACCATTTATTATATGTATCAATATGTTCTTTTGTATTCCTGGCGTTTCGCCTTTTGTTGAAAGCATTTTCAAAAAGTTTTTTTAAAATTTTTATATTAATTTCCTTAATTTAATAACCTAAAATTTAAAATGCACAAATTGTGGTTAAAACACATACATACATATTAACAGAAAAAGTTAAAAGGTTAAAAGACAATACAAAAAAAAAATTTAAAAACTTATTTTACAATTAAAAACTTATATGATTTTAAAAATATTTAAATTATTACAAAAAAGTGTAGTTACGCATCTTGAGCTTGCCATTTCTATTTCGATAATGACTGATAAAATTTATTTATTGTAGTATTGGAAAAACAATTCTTTTTTGATTACATTATTTTTTAAATCATTACTTATAGAATCTTTGTCTTTTTATACTAAAATTGATAACATATAAATGTTCTAAGAGGATGTTTCCCTCTATTGACTTTTAAGAGGGTATCAGATTTGTGTAAATGTGGCTTAAGTAACTTATATTAGTTCTGTCGTTAACTGCGTCTTTTTTTTCTTTTTTTATTTCGATCATCTCCTTTACACTCAATTTGTTATAATTATGGTCACGTGGTTTGTTGGGAGGATTGTTAGAATTATAAAATTTGAGTATGCTCTCTTTTATTATTTTATCAATGTCCCTAAGCATAAAATTGCTCCTTAATAAGGTCTCTTTCACTTCTCTTAAAACAGGGGGTCTAAATCCAGGGGAAGTTAAAATGATGGCTCTATCTGCTAGACCAATAATGACATTCTTTTTCTGGGACATTGATTGATTTAAGTGGAAATTCAAGTATCTCTCTGACCATGTGGGTTTAGTATACCACTAGGTTAAGATTTTATTTTCTCTGCGGATTAGAGTTGTAGATCTACAACCACCAAGCACAGAAGATGCCAAATGAGATTTTGGCGAAACATCTGCAAAGTTCTACAGGAAACCAAACGAACGAACGGATGTATTCCCGAGAGAGAGAGAGAGAGAGCGAGCGAGAAAGAGAGAGAGAAAATATTCCGAGCATTAGGGATATGAATTTTTTTTTTTTATTTTGACATTCATTAAGTACTTTTTGCACTTTTGAGCTTTTTCTCTGCAGTAACACCTTAACCATTGAACAATGTTACTAATACGTAATATGACCATTTCATCTTTCAAAAAATGGGCGCATGGAGCATGGAATTTCTATGATGCTACAACTATTATTAAAACCCAATGCTAAAGACAGTGAAAGAACAATGTCATCCAGAACATCCACGCCGCTGACTTCCAAGTGTTTCATGCCATCCTGTCGTTCCTGGGGCAGGGCCGACCGCGACGACAAACAAAACAATTAAAAGCATCCTGGGGATCAATTGGAAACAGCTGAACGTCGATAACGTAACGACGGAATTAATTCAATTTATGGGGATCGGTGCACGTCCCATTGCGTCTCTAGAATTTACTAGGCAAAGCATCGATAACGATAATCCTGGAATATAATGGGTTGTCGTAATCGACGAAAGACATGACCACCTGATTATGAATATCGAACGTGGATTCCCGAAAAAGGATCAGCTAATTTGTTATAAAAAAAATAAATTGGTAATAATTAAAAAAGTGGTCTACGAGAATTTTTATCACCGTGCTAAAAGTTCCAAAATTAATTGTTCATGATGTTTTAAAAGTTACTAAATACCATCCTTGTAAAACAACAATTGTACAGGATGAGTCAACGATTGGATGAAGTAGGTTTGTGCCTTTTCGGTGAAATTAACAAAGAAACTATATTTATTGTTTGATACAGTTTATTTTTACGCAGATTTTAAAAATATTTAGGACTCTACAGGGTGAGCCAAAAAACTAGGACAGCATAAAGTTGTATTTTTTTAAATAGAACACCCTATATACGAATCGTATTTTCGATTTAGCTTATAATTTTAAATCTTTTTTATTAAGGGTTTACTATAACAAAACTTTATAGTTTCTGAGATAATTAAGTTTAAAGAAAAAAAGTCACATTTTCAAGCATCGATTCAATCCTAAATAACGTTTTCAATTTTGTGACAAATATATTCAAATTTAGAATTTAGCAAGGCCAAGAACAAGTTAACATAATTTTTACCTAATATTTGCAATAAAAGCTACAGGGTGTTGAACACATCAGCTTAAATTTGAACAAGTTTAAATGAATAAATATCTTTTTTTTTAAATGGTACACCCTGTATATTTTCATGTTATTTAATAGAATAATAAAAACCCTAAAAGTTTTGTTCAATATATCCTATACTTATTTATAATAGTTTTTGAGATATTTCAGTTTTTCTTATTTTCCATACTTTTTTATAGAAATAGTCTTCATTATCATAGTAGCCATGGCAAAAACAATGTAAAAGAACATTTTTCTGTGTGTCAAATTTATAACCGCAATCGCTTCTTTTGGTTTTTATGTAGTGTAGTTTGGTTTTTTTGCATTCGTCTTATATTGTAAAATGAATTTTCCAAAGAATGAGTTAACAGATATGATTTGTACAATAGGAGAGGCTCAAAAAAATTGCCTTCTTGCTCAAAGAATTTACAAAATGAAGTATCCTGATCGACGCCAGCCTAATACCCATACTTTTCAAAACTTAATGCAAAGATTTGATTCTTCTGGTACTGTTGATTATCCAAAACGTAAAGTGGTCAACAAACCAGTAACTAATGAAGGAAAAGAACTACAAGTTTTGTTAAATGTTCAGGAAAATCCTTATATTGGTAGCCGTCAGTTAGAAGCATTATGTGAAACATCACAATCCACCGCTAATCGTGCTACCAAGAAATATAGGTATCATCCATATCACATGGAATTACACCAAGAATTGCATGGACAGGATTTTGAAAGTCGTGTAAACTTTTGTCGTACAATAAATGCGGAGATTCAATTAAATCCAAATTTATTATGCAAGGTAATGTTTAGTGATGAAGCTACTTTTAAAAGTAACGGTGCCGTAAATAGACGCAACATGCATTATTATGCCACAGAAAACCCATTTTGGATTAGAGAGGTGCAACATCAAAACCACTGGTCATTAAATGTTTGGTGTGGTATTCATCATAATCGAATTATTGGACTCCACTTTTTTAATGAACCACTAAATGGCCATAGTTACCTGAACTTTCTACAAGAAGAACTACCCCAACTGCTTCAAGGTCTCGATAGGGATGAGCTCGACAGTATGTGGTTCCAGCAGGATGGTGCGCCTCCGCATTACCATCGTGAAGTTCGTGCGTTTTTGGACCAACGATATCCGCAAAAATGGATTGGACGTGGGGGTTTCATTGAGTGGCCACCAAGGTCTTGCGACATCACCCCATTAGATTTCTTCCTATGGGGTTATATTAAAAATAAGGTGTATGTTAATCCACCAACAACAGTGGAAGATATGCGAAACAAGATTAGGGATACCTGTAGAACAATAACACCACTAATTTTGTCCAGGGACCGAGAAAATCTGCAAAAAATACTAAATTTGTGCATTGCACAAGAGGGTCGTTTATTCGAACACTTATTAAAAAGAAATGATTAATCTCAGTATTTAATAGGTAATTTTTTTGTTTCAATTTAGTATAAAAGTAAATATGTATTTGCCTTGTCGTTATTGTTGTGTTAATTTTTTCACATTATGTTTAATTAAACTATTGCCGTTGTAATATAACGAATAATGTATTTCATCATATTTAACCACATTCTGTTTGTTTCTATAGTTTCTTTTTATTATTTTACATGGCTACCATGATAATGAAGACTATTTCTGTAAAAAAGTATGGAAAATAAGAAAAACTGAAATATCTCAAAAACTATTATAAATAGGTATAGGATATATTGAACAAAACTATACAGGGTGTACCATTTAAAAAAAAAGATATTTATTCATTTAAACTTGTTCAAATTTGAGCCGATGTGTTCAACACCCTGTAGCTTTTATTGCAAATATTAGGTAAAAATTATGTTAACTTGTCCTTGGCCTTGCTAAATTCCAAATTTGAATATATTTGTCACAAAATTGAAAACGTTATTTAGGATTGAATTGATGCTTGAAAATGTGACTTTTTTTCTTTAAACTTAATTATCTCAGAAACTATAAAGTTTTGTTATAGTAAACCCTTAATAAAAAAAGATTTAAAATTATAAGCTAAATCGAAAAAACGATTCGTATATAGGGTGTTCTATTTAAAAAAATACAACTTTATGCTGTCCTAGTTTTTTGGCTCATCCTGTAGAGTCCTAAATATTTTTAAAATCTGCGTAAAAATAAACTATATCAAACAATAAATATAGTTTCTTTGTTAATTTCACCGAAAAGGCACAAACCTACTTCATCCAATCGTTGACTCACCCTGTACAAGGACTTCAAGGAAGCTAGGAAAATCGTTTTTTGTAATTCCTATGTTGGTAAATGTTTAAGAAAACTTTACCTTTTCCGATGAAGTTTTAAGGACAAATAAAACACATTCAGTATCTACGGAGTTTTTAATGAAAAGCATCACCGTTACTGGGTTCTTGAAAACCCGCAATTAATCGAACCACGCAGATTACAAATATGATTTCGTTTTAATGTGTGGTGCGAAATCATCGATAAAAAATATCTTATTTAGATTTAAAATATTAGCATTTTTGTGAAATACTTTAATTACTTATCTTCAAAATGTATTTATTAATATTTTAATAATTACAATACAGTGTTTTTAATATTATCCATTATTTTTAACAAATCGTTTGATTAGCCCATTTTTTTGTATAACCAAACCTTGACAGGACAAAGATATATTGTAATGATACAAAATCAAATTATTCCTGCCATTCGAGAAGTTCTGACGAATAATCGGTTTGGTAAGGTGTGGTTTCAGCAAGAGGGTTGCCCCACATATAATTCCAGGGACGTAGAAACATATTTAACAGAGACTTTTGGTGTAAAAATAATCTCCTACAGTGGTCCTATGCGCTGGCCTGCTAGGTGTCCAGACCTAACACCTTTAGACTTATTTATTGAGATCTTGAGATATATAAATTTAATGTCCCTCAAAGCAGGGAAGTTCTTGAACACAGAACTCGCAATATTCTTGGTGCAACAGTGTACTGAAAAATATGGTAGACATTTTGAACTTTAGTTTGACTATGTAGTTTGTAATTATTAAATCAGATTTTTACAATAGGAAACGCAGTCTTATTGAGAGATGTTGTTATTAGTTTGAATTTATCCTTAAGTAAAAAAATTATTTAAGATTTCGGTGTCCTCAAATATTCACAATTTTTATTAAAAATATATATATATATATATATATATATATATATATATATATATATATATATATATATATATATATATAACATTCTATTACTGATATCCAATCATTCGCAACATTGTAATGATGAATGAGTTTTGTCCCAACGTTGTGTTCATTTTATCTTCTTCTCCTTCTTCTTCTAGGTAGAACCAAGTTCTATTATCTACACAATGCCTCATCGATCCTCGTTTGGGGTCGAAATCCAGCTGCCTCTCCATCTTTCGGGGGGCCGTCCAGGCGGCCGTTTGGTGTTTGGTTTCTCTCCCATCACGGTTTTTGCTAGTCTGTCATCGTCCATTCGTTCCACGTGGTCTCTCCACTGCCTACGACGGTTTCGAACCCACTTCACAACATCCCCCACTCCGCTGTCCTCGCGTATTTTTGCGTTTCTTATTCTATCTCTTAAACTTGTTCCCGTGATCATTCTCAGCGTTTTCATTTCTGTGGTTCTCATAATTTGTTTTGTCTTTGTTGTTTCATTTCTTGTTTCTGCGCCGTAGGTCAGTATCGGTCTTACACAGACCTTGTAAATTCTTGCTTTGCTCTCAACGGTCATATGTCTATTGTTCCAGATTATGTCTCTTAGTTGGCCTGATATCATGGCCGCTTTGTTGGCTTGTATACGTACTTCTTCCGTTACTGCCCTGTTACTTGTTATATGTGCTCCCAGGTATTTAAACTTCCCAACCTGTTCGATATGTTTGTCATCAACCATTAGTTTGCATCTTACCGGTTCTTTTGCTATTACCAGTGCTTTGGTTTTCTCCACAGATATTTTCATATTATACTGTTTGGCTGTTCGATTGAGATAGAAAAGCATTCTTTGTAAGTTGTCCTCGCTATCTGCTGTCAAGGCAACATCGTCTGCTAAGCATATAATCTGAACTGTGTTGTGTCCCATTGGGTACCCAATATTTGTGCTTTTTACCTCATCAGTGATTTCGTCCATGATTACATTGAAAAGTGTTGGACTTAGGCTATCACCCTGTCTTATTCCTATGGATAGTGGAATTTCCTCTGTTAGAGTGTTATTTGTTTTAATTACCATGGTGTTTTTGGAATTCAGTTCGTATATTGTGCGTATGATTGCTTCGTCTACCTGTTTTCTTCGCCGTAGTTTTGTTATGTGTTCCAGTTTGACTCGGTCAAACGCTTGTGTAAAGTCCACAAAACAAATGAACAGCGGTTTATGGTATTCGATAGATTTTTCAACCAGCTGTCTGATAATAAATATACCGTCGATAGTAGAGCGGTTATTCCGGAAGCCCTGCTGTTCTTCCCACGCCCCTAACTTGTCTACGATCCGTTGTGACAGAATTTTGGTTAATAATTTGGCTGAACTGTTCAGTAGGCTGATTCCCCTGTAGTTTTCGGGTTGTTTCTTTGATCCTCTTTTGTGGATCGGAATTGTGATGTGAGCGTCAAAATTATAGTATTGGAGTATAGTCTAGGATTGTTTAGTCAATGCTTATACTGAAAGTCATATGACATATACAGCCGCGTAAAAGTGCATATTAGTATTTCTGATGTTTGAAATCACGATGTTTCAGACGCAGAGCTGTTTAGTAGACGCGCGAATTTGCACTTGTACATCAAGATGTAAACTGAGCCATAGACAAGTGGAAAAAGCTCTATTTAGTGATTAAATGCGTTACAATACCTTTAATATGTTACACCCACAGTTAAACATGTTAAAGGTAGAATTTTCACTTAGAGCTGTTTTTTATTGAACGGGGTGGGCCTTTTATGCTTAATTAATGAGTGGCTCGCACGATAACAATTAATTTTTTTAATGTAACCACTTAAGTCCTATTTATTTCGTATAAATATTTCACGACAGCACAAAACTCTTTACCTATAAAAATAAAGGACCCGAATTGCTCAAAAAGCTGGAATTTCCAATTCAGTAAATCTAGGATCCCATCATCGAACTATTTCTCGTTTTGTCGTGCTACGGTCATCAAAATATCGCAAGTGAGCTGTAAAAGATTAACAATTTATTTCTTGGAAATATTTCGGTGTGGAGTAATTTCTATCGTGGGTTTCAATTATCAATCTGTAATTTTGTTTTAAAATTACAAGGACGAAAACTTATCTGTTTGTTTACTTGTTTGATTTTAAAAGCGCACATAACGGTGATCTCATAAGGGGATCACTGGTGCGACACCTAGCTTTGGCTGGCAAAATTGTGGCAGGCTTGGTTGCCAGTACCGAATAGTGCGACTCCTATCCTTGGGGTAGCGCATTTCGTCTGTCGAGTTCTGATATATATATTTTTTAATTCACCGTCGCGCCATCACATGGCGGTTTTATACAACATAAATTGTGTTGCTCTTGGGCTATTGAGTGAACCATCGAGATGTCGCCTTTGTTGTCTTGTTTTTTACTGCTTATGGGACACAAATGTGAAGTGATGATTTGTACCGAATGCAATGGCCTGACGAGTCCCATATTAGGACGCTATCGTCGTTTTTGGACGCGGAGTCTCCATTATTTCGAAGTTCTCCGCCATTTTAACATGAGAGTAATGTTTATTTACTATCGCATAAACGCTTGGTCGTCATACGGATTGCGTACCAGTTCTACGGGTACGGGTATGTCAATATTCGTAGAGATCGCTCGACAATTTGACAACATATCAGCGCTGGTTACCGTACACTAGTCCCATAGCACAGTCGTTCTTCTCCACCAGGTTGTATCTCTTGGGTATAATTTTGATGAAGCCTAGGTACCGATAATCCTGGATTAGTTAGTCCTAGGTTGATATGAACACTGCTTTCATCGTTGATTCGAGGAAATTCTCTAAATTTCGCATCCAACGAACCTTGAAGAGGTTTTTGTTGAGTGAATGTGAACATTGCATGTTCAGGTTGTTGAAAGGGGCACCACGCAGGTGGTGTGGGAGAGGAGCCGCCATAACCGTCCGACCCAGCGAAAAGCCAAGCTGCCACACCTTTCTTGCTGTTTATTTGTGGCACTTGGGAATGATGAGCCATCGCTTTTAAATTTTGAATAGAAGAAAAATTTTTCTTAGCCAGAATTTAAAAAGGGATTATGGGTATGCGTCTAGGAGGAGAGATGAAGTGCTCCAGACGCCTTTAGAAAATTTGAAAAAAATTAAATTTAAAGAGTTTGGGGTTTAATAATAATTTGTTAAAAAAATGTATGGGTAAGAAGATCGCTTCATTAAAACAAGTGCAAAAATTAGATATTCCCGAAAAACAAGATGCCGCAAGTAAAATGTTGAAATTTTATGAGCGTAATGTCTCTGAAGGGTTAAGTTTTTCTATCTAATTTTTGTTTCTTCACGAAAATAAGAAAGCCTTTGTCGCTTATTATCCTCGAAAAAATGACTATTTTTTATATGTTATTTTGTTGTTTGAGTATGGGAAAACTCAAGTTATGGTATAAAGTTTCGCGATCTTTAGTTGCCAGATCTCGTTCCACCGTAACATCCTTCAGGTATAAGGAGTATACGCATATTTGGCAGAACACAAGTGAATCTGGGATCCCTTTTTATCCCGAAACCTTACCTAGGAAGGAGTCCGTAAACAGGTACTCCTTACGTCCGCACTCTATTTTAAAATATAAGTTTTGGCCAGTGAAAACGATTAGATTGTTGAGAGTTGCTATAATCCAGCGGTCCTTCGTAATCGGGTCAGGTATTCTTCGATTCTTCTATCGATCTGCGGCTCTCTTGATCTGCTGCTAAATTGCTGCAAAAACGTGGGGTTTATATAGTGATCGGGTCGACACGCCCCAAAATCAGATTATAACTTTTCGACCCAAATTTTAAAGTTTGATTATGTCGCCGGATCTGGATATTTGAAAGTGCTTCTGACATATAAAGGAACGTTGAAAAAACAATTTTCTTGTTTTTCTTTGTGGAAATGTGTATTTTCAACATTACAAACATTATGTTCACTTAGCCGAGATTTATTTTATTTTATATATACATATATATATATATATATATATATATATATATATATATATATATATATATATCACCGTTGGTATATAAGAAACAGTGTCCTTCGAGAAGTGGATACTGTGAGCCAGAGTTTCGGAGAGTCAGCAACTTAACCAGAAGTCACAAAAAAACGACTCCACAGTTAGGGGACCACTGGTATATAACAAATAGTGACCTTCTAGAAGTGGATACTGTAAGCCAGAGAGCCAGAGATTCAAAAACTTTACTAGACGTCACAAAAACGACTTTGTTCTCACTTAAAGAAATAAAGCTTAAGAAACTCAAGTTTTTTGAGTTACTGTAGTGTACAGGGTGAGTCAACGATTGGATGAAGTAGGTTTGTGCCTTTTCGGTGAAATTAACAAAGAAACTAAATTTATTGTTTGATACAGTTTATTTTTACGCAGATTTTAAAAATATTTACGGCTCTACAGGGTGAGCCAAAAAATTAGGACAGCATAAAGTTGTATTTTTTTAAATAGAACACCCTATATACGAATCGTATTTTCGATTTAGCTTATAATTTTAAATCTTTTTTATTAAGGGTTTACTATAACAAAACTTTATAGTTTCTGAGATAATTAAGTTTAAAGAAAAAAAGTCACATTTTCAGGCATCAATTCAATCCTAAATAACGTTTTCAATTTTGTGACAAATATATTCAAATTTGGAATTTAGCAAGGCCAAGGACAAGTTAACATAATTTTTACCTAATATTTGCAATAAAAGCTACAGGGTGTTAAACACATCGGCTCAAATTTGAACAAGTTTAAATGAATAAATATCTTTTTTTTTAAACGGTACACCCTGTATATTTTCATGTTATTTAATAGAGTAATAAAAACCCTAAAAGTTTTGTTCAATATATCCTATACCTATTTATAATAATTTATGAGATATTTCAGTTTTTCTTATTTTCCATACTTTTTTACAGAAATAGTCTTCATTATCATAGTAGCCATGGCAAAAACAATGTAAAAGAACATTTTTCTCTGTGTCAAATTTATAACCGCAATCGCTTCTTTTGGTTTTTATGTAGTGTAGTTTGGTTTTTTTTGCATTCATCTTATATTGTAAAATGAATTTTCCAAAGAATGAGTTAATAGATATGATTTATACAATAGGAGAGGCTCAAAAAAATTGCCTTCTTGCTCAAAGAATTTACAAAATGAAGTATCCTGATCGACGCCAGCCTAATACCCATACTTTTGAAAACTTAATGCAAAGATTTGATTCTTCTGGTACTGTTGATTATCCAAAACGTAAAGTGGTCAACAAACCAGTAACTAATGAAGAAAAAGAACTACAAGTATTGTTAAATGTTCAGGAAAATCCTTATATTGGTAGCCGTCAGTTAGCAGCATTATGTGAAACATCACAATCCACCGCTAATCGTACTACCAAGAAATATAGGTATCATCCATATCACATGGAATTACACCAAGAATTGCATGGACAGGATTTTGAAAGTCGTGTAAACTTTTGTCGTACAATAAATGCGGAGATTCAATTAAATCCAAATTTATTATGCAAGGTAATGTTTAGTGATGAAGCTACTTTTAGAAGTAACGGTGCCGTAAATAAACGCAACATGCATTATTATGCCACAGAAGACCCATTTTGGATTAGAGAGGTGCAACATCAAAACCACTGGTCATTAAATGTTTGGTGTGGTATTCATCATAATCGAATTATTGGACCCCACTTTTTTAATGAACCACTAAATGGCCATAGTTACCTGAACTTTCTACAAGAAGAACTACCCCAACTGCTTCAAGGTCTCGATAGAGATGAGCTCGACAGTATGTGGTTCCAGCACGATGGTGCGCCTCCGCATTACCATCGTCAAGTTCGTACGTTTTTGGACCAACGATATCCGCAAAAATGGATTGGACGTGGGGGTTTCATTGAGTGGCCACCAAGATCTTGCGACATCACCCCATTAGATTTCTTCCTATGGGGTTATATTAAAAATAAGGTGTATGTTAATGCACCAACAACAGTGGAAGATATGCAAAACAGGATTAGGGATACCTGTAGAACAATAACGCCACTAATGTTGTTCAGGGTCCGAGAAAATCTGCAAAAAAGACTAAATTTGTGCATTGCACAAGGGGGTCGTTTATTCGATCACTTATTAAAAAGAAATAATTAATCTCAGTATTTAATAGGTAATTTTTTTGTTTCAATTTAGTATAAAAGTAAATATGTATTTGCCTTGTCGTTATTGGTGTGTTAATTTTTTCACATTATGTTTAATTAAACTATTGCCGTTGTAATATAACGAATAATGTATTTCATCATATTTAACCACATTCTGTTTGTTTCTGTAGCTTCTTTTTATTATTTTATATGGCTACTATGATAATGAAGACTATTTCTGTAAAAAAGTATGGAAAATAAGAAAAACCGAAATATCTCAAAAACTATTATAAATAGGTATAGGATATATTGAACAAAACTTTTAGGGTTTTTATTACTCTATTAAATAACATGAAAATATACAGGGTGTACCATTTAAAAAAAAAGATATTTATTCAATTAAACTTGTTCAAATTTGAGCCGATGTGTTCAACACCCTGTAGCTTTTATTGCAAATATTAGATAAAATTTATGTTAACTTGTCCTTGGCCTTGCTGAATTCTAAATTTGAATATATTTGTCACAAAATTGAAAACGTTATTTAGGATTGAATTGATGCTTGAAAATGTGACTTTTTTTCTTTAAACTTAATTATCTCAGAAACTATAAGGTTTTGTTATAGTAAACCCTTAATAAAAAAGATTTAAAATTATAAGCTAAATCGAAAATACGATTCGTATATAGGGTGTTCTATTTAAAAAAATACAACTTTGTGCTGTCCTAGTTTTTTGGCTCACCCTGTAGAGTCCTAAATATTTTTAAAATCTGCGTAAAAATAAACTGTATCAAACAATAAATATAGTTTCTTTGTAAATTTCACCGAAAAGGCACAAACCTACTTCATCCAATCGTTGACTCTCCCTGTACAAAAAGTAAGGTAAATTTGGCTTCGTTGTTTTAGTTAATTGTTTAAATCTAATAAACATTATTCGAGTAACATATTGGTTTTAAGTTTTAAACCCAAAATTCCAGAAGAGAAGGAAATGTTGTAAAATACAAAACACCGTAATTTTTTAACATTTCTAGTATTAAAACCGCATTGTCAAATACTACAATGCACAATCGCCCATCCCGCCTCTGAAATGAAACATTATTACTCCGTGTTCAATATGTTTAACATTGTTCGTGTCTCCTGTAGCGTTCGACGTTATAAATTGATTTTGGGTCCATCATTATGTAACCCAGATTCAAAAGAAGAGATAATTAAAATGTATCAACAAGTAGCAGCACAAAACTGCGTCATAATAATAATTATTCGTTGTAACAAACGGGAAATTCAAGAAAGTGATGGTTTGTCCCTTATTTTGTGATAATATTTCGCTTTAAACATGTAATATCAACAAGATTATACTTTGTTATTTGTCGCATATATTAAATTTTTGGCATTACGGCGATTTCATAATAATAACTACATCTTCGGATGCTATGATTAACATAGTAGGTTAGTGCTTATACACAGTGGCGTACAGGCACGGATCCAAGAGGGGGCGGTGGGGACGATCGCCCCCCCCCCCCAAGAGCTTTAAGTTCAGGAAAAAAGACCCGATTTTGCCTTTTATACTATAGTTTATTCAAGAACTAGAGAGAGTAATAAATCATTTTTTCCCTTTTTTTTCTTCGCAAATTACCTGTGTTCTTTAGTCCGGTGTCTTTGGCTAATTGGAATTAAATATATATAAAATTAAAGACACACTAAAATAAAAATCTATAATATATAAATATATATATATATATATATATATATATATATATATATATATATATATATATATATATATATATATAAATAACATTAAGCAATAAAATACAACAAAAACAAAAATTTAAATAATAAATTATGTTTACTCTAGTAATCATTACGTATCTAATTCGTAATCAAAGTCAATGAAGCTATCTTCGCTCAAATTAATTATAATTGGTTCCTCTATCTCACCGATCATGATATCGAGTTTCCACATTTTCTTTTATTATTTTATTATATGGATTTTTCCAAATTTTCTTCAGTAACTTTATTCAAAAAAATCCTTCAAAAGTTTAGTTAAATTACTAATTTGTCAATTATGTTATTTCTAGCAATTCCACCTTTTACTTGAGAGAGATATTTCCTTCTCCAACGGACATTTTCCGGAAGATCTATAAGAACAGATTTCCTATCTGGTTTTCCCAGCAAAAATTAAGTTATCTGAGCAATTTCTAGAGCTCAGTTCTTTTAATGTCAGATAAATCTTGATCTTCATTGATTTTAGTTAGAATTTTGTCGGCGATTGGGATCTGCTTCTCATAATAAAATGTATGTACAGGGTGAGTCAACGATTGGATGAAGTGGGTTTGTGCCTTTTCGGTGAAATTAACAAAGTAAGGTAAACTATATTTATTGTTTGATACAGTTTATTTTTACGCAGATTTTAAAAATATTTAGGACTCTAAAGGGTGAGCCAAAAAACTAGGACAGCATAAAGTTGTATTTTTTTTAAATAGAACACCCTATATACGAATCGTATTTTCGATTTAGCTTATAATTTTAAATCTTTTTTATTGAGGGTTTATTATAACAAAACTTTATAGTTTCTGAGATAATTAAGTTTAAAGAAAAAAAGTCACATTTTCAAGCATCAATTCAATCCTAAATAACGTTTTCAATTTTGTGACAAAAATATTCAAATTTGGAATTTAGCAAGGCCAAGGACAAGTTAACATAATTTTTACCTAATATTTGCAATAAAAGCTACAGGGTGTTAAACACATCGGCTCAAATTTGAACAAGTTTAAATGAATAAATATCTTTTTTTTTAAATGGTACACCCTGTATATTTTCATGTTATTTAATAGAGTAATAAAAACCCTAAAAGTTTTGTTCAATATATCCTATACCTATTTATAATAGTTTTTGAAATATTTCAGTTTTTCTTATTTTCCATACTTTTTTACAGAAATAGTCTTCATTATCATAGTAGCCATGTAAAATAATAAAAATAAACTACAGAAACAAACAGAATGTGGTTAAATATGATGAAATACATTATTCGTTATATTACAACGGCAATAGTTTAATTAAACATAATGTGAAAAAATTAACACAACAATAACGACAAGGCAAATACATATTTACTTTTATTCTAAATTGAAACAAAAAAATTACCTATTAAATACTGAGATTAATTATTTCTTTTTAATAAGTGTTCGAATAAACGACCCTCTTGTGCAATGCACAAATTTAGTCTTTTTTGCAGATTTTCTCGGACCCTGGACAAAATTAGTGGCGTTATTGTTCTACAGGTATCCCTAATCCTGTTTCGCATATCTTCCACTGTTGTTGGTGGATTAACATACACCTTATTTTTAATATAACCCCATAGGAAGAAATCTAATGGGGTGATGTCGCAAGACCTTGGTGGCCACTCAATGAAACCCCCACGTCCAATCCATTTTTGCGGATATCGTTGGTCCAAAAACGCACGAACTTCACGATGGTAATGCGCAGGCGCACCATCGTGCTGGAACCACATACTGTCGAGCTCATCCCTATCGAGACCTTAAAGCAGTTGGGGTAGTTCTTCTTGTAGAAAGTTCAGGTGACTATGACCATTTAGTGGTTCATTAAAAAAGTGGGGTCCAATAATTCGATTATGATGAATACCACACCAAACATTTAATGACCAGTGGTTTTGATGTTGCACCTCTCTAATCCAAAATGGGTTTTCTGTGGCATAATAATGCATGTTGCGTCTATTTACGGCACCGTTACTTCTAAAAGTAGCTTCATCACTAAACATTACCTTGCATAATAAATTTGGATTTAATTGAATCTTCGCATTTATTGTACGACAAAAGTTTACACGACTTTCAAAATCCTGTCCATGCAATTCTTGGTGTAATTCCATGTGATATGGATGATACCTATATTTCTTGGTAGTACGATTAGCGGTGGATTGTGATGTTTCACATAATGCTGCTAAGTGACGGCTACCAATATAAGGATTTTCCTGAACATTTAACAATACTTGTAGTTCTTTTTCTTCATTAGTTACTGGTTTGTTGACCACTTTACGTTTTGGATAATTAACAGTACCAGAAGAATCAAATCTTTGCATTAAGTTTTGAAAAGTATGGGTATTAGGCAGGCGTCGATCAGGATATTTCATTTTGTAAATTCTTTGAACAAGAAGGCAATTTTTTTGAGCCTCTCCTATTGTATAAATCATATCTATTAACTCATTCTTTGGAAAATTCATATTACAATATAAGATGAATGCAAAAAAAAACCAAATTACACTACATAAAAACCAAAAGAAGCAATTGCGGTTATAAATTTGACACACAGAAAAATGTTCTTTTACATTGTTTTTGCCATGGCTACTATGATAATGAAGACTATTTCTGTAAAAAAGTCTAGAAAATAAGAAAAACTGAAATATTTCAAAAACTATTATAAATAGGTTTAGGATATATTGAACAAAACTTTTAGGGTTTTTATTACTCTATTAAATAACATGAAATTATACAGGGTGTACCATTTAAAAAAAAAAAAGATATTTATTCATTTAAACTTGTTCAAATTTGAGCCGATGTGTTCAACACCCTGTAGCTTTTATTGCAAATATTAGGTAAAAATTATGTTAACTTGTCCTTGGCCTTGCTAAATTCCAAATTTGAATATATTTGTCACAAAATTGAAAACGTTATTTAGGATTGAATTGACGCTTGAAAATGTGACTTTTTTTCTTTAAACTTAATTATCTCAGAAACTATAAAGTTTTGTTATAATAAACCCTTAATAAAAAAGATTTAAAATTATAAGCTAAATCGAAAATACGATTCGTATATAGGGTGTTCTATTTAAAAAAATACAACTTTATGCTGTCCTAGTTTTTTGGCTCACCCTGTAGAGTCCTAAATATTTTTAAAATCTGCGTAAAAATAAACTGTATCAAACAATAAATATAGTTTCTTTGTTAATTTCACCGAAAAGGCACAAACCTACTTCATCCAATCGTTGACTCACCCTGTACAACTCCGTTTATTGCAGTTTATATCTCTTCTTCCAAGGAGGTTTTTCATCTGCCTATGATCGAATGTGTCTTAGGAGTACTGACAATTCCAATCGTGTTTTTCTCTCAACAGAGTTTTTAACATTATTATCTAGATATTGATATCTATATGAAAAAATGCCCTGGTTTAACGATCTTGGAATAAATATAGATGTGGAAGCCATATCTTTTGGGTATTTCACTAATCTCAAATAATATATAAAAACAAGCGCACTCAAGATAAATTACTAAGGACACACTGTAAGGTGTACTTTGCTCACTGACAGAAATTAAACTGAACTATCAGACATTTTATTGTTACAATAAATTTGTAAAAGCTTATAATATTTAAATAATTAAACAGAATTAGATTTACGGCAGTCCTCAGTTACCTACGGCGCTGGAGCAGGTATTTTGGAGGTTTCGCCAACAGTCTTATTACTCTTTCTAGTTCTTGAATAGAGTATAGGAATGTTAATGCTTGCGATCGCCCCCACCCCTCCCAAGAGCTTTGAGTTTAGGAAAATGGAACCGATTCTGCCTTTTATATTAGAAATGTGTATGCTGCTGGCATCCCCCCCTCTGTCGGCAACTTATTTTTTCTTGTGATCGCCCCCCCCCCTCTCCAAGAGCTTCAAATTCAGAAAAATAGACCCGACCCTGCCTTTTACACTAAAAATGGGAATGTTGCTGGTGTCTCCCCCCCCCCCTCGTCGACAACTTGTTTTCGCTTGCCATACTGTACTTTTGTAATATCACCGCCCCCCCCCCCAAAGAGAGAGACTGGATCCGCCCCTGCCACCCATACATTATGGAATGGGGATTTTGAATAGATAGTTCTTAAATAAGAATTAATTAGAATATTTTTTTTTATTTTTGTCCAAATTTTTAAAAATCGACTTTAAAAAAAAATAATTATTTATTTAATTTAACATTGTTTAATTCTAATCTAAACACTCTCGTTCACGTGGGAACGATCTTACAACATCACAAGCTCCTAAGAGCAAATTGACGCACTCGACTCTAAAATTAGTCTAATCTTTTTATACTTTTTATCCCAAAATCGTTTCCTCGTTACTAAAAATTCCCCATCCGATTTATTTTCGGAAAATTCATTCAACTCGCTATTTTTCAATTAATCTCCTGTCACTATTCAAATATTTATTATTAATTTCGATTTAAAATATTTTCGAGAAATGTGGCGTCGAGCAGAAATAGTTCGCGAATCTTATTTTGAATCCTTTACTTGAAAAAGTAAATAGAAATCAGCGGCGGGCTGCGAGGGGAGAAATTAATTAGTCACATTTAAAAATTAGTATTTATTTTTTTAAGACACATACAAATCAACATATACTCTTTGACAGACAGAAAGAAATATTTAGGTTTAGGTTCTTTATTAAACAAAAAATCCAGAACAGTTTGACGTTTCGCCCTTTATTTAAGACATCTTCAAAAATTTTTTGTTTTTTTTTATATTTATTGATCTTCCTAAAAATATTTTTTATATAATTAGAAACATTCATACACAAACAGATTTACAATTTTAAAAAACAAACAAGCACTTTAAAAAACAATTCAAATTTCTAAAAAAGTATTTAATTTTACCAGTACATACCTTGACATCTTGTTTATTTATTAATAATGAAATAAAATTTTTACATCGTCTATCTAGGTACTTAGGATGCATGGAATGCGAGTGTGTTTTATTTTACAATGGACCAAAAAAAAACGAAAGAATGCATACACTTAATTTTATGTTTAAGAGGATATTCAATTTTTGAGGTTTATTAACAGGATCGAATGCTTAATATTTTTCTTTAAATTAGGCTGGTGTAAATGTGGCTCAAATTTCCTATATTCGTTCTGTCGTTAATAGTATTTTTATCTTTTTTAATTTCTATCATTTTCTTTATCTGCAATTTTTAATAATTCATATCTTTGTTTTTAATTATGGTATTGTTATAATCGAAAGTATGTTTTTCATCCTGTGTGTGTTTGTTTAACGCTGTTGAGGCGTTTTTCGTATATTTATGGCCATTGAATCTGTTCTTTAGTAATTGGCTTGTCATGCCTATATATTTTTTGGGACAATTTGAGCAAAGGATCGAATATACTACATTTGACTTATTCATGAGAGGAGTTTTACTTTTTAAATTAGTAAATAGTGTATTTAATTTATTATGAGACCTGTGACACACGATAATATCAAGCTTTTTTAAAATGTGTTGTATTTTTTCTTGACAGTTCACTAGTGTAAGGTAATGCTACATATTTTTGCTGTTTATGTTCTATGTTTCTTGTTATTAGGTTATTATAAAATTTATATATTCGTTTATTAATTATTTCGGTGATAGTCTTTTCATTGAAATGATTATTTATTAGTGTATTTTTCACTTTTTGTAGTATTCTTGGTCGGAATTCTGGAAGATGGCACGATCAGACAGACCGATTATTTTTGGGTTTTTGAGTGATTTCAGAAACAGTTTAAATATCTACTCTCTCTCTCTCTCTCTCTCTCTCTCTCTATATATATATATATATATATATATATATATATATATATATATATATATATATATATATTAATTTTCTTTGTTTACAGGTACGTACCTTGAAAATAAATTTAATAATATCATCATGAAAGCCAAATATAGTATTTTAAACATATCAATTACAGAGGCAACCAAAGCAATAAATTCTTTAAATACATCCATTAGAGAAAACATTAAAAAAACTGAGAGATACTTAACAAAAAATATATTAGATAGATTCTTATCGTTAGAAAATAAAAAGTTTGAGGAGTTGCATAGAAAAATTAAAAAAAGACACCAAAAAAAATTACACCAACTATTTAAAAAGCGTGAAATCTGTAAGGAAACAAACAATGACGGGTCCAAATGGATCGAAAATATATCTGATACCCCGATACCGTCCGAAGTTAATGAAGTTTTATCATATGGTCCAAATTTCTCATTAGATGTTACAAAAGAAAAAGATATTCCAATAACCGAATATATAGCCTCAATTGAATCTGTTATTAGCAATGAGTCAGACGACAAGAAGGACACAATTAGAGCTGCAGTAACTAATGTTTTAACTAATCATAAAATCAAAATAAGACATCAAACAATAAAAAGTAACAGCCTCCAAAAAAAGTTAAAAAAGAAATTAAATCGAACAAAAAAATTTATCAAAGACAATCCTCAAATCATTGTTCTAAGGCCTGATAAAAGCAATAAAACAGTAGTTATGAACAAGGCAGATTACGAGACAAAAATGAACAACTTACTAAAGGACGAAAATACATATAAAAATATTAAGAGTGATCCAACGAACTTATATCAAAAAAAAAATAATACCTTCATAAAAAAATTGCTCAATGTAAAAGAACTAACTGAAAAAGATGCAAAAAGGCTAACCATTCACAATGCTATTCCACCAAAAATATATGGCCTACCAAAATTACATAAACAAAATATACCACTAAGACCTATTGTTTCTTGTATACAATCGCCATTCTATAGTTTATCAAAATTCTTATCAGATTGCATTTCAAATATTACAGGCAAAAACGATTTCTTTATTAAAGATTCATTCGCCTTTAAAAAATTTATTGATAAAGTAAACCTACCTGAAAATTACAGACTCATTTCGCTAGATGTTATATCTTTGTATACAAACATACCAAATCAACTTGTTCACACTATTTTAGCAGAAAAATGGGAAATTTTAAAAAAACATACAACGCTATCAAAAAATAATTTTATGGATGCTGTTGACCTCGTTCTTAATACAAATTATTTTCAGTACGAAAATACCTTTTACAAACAACTCGATGGATGTGCTATGGGATCACCAATTTCATCTACCATTGCTCAGCTAGTAATGGAATATTTAGAGGAAAAAGTCTTAGAAAAATTAAATTTTAATATAATATTTTTCAAACGTTTTGTCGATGATTGCATAGCAGCCGTACCACAAAATAAAATAAATGAAATTCTCCAAGAGTTTAACAGTTTCAACGAAAAATTACAGTTCACGTCCGAAACAGAGAATAATAATAAAATAAATTTTCTAGATGTGACACTTATACGCAGAAAAAACAAAATTTTAACTGAATGGTACACCAAACCAACTTGGTCAGGTAGATATCTAAACTATTTCTCTAATCATTCAAGAACTCAAAAAAATAGCGTTATAATCGGTGCTATCTCCCTAACATCTCCAGAATTCCGACCAAAAATACTGCAAAAAGTAAAAGAGACACTAATAAATAATAATTTCAACGAAAAGACTATCACCAAAATAATTGATAAACGAACATATAAGTTTTATAATAACGTAAAAACAAAAAACATTGAACATAAACAGCAGAAATATGTGGCATTACCTTACACTAGTGAGCTGTCAGAAAAAATAAAATACATTTTAAAAAAGCATGATATTATCGTATGCCACAGGTCACATAATAAATTAAATACATTGTTCACAAATTTAAAAAGTTAAACTCCTCTAATGAATAAATCAAATATAATATATTCGATCCCTTGCACAAATTGTCCTAAAAAATATATAGGCATGACGAGCCAATTACTGAAGAACAGATTAAATGGCCATAAATATACAAAAAACGCCTCAACAGCGTTAAACAAACACACAGGACGAAAAACACACTTTTGATTATAACAATACCATTATAAAAAACAAAGATATGAATTACCAAAAATTACAGATAAAAGAAATGATTGAAATTAAAAAAGATAAAAACACTGTTAACGACAGAACAGATATGGGAAATTTGAGCCACATTTACGCAAACCTAATTTAAACAAAACAATTAAGTATTCGATCCGGTCAAATAAGAATCAAAAATAGAATATCCTCTTAAACATAAAATCAAACATATACCTTAATTGTTTTTTATACATATAAAAAAATATAACACATTCGCATTCCACGTATCCTCAGTAAACGATGAAAATTTAAAGTTTAGTTAGAAACAGAACACCAAAATGTCAAGGTATGTACCGGTAAAATTAAATATTTTTAAAATGTTTTAAAGTTTTGACTACTGTTTTTAAGTGTCTTGTTTGTTTTCCAAAATGGTAAAATATGTTTTTATTTGATGTATTTTAATTATATATATATATATATATATATATATATATATATATATATATATATATATATATAAGCTGGTGATCCCTGTTAGTTATGAGATTAAAAATATCTTCAACAATCAGTTCTGTATCGTATATCAGTAAATTTTTGCAATAATTGCATTTTAATTTCTATGGGATTTGCTAGATCGTTCGTCGAGCGCCAGTCCCGCTAACTGATAGGGAAATGCCTGCCAGATATGGGTGGTACCAAGAAAATGAAATACTCGGGGACAATCAAAATCTAGTACTGATAAAAGGCAGCAGCATGGGGAAAATGGATTCGTAATGGTAGAGTAATGAATTAGAGAGGGTGGATCTGAAGCAATGGTACGATTTCTGTACTGCAATGCAGAAAAGGAACGGAACCCTTACAGTATTAGCTATTTCTAATTTATGTTAATGGCTGGTGAAAACGGACATTTGGACCTCAGTCCGGAGCATCTCTTAAATGAGGAGCGGGTGTTAAAAGTCTCCCCTCGCCAACTCTCAAAAATATTACAAAGACAAAGATCAACGTTTATGATAAAAACATGCGTATTGTTACTTTGAATGTACAAAGTCTTTTTATGAGAGACAAACTTGCTAATTGGAAATAGGGAACGATGGAAAGGTCAATGCTAGGTATATCGCTGCGTGACCGAGTTAAAATAAAGACCTGAGACGAAAGACAGGAGTTACCGAATTGCCACACTCAAATGGAACTGGACCGGATATGTCGCCCGAATCAGTGACGGAAGGTGGACGAAGAGATTACTCGAGTGGAGGCCGAGATTAGACAAAATAAGTAGATGAAGACCCCCTACTCGTTGGACTGACGATCTCTAGAGAACTGCAACAAATTGGATGCAAATCGCTCAAGATAGAGCACAATGGACAAGAATGAGGGAGGCCTATTTCCAGCAGTAGACGCAAAGAGCTGGATGAAGAAGAAGATGAAGAAGGTTGAGGACAAAAACCAATAAATGCTAGATTTACTATTTTAGAGAAAACGATGCAAACCAAATATATTGCACAACAAATAAAAAATAACCAAATCAGTCATAGCCTCAATAATTAGGTCATTTTAATGAAAATTAAAACTTCTCACAGAACAGCCAACTTAATACGACTGTATACTTCTACAAATGATAAAACAAATGCAGAAGTCGACCAATTTTATAACAACGTAGATTAAGTCATGCGCCTTACCAAAAAAGGAGAAACAACTATAGTTACCGGTGATTTCAACATCAAGACTGACACTGGTATTGATGGGAATGCAGTAGGAAAATATGGTCTAGGAGAAAGAAACTCCCGAGGCCACAGACTGGTCCACTTCTGTAATCAAAACAATCTATACATTTCCATTCTTACTCACTTACAACTTTGATTTTTTTGGCACCATTTTATTTAAATTTGATATCAGTTGCTTCTAATCTACACTGTGATTTAAAACAATTAAAAATAGCGCTTAAGAGAGCCATATTAACAACTAAAAAAACAAAAATTTTTGATTGGTGCACCTCTTTTCCACCCTCTTCGCGACGCTCATGGTAATAATAATGTTGACCTACAACAACATAAAATCTAAATCTGGCAGATCAACATTACTGTTTTATGTTTTTCAGAGAGTATTTTTGGACAGTCGTAGTCAATATATATTTTTTATTATTCCCATCCGAATGCCATTGGTCCGTTTTTTGGAAATTATCCAAAAAATTACTGGAATTTCTATTTGGAAAAACAATGTGCGTTTCGGATATAATTGCCGACATTAATACGCTTTTAATATCAATCTGATTAATTTCATCTTTCTATAAATGTTTATTGGTAAAATGACATCGCGTCCGAGTAGAGACATCTTACATACCCGGGCAAAAATTTATATGCATCAAAATCTCGTGTAGAACCAGGTCTACACCAACGCGGCGTTTGACTGACATTTCATAGTAGATTAATACTTAAAATATATATTATCACATTATTTACATTTATGTCATATAATGACGTTCGTTCCTGGTCATTTTTGAGGTCGAGGGTGGATTCCCGAAAAATATTAAAATGTTATGTTTCTATTGCTTTTCAAAGCTATAAAGAATAGCGTGTCATATATATATATATATATATATATATATATATATATATATATATATATATATATATATATATATATATATATATATATATATATGTATATATATATATATATATATATATATATATATGTATATGTATATATATATATATATATATATATATATATATATATATATATATATATGCTAAATTTTTCAAAAACGTAGATGTTGCTCCAGTATGTTTGCACCTCAATAAGAAAATTCTTCGATTCTTCTGGTTGGCCAGTTTCCTAATGTTCCTGATATATTTTGGAGTTTCTGTGCACATTCTAAAATATAGTTCAATAGTACCTCTTCAAGAAACGTCATAATTTCACTGTGATGCAATTTTCCATTGTAATATAAATATTTAATTTGCAAAATTTTTCTTAAACCATCTTTCTATATAAATGTATAGTAACTTCTTTGGATTAGGTTTCAGATTAATACTACTATTCTGTGCTTCACTTTTCGCCCAACATAATGGGCTTTTCCAAAAGTATAATCTGTTAATATAACATTCGGTATCTTAAAATTCAAAAACGTAGGTGTTGCTCCAGTATGTTTGCATCTCATTAAGAAAATTCTTTGATTCTTCTAGTTGGTCAGTTTTCTAATGTTCCTGATATATTTCGGAGTTTCTCTGCACATTCTAAACTATAGTTCAATAGTACCTCTTCAAGAAACGTCATAATTTCACTGTGATGCAATTTTCCATTGCAATATAAATATTTGATTTGCAAAATTCTTCTTAAACCAACTTTCTTTATAAATGTATGGTAACTTTTTTGGATTAGTTTTCAGATTAATAATTCTATTCTGTGCTTAAAGTTTCGCTCAACGTAGTGAGCTTTTTCAAAAGTATAATCTGTGAATATAACATTCGGTATCTTAAAATTCAAAAACGTAGATGTTGCTCCAGTATGTTTGCATCTCAATAAGAAAATTCTTCGATTCTTCTGGTTAGCCAGTTTCCTAATGTTCCTGATATATTTCGGAGTTTCTGTGCACATTCTAAACTATAGTTCAATAGTACCTCTTCAAGAAACGTCATAATTTCACTGTGATGCAATTTTCCATTGTAATATAAATATTTAATTTGCAAAATTTTTCTTAAACCATCTTTCTATATAAATGTATGGTAACTTTTTTAGATTCGGTTTCAGATTAATACTTCTATTCTGTGCTTGAAGTTTCGCCCAACGTAGTGGGATTTTTCAAAAGTATGATCTGTGAATATAACATTCGGTATCTTAAAATTCAAAAACGTAGGTGTAGCTCCAGTATGTTTGCATCTCAATAAGAAAATTCTTTGATTCTTCTGGTTGGTCAGTTTTCTAATGTTTCTGATATATTTCGGAGTTTCTGTGCACATTCTAAACTATAGTTCAATAGTACCTATTCAAGAAACGTCATAATTTCAGTGTGATGCAATTTTCCCTTGCAATATAAAAATTTAATTTGCAAAATTTTCCTTAAACCATCTTTCTATATAAATGTATGGTAACTTCTTTGGATTAGGTTTTAGATTAATACTTCTATTCTTTGCTTGACGTTTCGCTCAACGTAGTGAGCTTTTTCAAAAGTATAATCTGTGAATATAACATTCGGCATCTTAAAATTCAAAAACGTAGGTGTTGCTCCAGTATGTTTGCATCTCAATAAGAAAATTCTTCGATTTTTCTAGTTGACCAGTTTCCTAATGTTCCTGATATATTTTGGAGTTTCTGTGCACATTATAAACTATAGTTCAATAGTACTTCTTCAGGAAACGTTATAATTTCACTGTGATGCAATTTTCCCTTACAATGTAAAAATAGTAACTTCTTTGGATTAGGTTTCAGATTAATACTACTATTCTGTGCTCGACGTTTCGCTCAACGTAGTGAGCTTTTTCAAAAGTATAATCTGTGAATATAACATTCGGTATCTTAAAATTCAAAAACGTAGGTGTTGCTCCAGTATGTTTGCATCTCAATAAGAAAATTCTTCGATTCTTCTGGTTGGCCAGTTTCCTAATGTTCCTGATATATTTCAGAGTTTCTGTGCACATTCTAAACTGTAGTTCAATAGTACCTCTTCAAGAAACGTCATAATTTCTCTGTGATGCAATTTTCCATTGCAATGTAAATATTTAATATACAAAATTTTTCTTAAACCATATTTCTATATAAATGTATGTTAACTTATTTGGATTTGGATTTAGATTTGGAAGAATTTTCTTATTGAGATGCAAATATATTAAAGCAAACCTACGTTTTTGAATTTTAAGATACCGAATGTCGTATTCACAGATTATACTTTTGAAAAAGCACACTACGTTGGGCGAAACGTCAAGCACAGAATAGTAGTATTAATCTGAAACCTAATCCAAAGAACTTACCTATAAACCTATAACTCTACAGCCTCCAAATACAAACTAATACTATGGAATGTATAATTCTGTAAAGTCCGTTACATTGCCCCATTCCAAATCTTGATTGTTTCGATCAACCTTCTTGATCTTAATAATGGGCCAATCTGTCAAGATTCACCTTCTTTTTCGCATGAGGACTTTTCTGGATTCGATACAACAGATCATTTAGTCAGATCATTACGTTGTATGAACCTTCCCATGACCTTTGACGCTTTGGTCAACGCCCTTTAGTTTTTTTCAGATTGTACACCAACCATGAATCCACCAGTATTGGCTTTGAGGTCATAGCGGGTCTTAACCAGACTTCTTTAAGTTTACCATAAGGAGCAAAGACTTCCTACAAGTCGCTCCTTCAAACTACATCACTTATATCAGCAATTTAAAATCGATAGCCATCAGGATCACTGTTAGAAGCAGTACTGCTAGTACAGCAACTTTATATATGCCCCTCTTGGCCACAGTTTCAACAACGAATTCTATTTCTGCTATGGAAGGTTGTGTTTTTGTATCATGTGTTCTTTTGTCTAAAAATTCTTGCAGCTCCCTCACTAGCCTTATGAATATTTCCTCGTTGGTCTTGCCATCATGCTGGAAAACGTTGACTCTTCTTATGATTTTTCCGCGATTCCTTGAGGTCTGTTTGGCTGTTTCAAATTGAAGGACATAAGCAAGTGCCTCGGAAATTTTCTTTAAACGGGCCATTCTTAGAGTTTAACTTGTTTCTGGATTGCGTAAACCTTTCATAAAACTATTTACTGCTAACTCTTGCTTTGTTTCTTCCAGATATGTTGGGTACGTCAAATTTATTAGTCTCATTATATCAGTCTCATATTCTTCAAGACTTTCGTTGTATTTCTGTCTTCTTCTATGAAGTTGAGTCTTATAAACTTCTTGGAGTTGGGCTTTCCCATAGCGTATCTCCAGAAAAGTAACAATAAACTCGTAATCATTCTGTTTTTCTTCGGCAATGTTACATAGAGCCTCCATAGCTTCACCTCGTAGTGCTAAAGCCAGAGCACGTGGCTTCTCCGGGGGATTCCAATTATTGCCGGCTGAGGCGGCTTCGAATTGACAGACATAGGTAAGCCCTTACCGTCAAAGACAGGTGGAACACCATCTACCCTGATTATACCTGTACTAGCTAAATTCTCGATTTGCAAAAGTAATTGTTGCATCTGTTTCTGAATTCCTATCACCTCATGTTGTACTACGCCATGTACATCTTCTCTAATTTTGCTAATCTTCTATTGCATTTTTTGTTCAATGCGCTTCATATCTTCTTCATTTTCATAAGTTCCTGTCTCATGTCCTCCAGGCTTGTTTTTGGTTTTTATTTTATACTTTCTTGATTTTTCTTAATGTCTTCTTTCAATTCTTGCTTCATGTTTTCTTGGCTTGTTTCCAGTGTCATCAATTCTAGTTTCATATCATCCTGGCTTGTTTTTAGTGTCATCAATTCTTGTTTCATATAGTCTTGGCTTGTCTTTAATTCTTGTTTCATATCGTCTTGGCTTGTCTTGGGTTTCATCAATTTTTGTTTCATATCGTCTTGATTTTTCGTCATATCTTCTTTCGATTCGTATTTCATCTCTTCTTGGCTTGCTTTCATGTCTTATATCATCATCAGTATCTGGCTTAAACTAGTTTTTACTCCTTCATTTTTGCTTTCTGTTTTCAGTTTCTACTGGCATATAATTTCAATTAATTTTTTTTCTTTAACTTCTTCTAGATTTTATCCCACTTCTGACACCAATTTGTTTCAGACTGCCGGTCTTTATGCACACTGTTTTCTTTATAACCTTTTATTTTCACAATTGTGACAACTTGTCAAACAATTCAACTTACTTCATTGGCTTCTCAAACTGAACTGTCCAAGAAGGCCGATCTGAACCCGTTATATACCCGTTTTACCGATATTAGATGATTCCCGAATCTTCTGGAAGGGTTTTCGTTCTACATAATATAATAATAACAAGAAAAAGAAATTTTTAGGTCTTCTGTTATAGGCTTCCTATGTCGAAAATAAGGAAATAGAATTGTCTAAAAAGTTCCAAACCTTCTTTCTGAGTTTCTGAACCTTTGTAAAGATATTCCTGATTATTATTCTTATAATTGTAAATTACCTTTCATTTCCAAATGCCATAGGCAACTAGATACATTGGAACATCTTTTCAAAAAACACAAAATGGTGCAGAAAACGATTATTTGGCGTATTCTGTGGAAATGCGAAGATTTGGGTATAGAACACCCTTATACCATTCGATAGGTATTTAAAAAGTGTATTTTCTGGTAAGTAGTCCGGTCAAGTTAGCATCAAAAATAGGGGTAAGGTTACATTAATTCGCACCTTGCTAAAAATTGGCATGAATGTTGGGAACCCTATTATACACAATTTGTCAATTATCCACACCAATCCGAAGTGTGGAAAAAAATTTATTCAAGGTCAAATGTTGCAAAAATCGGTTTTTTGAGTTTTCCAGCTAAACGGTAAGTTTTATAATAAAAATAGGTGAGACAAAAATTATTCATCATGCAATTATCTATAAAAATTGTTCATACACTTTTTTCCTAAGAATCACCATTTCGGAGATACAGCGATGCAAAATGTTGAAAAAGTTGTATTCTTCATAATATGCACACGTTTCCGCGCCACCCGTGAGGTAGTGTACATGGCGCGTTTTTTTTTACGTGGTTTCCCCGGTAGGCCTATTCCACGATCTATTGTGCTTCTGTTGAGTTAAAAAGCTATTGTATTAAATTGAAAATGGTACTATTGTAAATAACAAGAGCGGTGTAAGTAATGCGTAAATTGAGAAAATTATTCGTCTGATTGATACTCTTCTAATGGAACATAATCCATACTGTCTTGCTCTTCTTCTTCTCCTTCTTCTTCTTCTTCTTCAACAAAACATATTAATGTTGATGCTCCTGACTTTTCTGTTATAATAATTTTATCGCCATACTTCAACTTTAATCGTAACTTAATGGTTCTATTATCTAACGAATTGTTGCAAATATTTTGTAATTCGTCTAATGAAAATTGACAATCATCACTATTTTCGATGTGTGCAAATATTTCTTCCATTAAAAGATTCGTACTTTCAGATTGAGGACGACCGGCTTGACCCCCCGTAGTCGGTCTCAAGAAGACATTATGACAGTCTTTATGATACTTAGCTTCGGCAGCAACTAAATCATGTTCGAACTCAATTCGAGTAATAACAGCTTTTGCTACATGATCAGAACGAGTCTGGGCTATATTCAGGATTGTTTCTTTGAATGAAAGTGTTGTTACATGAAAAATTTTACGCCGATACTTCAGTGCTTTTCTGTTTTCTAGCTCTTCATTCAATTCATTGCCACAAAATAAGCAACACTTTTTAAAACAAAAAAATGGTTCACTTACGCGTGCTCTAGTACGAGGTGGACTTATTTTTGATGTACTAGCTTGTTCTTCATCCTGTTTTCTTTTCAATGCAGCGATTGTACCCTTCCGAGTATAGTTTTTTCGACACTGCACATGAACTGTCACAGAAGTCTGGTCTTTCAGGTATTCCGAAAATTCATCACCTCTTTCAATACTTGCATTAATTAATGTCTTTAGGCCACGATCAACAGTAACTGTTTCGCTTTCGGTCAAATGTTTATTACAAATAAAGCACAACTGCGACATTTCTATTACAAACACAAAACTGCACAAATTTTGTTTGAAAATATAAGCAATAACTACGTGTTCTTACTACGAAAGAATGCTTGAGACTAATACTATTCTATCTAGGGAGGCCCTTCAAAAAGGAGCAGGTATACGAGCGTCGCCACGTGGACAATTGAATAGCAGACAGATGTTGCTCAAGGCCGTACGGTCATATAAAATGAGGGACTGGGTTTTTTTTGGAGTTTATATTTTTAAAACTGTATAATATGTATGTATACGCTACGAAAATTAATATTTTTACTTATATTATCGTTCTGTAACGTATATTACGGTAATTGACATGCATATTATGAAGAATACAACTTTTTCAACATTTTGCATCGCTGTATCTCCGAAATGGTGATTCTTAGGAAAAAAAGTGTATGAACAAGTTTTATAGATAATTGCATGATGAATAATTTTTGTCTCACCTATTTTTATTATAAAACTTACCGTTTAGCTGGAAAACTCAAAAAACCGATTTTTGCAACATTTGACCTTGAATAAATTTTTTTCCACACTTCGGATTGATGTGGATAATTGACAAATTGTGTATAATAGGGTTCCCAACATTCATGCCAATTTTTAGCAAGGTGCGAATTAATGTAACCTTCAATGTCTATTTTGACCGGACTATAAGGTAAAAAGTATAGTATTCTATTTAAATTAATCAAGTTATAGCCACTTAAAGTTCTTATTTAATTAGTTTTAATTTTTGGACACCCTGTATAATATCGCAAGTTTATTATAATTGGAATATAAAATATGATTTATTGTTATACTTCACTGTAAATTTCGAGTGCATAACTGAAATACTTCTTAAGTATTTAAAATATGAAAATTAAGTTAGATTTTGTCAAAATCAAATTATTTGAAAAACCTTAAGGTTTAGGTACTATAAACCTTATTGAAATAGGCATTTATTTTGATCGGAGAATCCAAAAATGCAATAATATACAGGGGGTTCTATTTTAAAAAACATAACTTTGATACTTTCAGAGCTTTTGGGACACCCTGTATAATATGAAAATATTATATCCCGAAAGTAAAACTTTTTGAAAATCATGTATTTTGCAATGTTCCGTGCCGTATACCGTGAATAACTCTGAATATATAAAAAAAATTTGGGGAACGACTACAAAAATCCACTGGGTTCTCTAACTACCAAAGAATCCCACTAAATACAATAAACCAACATTTACGACTCGATTTTGCAGTACATATGCAGGAACGCAGCAAAAATAAATCAAATCGTAAATTTTTTTCGCAATACTAAACCCCGAATTTTTTTTCGAAAAACAATCGACATTTCCTGCAACGTCCCACAACATCCTGTCAATGAAAACTCTCCTAATACGTTTCTGCATCCACACCGAACCATATGACCGCCGATATCGATCCACAAATCCTGCGAAGCGTTTTCCACAGTAACCGACTAAACTTTCTTGCTCTAACAACTTGGAATACTCTATCGTGCAGTAACAGCATTTCACTCTTGTTTACAATCAATTTTCGCGAGATTTTTGAGTGAAATCAGTGATTTTTAGAGATAAAAGTTAGTTTTCCCGGAGCAATAGTAGTGTTTAAGCGAGATTTTCCGGGATCTATTATATATTTTTCGATTTTACGACGTTTTTATAGTGAACCTCTGGATTACTACGTTTTTGGATGTTTTTTGGAGTAAGAGCCTCGAAAAATTGAGTCCTAGTAATACATTTTCAAAGATAGCATTGAATTTTTGTAAACTTGCCCTAGTTTTATATTTTCCACGAGCAACAGCATCCATTTAAAAACATGGACATTTTTTGGAGCACTCTTTCATTGATCTGTTGAATACAACACCAGAACTCTTCAAGAGCATGAGAAAAAGTGCCCTAAGTACCAAAAGTAACAAAGTTTACAACCCGAACATCCTAGAGATTACTGGTGACAAAATAAAGCTTCTAGAGCCCCCAAAAAAACCTACAACAAATAAAAAGATTTTGACCAAAAAGACTCTTAAAATTGCCTCTTCCGAACAGGAAGATTTTTATTTATATACGAGTCATCAGCCGTGCCAAATACACTTTAACCATCCGGAAAAAAAACCTGCAAAGTACACTTGTAAGAGTTACCTGAAAACACCTATAACCGATTATAAAAATACAGAAGTTTCAAATAAAGTGTTAAGGCAAATAAGAGAAACCACAAAAGTTGAGGATTTTGAGAGGATTCTCCGAAGCTTGTGCGGCACAGAAGGTTATATAAGGAGAAGTAAGAGGGATAAGGTGTTGGAAGCTTTCGAAAGTGAGGATTTATATCAGGAATTTTTCGGGCAATATTTTGAATATTTGCACGGCGTAGTGCAGCGAGCTAAAGAAGAGCAACCACCTGAAAATTAGGTGTTTTGAAACAGGGGTAATAAAAGACTGCCGAAAGATACATACGTGAAGGAAGTGAAATTTTTTTCTACATATAATATTTTTGAAAGTTTTAATAGAGTTCATATTATTTTATTTGAATTTATCGAAGTAGAGTCAGCGTTTTGTTCCTGTAGGAAATAAATATCCGAATTAATGCCTTTCCGAATATAAGCCTTGAAGCAGCTAGCATTTTTTCGAAATTCTGTGATATATACAGGGTCCTTTGTTTCTTGAAACTCTGCCATCAGCACTGCTTTTATAATATAATCTATTGAGAAATAATCGCCTTCCAAATCGTGAAAACATTCACAACAATTAAACTATAAATTTGAAAACAGCGATTTATTAGCTGTTTTATGGACTATTTCCGAAAAACAAAACAACAAACATACCGTCGATAAATCGCGGTGGACGTGTGTAAACCTTCATTCGCTAAAAACAGTTGCATAGCGTGGAAGACAAGTGAAAAGCGCGCTCGCTGGGACTGTCAGAGGTCAAAATATTTATTTGAAAATAAGCGGCCGCGGAGAAAACAAGCGAAGATCCATTCCTACTTGATTAAAGTTTAAATTATTAAGTAGAAGTGAAACAAACAGTTGAAGTGCTTAAAAAGAAGAATCAAGACGGTTTTGATTGTAATCGTCAAAACAAGTGAATAGTGAAGTGACTTGATTGATTTTACGTAAATAACAATTAAATTCAGTTGTTTATTTTTTTAACAAATCGTCAAAATTTCGACCAAAACGGCTCCGAACCAACCCAAGATGGAGTGCCGGGTGCCCCCATCGATGGCATCGGCTCCTCCGCAAATCAAAACGAGGGACCTGGATCGGAAGGTTCTGAGGGAGACGCTCTACTCAGAAATTTTCCAGAGGCACAGGAGATCGATATTCGCCCTCGGGTCATTTCTCAGAATGCTGAAAACGAAGAAATCCAATTACAATGTTATAAAACAGGATGGGGAGTCAGAAACTGAATAACATTTGCTTATTTGGTAAGAGTCAGAATGCTGCTGTGTGGGTGAAGAGTGGGTAAAGAAAGGGGTGGAGATTTTCTTGTGATTATATATATATATATATATATATATATATATATATATATATATATATATATATATGAATAGTTTGGTTATTCCGGGTTTCAATCCGTTCGTTCAAAAAATCGTTTTCACGACGTTTCGCCAAAATCTCATTTGGCATTTTCAAGTGCGGTTCGTCTCGTTACTCGCTGAGAACAGTTCTCAGCGAGTAACGAGACGAACCGCACTTGAAAATGCCAAATGAGATTTTGGCGAAACGTCGTGAAAACGATTTTTTGAACGAACGGATTGAAACCCGGAATAACCAAACTATTCATTCTACCATCCGTGAAAATCTACGATATAACATATATATATATATATATATATATATATATATATATATATATATATATATATATATTTAGGGTCGATTTCCTTATAAAAGTGCCACCCCTGCTGTGTGATTATTAATTTGTAAGATGTAGATTTTTAGTATATTATAAGAAATAATTTGGAAAAGGAATGAATAGATTTTTATAATTTTATCTTTTATTTTGATAACTGCGTCATTCAGAAAAAATAATAATTCCTCTCTGTTGCGTAGATGTGACTAAATAAAAGAACCTTTTTGAAAACGCGCAATTTTCAGGATGTTTATACTTTAACAGCTTTGTTTCTTAATTAATGAAGATCGTAAATCTTTAGAGGACTTATTTTTGAAATACGAAATGTGCTAAATTGAGGGAAGGTACCTTAAACCACATCTTTTATTCATTTCTTTTCAAAATCTCGTTTATTTATTTTTGAAGTCAAATATAACAAACAGATCTTTTTTATTTTTTATACAAATTAATTGCTTGTTAATGAAATAAATAACTTTTGTATCTGTGAACGCTTGTTGATCAAATTTTAGTGATAAACATTAAGATACGTACTATCAGTAGGCATTGATTGTTGTCAATTCTGTGTTTATATGAATTATTTATTTTCCATTGTTGCGTATTTTTTGTGCCGTCCGTTTGTGGGCGATTAAAATGAGATATAATGAAAAATTCTAAAAAAAAATGTTATATATGACGTTACTGAGAACATTCTTTATTTTGGAAATGTGAGCTCCTTTGATTAAGAACAGTGTGCTGCAAATTCGGTAGAAATGAACGGAGTAAAAAATACAACCCAAACCTCTTTTTTGTCTCCAAGCTTATATATATATATATATATATATATATATATATATATATATATATATATATATATATATATATATATATATGTTGTTGCGTAGAGTTTCACGGATGGGAACATGTGATTCAGTATTAATCCGGGAATACATCCGTTCGTTGGTTTGGTTTCCTGTAGAAATTTGCAGACGTTTCGCCAAAATCCCATTTGGCATCTTCTGTGCTTGGTGGTTGTAGATAGATTGATTTTGGCGAAACGTCTGCAAATTTCTACAGGAAACCAAACCAACGAACGGATGTATTCCCGGATTAATACTGAATCACATATATATATATATATATATATATATATATATATATATATATATATATATATATATATATATCCTCTTTTTTTAGGTTTAGGTTCTTTATTTAATAAAAAATCCTAAACAATTTGACGTTTCGCCCTCTATTTAAAGCATTTTCAAAAATTTTTTATTCATTTATCGTCCTGAAAAATATTTTTTTATGATTAAAAAAATTCATATACGAACATGTCTATAATTTAAAAAACAAACAACACTTTAAAACACTATTCAAATTTTTTAAGATATACTTAATTTTACCAGTACGCACCCTGAACATTTTGTTTATTAATTAATAATGGAGTGCGACTTTTATGTAGTCTATTCAGGTACTTAGGATACATGGAATGCGGATTTATTTTATTTTTTATATTTCACAATGCACCAAAAGAACCGAAAAAATGCATACATTTAATTTAATATTTAAGAGGATATTCAATTTTTGATGTTTATTAACAGGATCGAATACTTGATATTTTTGTTTAAATTGGACTGGTGTAAATGGGGCTCAAATTTCCTATATCCGTTCTGGCGTTAACAGTGTTTTTATCTTTTTTAATTTCTATCATTTCCTTTATCTGCAATTTTTGGTAATTCATATCTTTGTTTTTAATTATGGTACTGTTATAATCAAATATATGTTTTTCGTTTTGTGTGTGTTTGTTTAACGCTGTTGAGGCGTTTTTCGTATATTTATGGCCATTCAATCTGTTCTTTAGTGACTGGCTTAGTCATGCCTATATATTTTTTGGGATAATTTGTGCAAAGTATCGAATATACTACATTTGATTTATTCGTGAGAGGAGTTTTACTTTTTAAATTTGTGAACAGTGTATTTAATTTATTATGTGACCTGTGGCATACGATAATATTATGCTTTTTTAAAATGTTATTTATTTTTTCTGGCAGCTCAGTAGTGTAAGGTAATGCTACATATTTTTGCTGTTTATGTTCTATGTTTCTTGTTAGTACGTTATTATAAAATTTATATGTTCGTTTATTAATTATTTTGGTGATATTCTTTTCATTGAAATTATTATTTATTAGTGTCTTTTTTATTTTTTGCCGTATTTTTTGGTCTGAATTCTGGAGACGTTGGGAGATAGCAAGATCAGACAGACCGATTATAACACTATTTTTTTGAATTTTTGAATGATTAGAGAAACAGTTTAGATATCTACCTGACCAAGTTGTTTTGGTGTACCATTCAGTTAAAATTTTGTTTTTTCTGCGTATAAGTGTCATATCTAGAAAATTTATTTTATATTTATTTTCTGTTTCGGACGTGAATTGTAATTTTTCGTTGAATTCCGACCAAAAATACTGCAAAAAGTAAAAAAGACACTAATAAATAATAATTTCAATAAAAAAACTATCACCAAAATAATTAATAAACGAACATATAAATTTTATAATAACGTAATAACAAGAAATACAGAACATAAACAGCAAAAATATGTAGCATTACCTTACACTAGTGAGCTGTCCGAAAAAATAAAACACATTTTAAAAAAGCATGATATGATCGTATGCCAGAGGTCACATAATAAATTAAATACACTGTTCACAAATTTAAAAAGTAAAACTCCTCTCATGAATAAATCAAATGTAATATATTCGATCCCTTGCACAAATTGTCCCAAAAAATATATAGGCATGACGAGCCAATTGCTAAAGAACAGATTAAATGGCCATAAATATACGAAAAACGCCTCAACAGCGTTAAACAAACACACACAGGACGAAAAACATACTTTTGATTATAACAGTACCATAATAAAAAACAAAGATATGAATTACCAAAAATTACAGATAAAGGAAATGATTGAAATTAAAAAACATAAAAACACTGTTAACGACAGAACAGATATGGAAAATTTGAGCCACATTTACACAAGTCTAATTTAAAGAAAAATATTAAGTATTCGATCCTGTCAAATAAGAATCAAAAATTGAATATCCTCTTAAACATAAAAGTAAACGTATACCTTATTTTGTTTTTTTTTTGTGCATTATAAAATATAAAAAATATACAAAAAATAAAACACACTCGCATTCCATGTATCCTCAATAGACGATGTAAAGATTGAATTTCATTAGTAATAGAGTAACAAAATGTCAAGGTGTGTACCGGTAAAATTAAATATTTTTTTAAAAATTTAAATATTGTTTTAAAGTGTTTTGTTTGTTTATTAAAATTGTAGATATGTTTCTTGTGTGAATGTTTTAATTATATAAAAATATTTTTAGGAAGGAAAATGAAACAAAAATTTTGAAAATGCCTTAAATAAAGGGCGAAAAGTCAATTGTTTGCATTTTTGTTAAATAAATATATATATATATATATATATATATATATATATATATATATATATATATATATATATATGTATATATCAATCATCCACGTGTGCTTTTGTTTAAATTTATATTTAGCAACCACGCAAATCCCGATTTTTCCGAAAATCGCACATCTTGTAGATCTTGTGCTAAATAAATATTTGTTTCGAATTGTTAAAACATTCAATTAGAATGTAGGATGATAAAATTTACTTTTTACATAAATTCGCCGGGATATATAAACGTTTTAACATAAATAATATTTAATAATCGAAATGATATTACTTGAGACGTCATGGACTGACTTCATTTATCTCGATCAGTCGTTAATTTTGTCAGATTAACTTCTTGACCTTTTAAACGATCCCGTCCCGGTTTTTTAAATTGATTAGTGACGTTTGATCGACGTATTAAGAAGATTTGCATAAAAATTTTGTTTTTGCGTTTTGCGAGCTAAATAAAAACAAAAAATTAGCAATATTTTAGGGAATAATTAGGAGATGTAATGCGTCTCGAATTAAGACAATGCGACGTTCGAATGATATCATCGCTGCTATCTTTGACGCGTTAGAGATCAGAGGTCAGTCGAATTGGAGAAGAATTGTAAATATTTTTAAAATGTTTGCCTCCCGCAAATCAAAAGCAAACAATAAAAAAACTAGAGCGAAAAAAATATATCACAAAATATGGTTTTGAGACCTAATCCAGGAGTTGTCTTTAAAAATTTGAATTTATGTACCGGGAGCAGGCGCGGATCCAAGGGGGGGGCGGTGGGGGCGATCGCCCCCCCCCCCCAAGAGCTTTGAGTTTAGAAAAATGGACCTGATTACTATAGTTTATTCAAGAACTAGGGAGAGTAATAAATCATTTTTTATCCGTTTTCTCTTCACAAACTACCTGTGTTCTTTAGTCCGGTGTTTTTAGCAAAATTTGTTAGACACATATATTTTTCATAGGAATGGGTTAGAAATTTTATAATCAAAAATACCGGTCTATAATAATAGACTAAAACGTAGGATTATTCTCTCAAAAAATTCTAAGTTATAATTTAAATACTTACAAAATACCCATTGTCAAAAATACAAAAAGTTAAACATATATAAAAAAATAAATTCGTCCATATAATAATAAAATATTTTTGGGGCTATCGGTCATTTTATTATTAATTAAAAACATTTTTAGGGTATTTGACGTTTCAGTTTATTTATTTCTTAAACCATCTGCAGAACTACAATTAAACACTAAAGAGGGATTCAAATGTAATTACTTTTTTTATGTTGTAATTAAAATTAGACCTACTTATTATTATTTCTATTGTACTGATATCTTAATTTAATTTACTTTTATATATGGAAATACGATAGCCCCAAAAAAATAAGATAAACATGTTAATTCTACACGCTTAAGAAAAAGACACAATCACAATAATAAAATAATAAAAAACTTACGGCTAATTAGAATTAAATATATATAAAATTAAAGAGTGGGACACGCTAAAATAAAAATATATAAAAAAATAAAAAAACATATAAACAACATTAAACAATAAAATACAACAAAAACAAAAATTTAAATAATAAATTGTGTTTACACTAGTAAACATTACGTATCTAATTCCTAATCAAAGTCAGTGAAACTATCTTCGCCAAAATTAATTATAATTGGTTCCTCTATCTCACCGATTATGAGATCGAGTTCTCACATTTTGTTTTATTCTTTTATTATAGGGATTTTTCCCAATTTTCCGCAGTAACTTTATTCAAAAAAATCTTTCAAAAGTCTAGTTAAATTACTAATTTTATTAATTGTGTTATTTCTAGCAACTCTACCTTTTACTTGAGAGAGATATTTACGTCTCCAACGGACAGTTTCCGGACGATTTATAAGAACAGATTTTCTATCTGGTATTTCCCAGCAAAAATTAAGTTCTCTGAGCAATTTCCAGAGATCAGTTCTTTTAATTTCAGGTAAATCGCGATCTTTAATGATTTTAGTAAGAATTTTGTAGATGGTTGGGATCTGCTTCTCATAATAAAATGTATATACAACCTCTTTAACTGCAGTTTTCATCTCTTCTTCCAACGAGGTTTTTCGTTTGCCTGTGATCGAATGGAGCTTGGGAGTACAAACAATTCCAGTCGTTTTTTTTCTCCTTCAGTATTCGGTACATAGTAGATTTTCCAACTCCTGTCATGTTGGAATATATCTCAACAGAGCTTTTAACATTATTATCTAGATATTGATATCTGAAAGCATCATAAACATTCATACTAATAAGTTTTTCGTTGAGGAAAAAATGCCCTGGTTTAACGATTTTGGAATAAATATAGAGGTGAAAGCCATATCTTTTTTTTTGTATCTCACTAATCTCAAATAATATATAAAAACAAGCGCAAACAAGTAAAATCACTAAAAAAAACTCTAAGTTGTACTTTGCTCACTGACAGAAATTAAATTAAACTATCGGAAATTCTATGTTGCAGTAAATTTATAAAATATATTTAAATATAATGAAATATAATTAGATTTATGGCAGTTCTCAGTTATCTGCGGCACTGGAGCAGGTACGTTAGAGGTTTCGGTAACAGTTTGATTACTCTCTCTAGTTCTTGAATAGAGTATAGGAGTCTGTATGCTTGCGATCGCCCCCCCCCCCTCCCAAAAGCTTTGAGTTCAGGAAAATAGAACCCATTCGGTCTTTTATATTAGGAATGAGTATGCTGCTTGCACCCCCCCTCCCCTCCCCCGTTGACAACTTGCTTTTCTTGCCATACTGTACTTTTGTGATATCATCGCCCCCCCCCCCCAAAGAGAGAGGCTGGATCCGCCCCTGACCGGAAGGCCAAGTATAAATATTTGTTTCTAAGCGATTAACACAAAAATTATTTAAAAAATTAAAGATATATATATTATAACTTACAATCTCTCTCTTTCTCTCTTTGTTAACCTCTGTCCATCCACTCCTGGATGTAGGTCTCTCTCAATTGTTTCCATCTTTCTCTATTCTTCGCCAATTTCATCCACTGTTTGCCCGCCACTGTCTTTATATCGTCTACTCATCTTTTTTGAGATCTTCCCGTGCTTCTTGTCTCCCTCGGTCTCTATTCCAGGATTCTTCGTGTCCATCTGTTGTCCTCATATCGGGCTATGTGACCAGCCTATCGCCACTTCATCTTTGCAACCTCCTTCACGATGTCTTTAGCTTTCGTTCTGCGTCTTATTTCGGTGTTTCTAATCCTGTCTTTTAATGATATTCCAAGCATGTTTCTTCCCATCGCTCTTTGGACTGTTTCTAATTTTTTAGCAGACTTTTTGGTGAGGGACATGGTCTTTAATCCATACGTACACACCAGTAATATGCATGTGTCGTATACTTTTCTTTTTAGATTTATGGGAATTGAATTATTTTTCAGGATGTATGCAAGTTTACCGAAAGCGGCCCATGTCAGCTGTGTTCTTCTTTTTATTTCAGCATCCTGGTTTGATTTCCCTAGTCTGATATCATGACCCAAGTAAACATAGTGTTCGACGTTTTCTATCCTCTGGTTCTGTATTGTTATGTTTGCCTGTTCGTGGCTCATTATTTTTTTTTGTTGTAGTTCATTTTAAGGCCTACAGATGCGGATACGTCATTTAGCTGTTGTAGCATTTCGTTCAATTCTTGAAGATTACTTGTCATCACCAAATCTGAGATGGTTCAAGTATATTCCGTCGATGTTTATACCTTTGATGTCCCATTTAATTTCCTTAAAAATATCCTCTAGGACTAGGGTAAACAGTTTTGGCAAATTAGTGTCCCCTTGTCTCACTCCCCTTTGTATTTTTTTGCGGTTCGTTTTCGTCTTGTCGTCTATTTTTATTTGAATGGCTGCATTTTCGTATATGTTCTTTATGATGTTTATGTATCTTGAATCGATTCTTGCGTTTTCTACGGATTGTAATACTGCCCATATTTCGACGGAGTCGAATGCCTTCTGGAAATCTACAAAAGCCATATGGAGCGGTACGTTATATTCGATGCACTTCCCAATTAGTATTCTTATGGTGTGTAGGTGATCTGTGGTGCTAAAGTGTTTCCTGAATCCAGCTTGTTCGACAAGTTGGTAAAAATCGAGTTTGTTTGTTATGCGGTTGGTTATGATTTTGGTTAACAACTTGTAGGTGTGTGATAGTAAGGGTATTGGTCGGTAGTTTTCAATATTTGAATATTAAGATTACTTCGAAATTTTACCAATCCTGTGGAATTTTTCCCTCTTCAATTATTTTATTAAATAGAATCTTCAATATTTGTTCTACTTTTCTGCCGCCAATTTTCAGCATCTCTACTATAATTTTGTCTTCTCCTGCACATTTATTGTTCTTTAATTTATTTAGTGCCATTCTTATCTCTGAGTTTGTTACTTCTGGAATTTCCTCTGAGCCTATGTTGAGTATGGTTCTTTTTGTTTCTTTGTTGTTCTTGTTGTGCGTGTGGCGAGTATAGCTTGGTGTAGAATTCTTCTATGGCTCTGCTTATTTCCTTTTCATCCTGGACGGTCACGTTTTTCGCATTTTTTATTTTTATTATTCTTGTTTTGCCTCTTGAGTTTTTTGTTTTTAGCACTTTCATCTTGCAGTTTTCACTTATTGTGTCTTTTATTTGTTTATTGGTGTAATTTCAATTATCTTTTCTAATTTCCTTTTTCACTTTCTTGTTTAGACTTTTGAAACTGTCTGTTGTTCGATCTGTCCTTTCTCGTCTTTCTTTGAAAAGTCTCAAGCTATTTGGTTGTAGTCTGGAGGTCTTTGTTATTTTTGATTTTGAGCAGACTTTTTTAACCGATGTGTTTATGGTTTCTTTTATTTTCGTGACTAGTTCGTTTATTTGCATTTGCTTTATTGTCTCTATTGGTGTTAGTGTTTTTTCTAATTCATTTTAATAGTTGATTTGTTCTTGTGTCAGGGTTTCCGTGGTTGGGTAGAGTTCTTGTTTGATGAGCTCGCAATACATTTCCTAAAGTTTTCAAAACTGCAAAAGTGTTACCCCTCTTCAAGAATAAGGTTTTCATTGATGCCTGCAACAATTATCAATCTTGTCAAAACTCTATGAACGAATTTTGAAAAATCAGGTTAATGATCACTTTGAGTCTAACAAATTATTTGCCTTGAACCAGTTTGGATTCCGAAAGAACAGGACTACAACTTTAGCTGTTGATCAACTTTATTAGTAATGTTTTAGGGGGCTTTGAAAAATATATTGACACTCTTGCATCCTTTTTAGATCTGTTGTGGATTTAGATGATCTAGGAAATTATAGTGGTTATCTATGCCATGCGGCCAAACTACGAACGTATCATCTACATATCTGCACCAAAATTTAGGTTTTAGAGGAGCAGAAGTCATGGGATTTGTTTCGAAAGCTTCCATGAAAATGTTGGCTTCTACGAGTGACAGCAGAGATCTCATGGCCGCTCCCAAAGTATGCTCGTAGAAAGTTCCTTGAAAAGTACAATAAATGGAAATCAGACATGCTTTAATTAATTCTAGTAGGGCGAAGTCCATGTTATTTCGCAATATGTCCACCAACACATACAAATTCGCGAGATAATTTCATAAAAATATTTTTAAACCATTGTATGACAAATATTTTAAAGCTTATTCAACACACCGATGTTGATTTGGGTTATTAACATCGGAAATACCTCTAAAACTTGACGACCGAGTTTTAAAATCCACTCGAATAACCCATAAAGCTAAAATAAATGATTATTCCATTATACTAATGTAAAGGATTGTTCAGGAACTGCTGAAAATACGAGAAAAATGGAGCAAAATAGGTAAACAAATCAATTTTCAGTCCCGAATAACCCAATTTATCTCGCGAACTTCGGTTTTTGGCGAACGTCGAATTATTTTCTCCGGTAAATTGTATTAAAACAGGCGGTATCAAATTAAATCGCGGACTGAAATCGTGAAGTTTTCGAAAATTTAATTGGAAATATTTTTGCTGAATAAGATTTTCATAGAATAAGTGAATACCGGGTCGTTCTATCATCACAACAAATGCAAAAGATTCTGACCACGCACTTATAAAGTATATGTACTGATCGTCAAATAAACAGAAAATGTCCAGACCATGCTATGCGCCATTTTGGGTAAGGTGAAGTTATAATAACAGTGAATACGCTGTCGCCACTGAAAAATTATAACGACTAAACGTAATCGTTTACCTCCCACTGACAAGGTTTAAAGCAATTTGCATACCTTTCCGAAATTTCATCGACATAAATAGTTGAACGAAACGAATGGTAGAAAGAGATAAAATGACAGTATTACGTTATAACCTTACCCAACTTATCCAATTTATGGCAATTGATTGTTATGTGTGGACGTCTGTCATACTATTGGTCGGTCGTAAAAATAAATTAAAAATTTGTATTATATTTTTGGTTGTTAAAAATAACTAGTCCTTAAAAAAAGCAATATGTTGACGAACCGTTTCTTCAAAACGATTTATTTTTTGAAAAAATAGTTGAAATGTTAATTAGGTAGTACCCCCGTTATTTTCAGTATTTTCTAATGAAAATTTACTTAGAAAGTTGAATGTTTCACAAATTTCAAGTAAATTTGAGATTATAGACATACAAAATTATTACACTAAATTCTGTTCATATCTCAATAGTATAAGCGTGCTGTTTAAAAATTGTTTTTCTACGGCTAGTTCTAATTATGGATCTAACATAAACACTTGTGTCCCTATATCCCCAAACGGTCGAGTATCTCACTTTGAAACAGTTAAGTGTAACATAATTGTTTTCATCAACACAACTTATAAAAAATTTGAGAAGTAACAATTTGTATGATATTTAAAACTTTTATTTAAATAAGTAACATTCAATTTTACATTCAAATAATGTTAAATGCAACATTTTACTTCCTTAGACTGTGTTAAACACTATACTACATTACAACTAAATAAATATTATTGATTATAATTTATTAGGACATATAAATTTGAACCCTACAAGCCAACAAACGAGGTCCTTCAGAATAAAAAAGCTTATTTATAGCACGTTTGGTCTTCAAGCCCCTACAAATCTTCACAAACTAATAAAAAAAGTAGATTAAAGGTTGAATAGTATCATTAATGGGGGGTCTTCGGGCTGGCCTATGGTTCCGACTCCTGGTCGTACATACTTCCTCTATCACCGGTCAAGTTTCAGGTTTTCTTTCAACCTTACTTGTCAGGATAGGAAGTCTTGCAATAATCGGCTAGATGTTTAGTGAATTCATACAATAATTGATTGGTGGATAGCTAGGATGATGGATTTTAGTAATACTACATAGAGCAGTGATTTCTACCGTTTCAAGTTTTATGAGTGCTGGCTTCCTGCAATTACTGTATATAGGAGGTATGTATTCCTATTAAAGTCAGTACATTGCTTTGTATATACGAGTTGTTTTTCTTGATATGCCTTTTTCTCTGTATATTAGACTCCTAAGGTATTTGGCCCTTTGTATACATTTTTTGTTTAACAGTTCCAAAGTGCCAATTGAAGATAATTTTGCGGTCTATATTTATACCTAAATATTTGACTGATGATTTGGTGCATCTTACTTGGTTTTAAGTTATTTAAAATAAATTTAATCCAAGGAAAAACAAAGATTATTTCACAATAATAACAACAATGACACTATTTTTTGACTTTTGACGGATAATTTGACGTGCCAAAAAGTCACTTTACCCAAAATGGCGCAGAACATACTCCGGACATTTTTCGTTTGACAGCTCCATTACCACCTGTCATCCATTTATTTTCAGAAATCCGTGATTCTGACACATTCTTTCAAATGTTCTTAAATAAAAATTGCTCAAATCGAAATATTTAAGTTGACTCAAATACGTGGGTTGAGTAGCATGCGAAAAATGCTGTCAAAAATAATTTTTTCTGGAGAATCAATAATAAAAATTTTTTGTCGATCGTCATATAAATATTTTTCTAGCCGGTGATAGACGTTTCAACGAAACCGCTCGATATGCATAAAGCAAATTAATTAGCGAAGGAAAACAAAGATGCGATAAAAGATTTTTTTGATTTTTAAAAACGCTTTGTGAAATCTAAATATTATTCAATTTTTATTGCACAGCAGTTCCAGATAATTAATTTTTTTTTGGTTAAAAGTTAATTCTGGTTATATGTAAACATGATTGAATTTGAAGAAAATGTGTAATTTTGTTATGTATGTACGAGGTGTGGCTATAAAATAACGAGACTCTCTCTCCCTTTCTCTCTCTCTCTCTCTAGCAGCCCAATTTAATCCTCTCCTGGACATTGGTCTTCTCTAGTCTTTTCCATTCCAACCGCTTTTCTGCAATCCGGTGCCAATTTCTACCTACTTTCCTAATTATGTCGTCTATCCATTTTTTTGGGGGTCGTTCGATACTTCTTTTTGACGACCTAGGTCTCCATTGCAATATATGTTTTGTCTGCCTTATACAGTCTTCTTACTTCATTCCTTATTCGGTCACGTAGTGATATTCTCAGCATGATTATTTCTACTGCTCGCTGTGCAGTACGCAGTTTATTAGCTGCTTCAACTGTTAATGTGGTTGTCTCCATTCCATAGGTAATTAGGGGGAGGTGGGGCAGATTGATACTAAAAGATTTAAAGTCGTATTTTATATATTAAAAAGCATTAAATAATATGACTATTAAGTTAAGTGTGTAGCTAAATTCATCAATATTGTTATATGAATCCAAATAACCGCTTAAATTGAACTCTGAAAAAAATATATGGTCTTAAGTAAAAAATGAAATTTGTATCAATCAACCCCTCCTACGGGGCACTATGATGCATCGCTTGAGGCACTTTGATGCTAAGTAATAATTGTATGGGATTTTCGATATTTTAAAAGAATTATATTGCAAAAACTGGTTCATTTATTTAGAAATCACAATCAGTCTTACACATCCTAACAATCGGTCTAATTTCTTAACCTAGTTAATAATTTCCAGCATAACTATAATCTTTTATAGAAAAATATTATCAGGAGATATTTTATATGTATTATTCTTAGTGCAACAATCTTTGTATCCCCAAAAAAAAACGTAACAAAAATTAACAATCATTAAAACAACTATTTAGTTAGTAAACAATCATAGACAATCAAAATAGAAAAACAATGCGTCTTAAAAATAAAATAAACATAAAAATGAAAACGCTTCTATTGCACGTTATGTGCACTTAAATCGACCGAAAAAGTGTAAAGAGACGAAAGTTAGGTTTTAGGTTAGTGCAAAACTACATCTCTAAAATCAACATTTGCTTGGTCTTCTACGTTTGGAAAAACAAAAACGTAAGACCCTGACTTTTTCTTTAGGTATGACGCATGATAGTCAGTCAAATTGTACTTGAAAATTACTTTGGCAACGTAATACACTACAGATTTTTTCTTTTCAAATTTGACAAGCAAGAAATCCTCAATATTTATATTTTCAGGATTAGGGGGGTCTAATTTTTCTCCACTTTCTACATCTGATGGCCAATCCAGATCTTTATCCTATCATCACTCAATTTCAATGACTCATTCTGGCTGGAATCGGAATCAGGTGTCGATTGTAAACAAACTCTTTTCTGTTTAGATTTTTTAGTTTCTGTTACACCCAATAAGTTCTTCGCTATTTTCAACATCTTTGCTTTCTCTCGCATCAGTTTAAGTTGTCTATTCTTGTCTTTTTGGTTTTGTAACATTTGTAATCTATCCTTTTCTGGTGTATCAGTGTAAACTCTAGATTTCCCTTTTTCTCTTCCCTTTTTAGATGATTTTTAATTCATATTTCTTTTTGGATAGGGTCTTACTGTTCTTCTTCTTAAGGTGCCTATCTTCTTATGATGTTGGCGACCACGTTAGCCCATCTTATCCTATTCACTGCAGTTCGGAATAGGTTGATGTTAGGCCAGTCCATTTTCTAAGATTGGCCAGCCAGGATATACGTCTACGTCCAGGGCCTCTCTTGCCCTCGATCTTACCCTGTAGAATTAATCTTAGTAATCGATACTTATCATTACGCATAATGTGGCCGAAGTAAGCCAGTTTCCTGTTCTTTATAGTGGTGGTAATTTCCCTGTCTTTTCCGAGCCTCTCGAGAATCGTGATGTTAGTTGTGTGGTGTGTGTATGACACTCGTAAGATGCGGCGATAGCACCACATTTCAAATGCCTCCAAGCGTTTGATGGCAGCTTCTGTAAGACTCCAGCTTTCTACCCCGTAGAGGAGAACGGTAAAGACGTAGCATCTGAGAATTCTTATGCGTATATTGATATTTAGCGAGAGGTTGCAAAGGACTCTTCTGTGGCGACCAAAAGCGCTTCTGGCTTTTTCAATACGGGTCCTTATTTCGTAACTATGATCCCATGTATCACCGATATTGCATCCCAGGTAGGATATTTTCTCTACTCTTTCTAGTGTTGTATCGTCTACAGTAAATTGGGCGTTAGTGTCGATGTTCTTACTAATGATCATTATTTTGGTCTTTTTACAGTTTAGTTTTAATCCATATTCGCTGCATGCTTCCACAACATTATCTATTATTCTTTGGAGACCATCTGCGCTATCTGCCAACAGAACGGTGTCATCCGCGTATCTAATATTATTGATAGGTTTACCATTTACTGTAATGCCGTCTTCCGATTCATCCAAGGCTTCTCTAAAGAGATTTTCAGAATATATGTTAAACAATGTCGGTGACAGTATGCATCCCTGTCGAACTCCTTTTCCGACTTCAAAGACATCGGATAGTTCGTTTTCGAGACGTACTGTTGCTTTTTGTTGTAAATATAGGTTTGAGATAAGTTTAATATCCTTACTGTCAATTCCCGATGTTCTTAGAATATCAATTAATTTTCCATGTGGTACCTTGTCAAATGCCTTTTCAAAATCAATAAAACATGCAAATACATCGCAGTTAACATCCCTTGCTCTTTGTATTAGCACTTGCAGGCTGAAAAGTGCTTCCCTTGTTCCAAGGCCTGATCTGAATCCAAATTGCACTTCGCTGATGTGTTCTTCTAATTTGGTGTAAATGCGAGAGTGAATGATATTAAGGAGTACTTTAAGCGCGTGGCTCATTAAACTAATTAATCTGTGGTCCTCGCATTTCCTCGCATTGATTTTTTTAGGAATTGGCATGAATATTGATAGCAGCCAGTCTTTTGGTAATTGTCCAGTTTCATATATGTTGTTAAATAGTTTGGTAAGAGCTGCGATTTGGGACTCCTCCAATACCTTTAAAATTTCGCCATGAACATCATCGGGTCCTGGTGATTTTCCATCTTTAAGTCGTTTGATGGCCATCTTGACTTCTTCATTTGTTATTTCTGGGCCGTAGGGGTGGTTTGTTTCGTATGGTGTTCTGACTGCATCATCGAAAAGTTCTTGCATGTACTCCTTCCATCTTTTCAGCCTGTCTTCAATCCTGATCAAGATTCTTCAATCTTACTGTTATTGGTGACAATATAGTAGTAGAGCATGATGCAACAAGTTTTGGAGATGAAATAACAATTGAGGATTCAACAATGTCGGTCTGTTCACCTAGAGGTCGGCTTCATCAGCTCGCATTTCGTCTCTTCCTCTTTCTTCAATAACTTCATTTTGACTTGTATCCATGAAATCAATTGTGCATTGTCCATTACTTGAAATATGGCCCATAGCTCGAGTCAAAAGCCTTACTATAATCAACAAATACTAAATGGATTTGAATATTATATTCTATGCATTTTTCAATTAGTAATTTGATGTTCTGTGTCTGCTCTGTTGTACTAAAGCTCTTTCGATGCCCCGCTCGCTCTGAAGGTTGATAGGAGTCAAATTTGTTTGTAAGTCTATTAGTTATTATCTTTGGAAGCAACTTGTATGGATGTGACAGAAGACTTATAGGGTGATAATTTTCGATGTCTAATTTATCGTTTTTTGTACAGAAGAATGACTGGGGCGTTTTGCCAGTTATCAGGGATTTTACCGTTTTGAAGATATTTATTTAAAAGAATACTCGTTGAATGTAGCGTTGCAGACCCTCCAAGTTTTAACATTTCTTTAGATATACCATTTTTACCCGGAGCACGATCAGATTTCATTTGTGACAAAGCCTGTTTCAGCTATTCGATTGTAATGTCAGTTATTTCTTCTAAACCAACATTTGTAACATTAGGAAGCTTGATGTCTGGTTTTGGGGCAACTGAAGTTTTTAAAGTTAATGGATGACAACGGGACAATATGGCTCACAAAAGTGTTTAATAATATTTATAATACTGGAAAAGTTCCCCAGAGTTGGTTGAAATCAACATTTGTGACCTTACCAAAAAAACGAAATGCAAAAAGGTGTTATGATTATAGAATTATAAGCCTTATGAGCCACCTACTTAAGACTTTCCTAAAAATCATCCACAAGAGATTATACAAAAAATGCGAAGATCAACTAACACGCACACAATTTGGGTTTCGCGATGCTCTGGGTACACGGGAGGCACTTTTTGCTGTCCAGGTCTTGTTCCAAAGATGCAGAGATGTCAACTGCGATATATATGCATGCTTTGTGGATTACCAGAAGGCATTCGATAGGGTAAAACACGACGAGCTTATATCAATACTTGAAGAGATCAGCATAGATGATAAAGATCTGAGAATAATCAAAAATATTTACTACAACCAAACTGCTAACATAAGAGTAGACAACCAGTTGACAGAAGCAATCTCAATAGAACGCGGAGTACGGCAAGGATGTATACTGTCCCCGATGCTATTTAATGTTTATTCTGAGCATATCTTCAAACTAGCCTTGGAAGAATGTGATGAGGGAATACTAATCAACGGTGAACGTCTGAACAACATCAGATACGCAGACGACACAGTGGTATTCGCAGACAGTCTGGAGGGATTGCAGATGTTGATGACAAGCATAACTGAAGTAAGTAAGCACTATGGGTTAGATTTAAATACAAAGAAGACAAAATATATGGTCATCAGCAAACGCCCAATCCTAAACACACAACTGACCATCAACCAACAAACAATTGAAAGGGTTGAAAGCTATACATACCTTGGCACCAATGTAAACAGTCAATGGGATCACTCATTGGAAATAAAACAACGTATAGCAAAAGCCAAGGCAGCGTTTACAAAAATGAGCACCGTCTTCAAGGGCCGTGATCTGCCGCTGAAAACCAAGGTCTTCATACTACAGTGCTATGTTTTTCCAGTTCTGCTCTACGGAACAGAGGCTTGGACACTCTCTGAAGCGTCCATTAAAAAACTTGAAGCGTTCGAGATGTGGTGCTATAGGCGCATCTTAAGAATCTCCTGGGTCGACCGAGTCACAAATAATGAAGTCCTGCGCAGAATGGGAAAGGAGTGCGAAGTGATCAAAACAATTAAAAAACGCAAATTGGAATACTTAGGACATATTATGAGAAATGAACAGCGATATAACCTCCTCCAATTAATTCTGCAAGGGAAGGTGTACGGCAAGAGGGGGCCAGGACGAAGACGAATCTCTTGGCTCCAAAACTTAAGAAAATGGTTCAACATGAGCACGACTGGACTGTTCCGCGCAGCTGCCAACAAAGTAAGAATAGCCATACTAGTCGCCAACATTCGGAACGAATAGGCACCGCAAGAAGAGAAGAAGAAGTGTACAAATTTGAATAGAACTCTTCCACGGTGTTAGCCATTTCGCTTCGTCCATTTTTTGTTTCAGCTTCTTTATCTTCAAGTTGGTTTATATTGCGTTACCAATTGAATTTATAGATTTGATATTTTTATTATTTTTTATGGTCATTCTAACACTTAACGAAACTATTGCTGTAAAATATTTTATTTTAAATTTATACATATTTATAGGCGAGCGGTGCACCTCTAAAAATGAAACATTTTCTAATCGATACATTGACATTTTTTCGTATCGATGGTCGGTACTTTGTTATTAACAAAAAATTTACAAAATTGCAAAAAATTTTTTTAAAAATCGATTTATCTTGTATTTTGAGCTAAAATAAACACTCTTTTACTCCTGTATTTTTTCCAAAAACGCTGCCTTTCAAGCAACGAGTAATTTAAGGTCTAAAAATAGCCCAAAAAACACCATTTTGAAATATTTTTTGCTCGGTTTCTACTGAAGCTTTTCGAATTTTTCTCATTACTCATCGAAAGTTATATTTTCATACTATATTTTTTTATCCTGGCAACTTTTTTCCTCGCTGTAAAATTTTCGATTAAAAGCTCGTAAAATTCGATCGATTGGAAAAAATATTTTCCAACTTTCATGTCGAATTTCACATACAATTCGTTGTTCTTTTATTAGAGTTATTTTTTTCAACAAAACAAAAAACCAGCTCTTATACAATCGAAGACCACGGACAGACGTCGCATTCGAAAGAGAAGGCTTCACCCTACACAGCTGTCATAAGGTCGTTCGACTTTGGCGCATGCATACTTCTTCTGTAAAAGCATTACTCTCATTATTTTATAGCCGCACCTCGTATGTATGTCATTAATATCGATATTTTCATGTAGTTTTCATAATATTGTAGGGAATACTCCTAAAGGGATTCAGTAAAAATATGTCCACACTAGGTTTAATACAGGAAGGTTTAAAACTAAGAAAACTGAAACAAATTTGCTAATTATTCACCTTTTCGCTTATAACTTTTAACAGAAAGAAGATATTTTCATGCAATTTTCACCATGTTGTAGGAGGTACTTCCAAGAGTGTCCTGTAGAAATATCTCCACGCTAGGTTTATCGCAAAGTTTTTAAAACTGATAAAAAAATTGTTGGATAACGAATTTTTTCGACAATCAAAAGCTACTAAGTTACCGAAATTAATAAAAACTTAGATAAAGTTATATCAAAATAAAAGGAGAAATATTTTATTTTTTATAATATTTTGCACCAAAAATATGGGATTTATTCGCAAAATATTATCGGTTATTTACAAATACTTCCCATTACAGATAATAGGCATACAAACAGGAACTAAAAAAAGGAAAAAAGTATTAATCTGTTCAAACATATTGTCAAATCAATATTATAATCTGTTTGCACTATACTGGAAAAGCGGATTTCCTTGAAAATGTCGAATTTAATCCTTCGATAGAGAGTTCCTGCAATCATTTTCGACTAATTGTACGGTAACCATAAAAATAACGGAAAAAGAACTCTATTCTCGTTATCTTTTTAGATATTTGTATGATACTCCATGGAAATTAGATCAAAAAAGAGCTGTTTGGTTAACAAAAATGTAACATTGGTTTTTTGGCTGGAATGTGTTCATTTCCCGATGGTAACCCTGAAACACCTGTGCAAAAAAAAAAAGGCGGACCAAAAATGGTCACGATTTTCAGTTTTTGGAGTTTATCTCGAAAAGTAAAAGTTGTATCGAAAAAGGTTTCAAACAAAAGTTGTAGAGAATTAAAAAACCTATCAAGTCATGTGATATAAGTTATAGGAGGCGCCACTAGTTATTGAGATATATTTATTTTTCTACAAAATTTACGGTTTTTGTTTTATTTAAAAAAAGGGATTTATTAACAAATTGCTGATTTAAACTTTAACATAAATATAGGTATTATCATTTATAAAAAAAGTGTGTCAAACCTGGAATCTGTGAGTTTTTTATTTTCCGAGAAATTCGATGTCAAAGTTGAAAATTCAACCTCAATTTGCCGCTTTCTTAATTAAGATACAATGCTCAATTTTAATGAAAATTGTTTGTATTGTTTTATATTTTAAAGATCTATTAAAAAAAAATTTTTTCAATCGTGGGCCGAGAAATTTTGCAAAAACCAATTTTTGCACCAAAAAAATTGCGATAACTTTTCACCGGATGGAGATAAAATTTTTTTAACGCGTGCATTGGATTTATATGTATCATTTCTGATCTAAAAAAAATTATTTTGGATGAAAAGAACGTTTTTTTCAAAAATTCATAATGGCATGGCAAATGAATATTGAGGGCTCAAATTTGCAGAAGATGCTTCTTAATACTTGTACTTTACCTGTGAATTTTTTGGGTCCAAGAAATACACTTCCATACGGTCTATGAACTTTCGAAATTTGGGCCGAATCTAATCGAAAATGGCTGCTGCAAGCCGCTGTCGGCGGGTTGCCATAGTTCAGGCGCATTATTCATTGGCGCTTTAAGGAAACTTATGCATCACAAGTAATATTTATAATATTGATGTTGTTTTATTATTTTATATGATAGTAACAATTTGTTTAGTCATACTAATTATTAATTTGTTTATTAACAAAATTTTTACAAAAAATTATAGAGAAAATCATACAAATATTCAATTACATATTACATATTCTACTGTTCTACTCAACTGTAGGTAGTTTTGTCGTGATAAGTTTCTTATAATCATTCAACTTACCGATCCGCTAAAAAATTTCACTATACCTCTCTATTAAACTAAACCGATGACTGCCTACATATGTAGGTGACTAACGAGACCTAGAGGATTTGTAGGTCATCCAGTTCGTAATAAATGCTCATAATTTCATGTGGAACCTTGCACTTTCTTAAAAACCAACCTTGAGGTTACGGAAGTTGTGGACGATGTAAATTATAAACAAAATAACTTAAAATATAAAATGTCAACAGAAGAATTTATCTCAATTTAATTTACTGTAATAAAGTATTCAAATCGAAGCCAATAAACCCTCCGAAAGGCTACAGGTGTCCAAACTTGGCTAAAATTCATGAATTAGTCTAGTGGAAATTTTTTTTCGAATGAATTATTAACTTGCCAAGCTTTTCATTACTTATAACGAATTATTACCATTGGAAATACCAAATAATCGATCCTGGAAGACATGTTGATTGCTGGACTTTTTATTCAGTTTAATATTGATTTTTTGTTATCGCAAGTACAGGGGGTATCCAAAACTTTATCAGCAATGAGGTAAAAGTGTTGAAAAAACTATTTTAATGCATTTCACAACTAGCAGTGGAATCAAAAATCCCTCAAATTTTTGAATAAGAAATAGTATACCTAAATTATAAAGAGTAAATATACTATACAAAAAACATTATTTTCAATATTCCACGCATTTTTTGCTTATTATTTTATTGCAGGTAATTAAAAAAAAACAGGACTGTATTAAATTTCTCTTTTTTATTAATCTCTTTTCTATATAAACGGAATTTGAACAGATGATTTATTTTCACCAGTTTTACTACATCTTAAAGTAAGAGCGTCAATTTGAAAAATAACCTGCATAATTAAAAAACAAATTTTCAAGTCCTGTCCTGAAGTTTTTGGCAACTTATAAGCATTCAATTTTACAGGGTTGTTTCTAAGAACATTTTTAAATTTCATCTGAATAAGAATATTTTCAATATTCCACGCATTGTTTGCTTATTATTTTATTGTCAGTAATTTAAAAAAAAAACAAGATACCAGGACTGTATTAAAGGGTTTAGCCGATTAAAAGGGTCGAAATTGCGCCCTCGGTAATAAAAAAATTAAAGACACCCGGTTGTTCTACATCAAAAAGTACATACACAAAAAACATTTTAGCCACTTTCCTCGTCACATAACCTCAAAAAAAATTAAAACGTCTTTTTTCGTTTTTTGACTATATCTTCGATTCTAATCATCGTAGAAACTTCCTTTTTTTCCCACTTTGTAGGTTTTTTTATTGCCTACACCAAAATATTTTTTACAAAAATTTTTGGTGCGAAATTCAAATTTTTATGGGTACTCGACATTTTAAATTCAATAAAATAAAAACTAGGAAAATAGCCGGGCCGAAAAAAAAATATGTTGTTTTTTAGACGCCAAACTATGTCTATGAATTTTTTCAGAATTCTAACATAGTCAAAATCGCAAAAAACCGCATTTGTCAGCATTTTTTCGCATTTTTATGAAGTTTTGAAGCATGGAATTTTCTTATAATTCCTCAGTGGTCTTAAAACTATATATATATATATATATATATATATATATATATATATATATATATATATATATATATATGTAATGATTTATTTTCACCAGTTTTATAACATCTTAAAGTAAAAGCGTCAACTTGAAAAATAATTTGCAAAATTTAAAAAAAACAAATTTTCAAGTCCTGCCCTGAAGTTTTTAGCAACCTATAAACATTCAATTTTACAGGGCTGTTTCTAAGAAAACTTTCAAATTTCATCTGTCTATAGCTAATGTACTGTTGGTTTTCTGAAATTTTTTGCGTATAAGACAAATCAAAACCCTTCATTATCGCTTGTTGACAAAAAAACAAAAACCACTTATTACACAGGACGTGAAATTTTTACATACTTATTTCTTGTAGATTTTGGATCGCTGAATTTGAATCCGCCCTCGGAATTGCTCCATCACATCATGATTTTTAAATATCCTAACTTAAAAACGCAAAAAACGCGGTTCTGGCCTATATTTGAGGTTATGTAGCATCGCGATATTTTTTCTCTATATATACATAGCATCTTAAAGTATAAGTCTTGGTCTTTCAAATGTCGTTGAGTTTGTGCAAATATCTTTCTTTTACTTCGAGATATTCAATTTTGAAAATTTCAAATTCTATGAATTTTTCAAGTTTTGGAAACCTTCACCTTTTGTGACCGATCAGTTTTTAAGCGCCAATTCTGATAAACCATGCATGTTTTAAGTATTGCTCCATCCAAATGTCTCATTAATTTTGCAAAATAAATTTATTTAAACAAATTATTGCAATTTTATTGCAATTTTAAAATTATTGCAAAATTACTTATTTTTTAAATAAATGCTTCCATTGCATTGCACGAAAATAAATACGTTTAAAGGAGCCTTTATCGGTATTACGATATATTTTGTTGTATACAAAATCATAAACAATTAATTTTACAATTTAAAAACCTTCAAACGATCGTAAGAAATAATTAAGAATGCTTATCCAGAATTGACAAGACCATATTCTACAAATACAAAGTCTACAAATGCATATCGTTAAAAAGTTTATATTTAAATTGCAAAATTTTTAATTTAATACTTTATTTTTAAGAAATATATCGCAATAACAATAACGACTCCTTTGAATGTATTTATTTTTGTAAAATACAATTAAAGCATTTGTTTTAAAAATAATGAATTTTGCAATAATTTTTTAGACAAATTTATTTTGTAAGACTAATTATAAATTTGGATTGAGCGATACTTTTATAGCCTTAGAAAATCCATGGTTTATCAAAATTGTTGCATAAAAGCTGATCGGTCGCTAAAAGTGAAGGTTTTCAAAACTTGAAAAGTTAATGTAATTTGAAATTTTCAAAATTGAATATCTCGAAGAAAAAGAAAGATATTTGAGCAAACTCAGCGATATTTGAAAGAGTAAGACTTATACTTTAATGCTATGTATAGTTTTTTGAGAGAAAAAAATGTCGCGATAATATATAACCTCAAATATAGGCCAAAATCGCGTTTTTTGCACTTTTAGGTTAGAATATTTAAAAATCCTGAGGTGATGGGCAATTCAGCGACCCAAAATCTAGAAGAAATTACTATTATTCAGTGTACAAATTTGTGTTGTTGGGTCTATTTTGATGACATACAAAATAATGGTAAAACTTTCGAAAAACTTGCTCTAATTTTTGTGTTCGTTTTCATGGTCAGAAAGTTAAAATTTTCCCTCGAACATTATTGACAAAATAACCACTTATTCTAACGAGGAGCTCACATATTTTCATTAAATTTTCCCCATGTTTTCCTTTCCAGCAGAAAAAAACGATCCAATTGTCGTAATTTCTAGTTTTGTAAATAAATTGCCTTTTCAGTAATGAAAAATAAATAATATTAAAAAAATATATACGTAGACAGTTACCTTGACCTAGGCTAACGATAATGCTTGTTAGGGAGTTCCCGAGCCGCAAAAATAACGTTACCGTAACGCAATGTATTTGTGTTAGCGTGTGATTGTTTAGGGGCGGCTTGGGAGTTCTCTATTGTATTTAAAAATCACTCACATGCCTTAAAATGTGTGCTTATACTGCACTTTTTTATACGGAATTTATACCTTAGGATAATTTAATTTTAAGTTAGTAGATTTTGAACATAAACCTCCTGATTCACTAAAACGGTCTAACTACAGAACTAGTATTTTTAAATTGCTTCAAACCGACGAATATAGCAAGTTGTGGTTAATTTCGAGAGACAATCATTTCTCACACCTATTCGAAATCTTTAATTGTGATTTTTCTGCATCCGACTTAAAAAGTTAGAGCCTTTTAGTGTATCCGGTCGTTAAAGTGTTAGTTTATAGCTGAAAATGAACTGACGAAAATTCATCATGAAAAAGATTTTTTTAATATTCTATTTTTTTAAATAATCTAACTGAAATGGCTAATTTGACGCCAAAAATTCGTTATTATAAATTGCACTTGTAATATTGTCCTTACTTGATGGGAATCCATAATTGCCCTTTATACACCGAGACTGATCTGTTTTTGTTTGGCTGTTGAGATGGGACGAGTTAATTTTTGTTCGAGGTAAGCTCTCCCTCAAAAAATACCGCTACCATTATTTATTTAACAAGTGGGAGAAAACGCTTCTTTTCTCCTTGTCTTCCTTATAACTTTGAAAGTTATTATCAGCCAAATAAGCATTTTGCCGGGACCCTCAATCATCCTGGCAGAGACCCAGATTTTCGGGTAATATAAGCCTTGTCGTATATGCACGTCCGTCGTTTTTGGAAAATTAATAGTGGAGATCGGATTTTCCGCGAGAACGCCACGAGGTACGTTTCGATCGAACGCGAACGACGTATACGAGCTGTGAATGACTTGCGTATCAGGATTTTTGTCGTTTATGCTATGCGTTTGTCCATGCATTAAGTGGTCCCCGCCTTGAAGTGAAGCTTGGATGTCATTTAAAAATTGTTCCATTGGAGAAATTGAAGTATTGGGATATAATTGAGCATTTTAATTTATTTGGGTCATGTCAGATTCATTACGAGTATGGAATCCTGTTAGGTCTGGCGCGACCCCACGAGGGGCCGCGGAGGTCCCACCAAAACCATCCGGACAGCCTGAAATGCCACCCGCCTCATCAGACCGGAAGGAACTGTGAGAGAAAGGATTGGACATTTTTAAATAAACTTGTTTTCCTCTTAAATTAGAATGTTTTGTATAAAAAAATACAAAAATCACGGAGGGCTGGGCTTTAATATACTTAATATATAAGAAAAATTAAGTATATGGAATTTGGGTTGAATGAGAACTTGGCCAATATTTACTTTGATTTTTATTAGACGTGAGCTCTTATAGGACTTTTTGCAGTAGAACTTTTTTTTTTTGGGAGTCTTAAGTTTTGTGTCGAAATTAAATGTAGTGTTGGGACTCTTAATAAATTTTCGAAAATTCAATTTTCTCAAAAATTCTTGTTTTGGTGTTAAGCGCAAACTAAGGCACGTTTAGTGTTCTTAGATTCGTTAACGATGTCACTATCAGGTTATCACTAATTTTCTCTTAATAGAAAATTATTTAAGTCGCAATCGGGAATGTCTAAATCGGGTATGTCGCTATCAGGTTTCCTTTACGCAATTTTATTTCCGCAAATTATTATAGTCGTAAAAGTAGGCTCGTGAATACTCTATATATTAATTTCAAATAGTTTCCGCAAGAATAAAAAAAAATCGACGTGGAAAGGTTTTTTTTAGAAAAGCTTATTTTTTCCGACGGCGCTAGAATTTTACTAAAATTCGCGTTTCACGGTTTTTATTTAACTGGAGATTTTTCTTTGAGGTTCCTCCCCTAGCACTGAACTGATATCAGCTACTAGAGTTCGCCTCTAACGAATTTCCGCCTAACAGACAAGGTTTCCTGGCCTTTCTAGTACCGCAATCTTCTTATCTTCTTTCTTGAATCGAATTCTTGATCGTCTTATTAAGACAACCAAGAACCTCTCTTCTTAAGCCGTCGTAAACAGAGCGGCCTCCCTCGTTGCACTAGCGTAAACAGCTTAGTGATCCTCTTGATGCCGAAAGGGGCGCTCCAGGAAAACCTCTAGCAAATTTAAAACTCCCTACTCGCGTGTTGAACCGTTAAATTTTTTCTTCTGGAAGGGAAACTGACAATAATCTCTTGCGAGATTACCGACGAGTGGCCCACCTATTGAAGATTCCCCGTGCCTTTCTCTGACGTGGTGCAAGTGCCAGACTAATCAGCAACGGCAGAGAATCTCACATTTCGCCTGAGTAAATGCTTCAAAAGACTTAGATACTCGTGTGCGCGTGTGTAAAAAAATTTGAGATATCTGTGCTCTTCAACAGACGACCAGATTCTGCTAACGATTCGCGACATCGGGTGCTATTTATAATTTCTCGGCAATCCGTCGGGTCTTCCGAAAGGAACCGATTAGCGTTTAGCGCGGTCCGCCAAAGCTTTATGTCTGCGCCGCCGTCTGTGTCGGTGTCTATGCGCCGTTACCGCCGACAATGTGCAGTTTATTTCTCGGAATTTCAACCGTCTTTAGATGTTTATTTTATTTTTATGATTTTTTTAGGATCTTGTAGATAGAATTCTACAACAGCCTATAGAAATAAAACGTATATTGTTCTCTGCACGAGAATTTATGTCATAAACTTTTTGTAAACAAACAGCAAAAACTGAAGAAATTTTTGGACAAAATGGAATAGCCATCTTGTAGAGAATTGAAAAACCTACAAATTTATTTTTTACCGAGCTCGATATTTTTATTCGTTGCTGAGAAAAATGCAATACAAGGTCAAAATTGTTATAATATTAAATTAACAATAACTGTTGCTAAATGCAATCTACGACTTTGTTGTTACGTAAAAAGTTGGGTCTTTAAGTGCTTAATGTGTAGTAAAAATTACAAATCAATTCATCAAATAGTTTGTGCAAAATTTAATTTGTTTATCACAGGCGAGCGAATTTTGCAATAACTTTCTAGCTCCATCGATGAAGCTACACCGATTCTGAGCACATCTCATGAAAGAGGAACTCTTCTTCTATGAGAAGTATTACATAGAATTGAGGAAAATTAATTTTAAATTTGTTTAAACTTTATTAGAAAACCACAATCATTTTTACCGTGTAAACAAATTAAATAACTTTTTTGTTTTTGCCGATAAAAAATTCTGTTTTCATATTTGGGAAGCTGTAATTTTTAGACGAATTTAGAAAAAAACGGCTAAACAGCGCACCCACTGAATCGGCTCGGCTCGGTCCTTTCCGTCCTCTTCAGTCAGAAAGCCGATGGCCCCCGCTCACTGGCTCCGCACAATTCAGACTACACAGTGATTAAAACTGCTTTAACCATTAGAGTTTCTAGAGCTGTTATTTTTGATAAAAAGTGAATAAAATGAGTAGTTTTTCCGACTCTGAGGAGGATATTGTTGTGACTGCTGTAGCCTGTGTTGAAGCGGAAGTGAAGGAAAAGCGGAGAAAAAGATATTGGGTTCATGATGTTTACCTTAAAAGAAAAGTTCACGGGGAATTTTATCATTTATTTCCAGAGTTGATGACCGACAATGAAAAGTTTTTCAAATATTTTAGAATGTCTGGTATAAAATTTTATGAAATTTTAAATATGTTGCCGCTCGGGAAACAAAACACTAACCTTCGAAAATCGATTCCACCAGAGGAACGTTTAGCAGTTACTTTAAAGTAAGTGTATTATATAGTCGAATTAATTAAATTTGACGTTTATCACAGATTTTTGTGACATAACTAATGTTTTTTTGACTGTGACGTGAACGCCTAGACAATTTACTTCAAGTTTATTAGGTAACAACTATGTATAGAGTATATTATTATTATTATATATTCTGTATGCTCTCACGTTTTCTATCAATTCTTCGTCCGACATAGTAACAATTCAAACACTACGTCTATACCACAGATTATACTACCTCTTTCTATTTTTTAAATAGTCGAACGCTTTCAGACCTTTCGGCAATTTTTGCTCTCTTGAGAATAGTCGAAGACGCCGATGCTGAAAGCGCGGAAGCGTTCTGGCCGGTCGGAACCAGTGAGCGGGCTCTCATTTATTTACGTGTAAACCAAAACGGGCCGATTGCGCGGAGCCGAGCGGTCTGAACCGAGCCGAACCGGTGGGCGCGCTGCTTGAGGTCAATATGCGCCACTGTACATGAAATAATCAAAAATATTGGTCTAACCGTCTCGACTCTAAAATGTAGCATCTGCCACTCGCCCCTCTTTACCTACATTGAATTTCTGAGCAGACAAAGAGTATCCCCGCAGCACGTTTGAAGGTCATAGCTTTCTTTCTATTCAGATATTTTAAATATGAAATTTTAATTGCCGTTAAAATAATTTATTTTCCAAACCTATTGCTACGTTTAACTATGAAAATCTCAAAAACATATCAATTTTTCAATGTATCATATATTGCTACAACATGTATATATTACGGTAGCAAACAATACTTACGTATACAGCTTGTATACGCAATGTAACGAATATTAATGTTTAATAACAATAATTGAATTATTCAATTTTCCCGACTTGTAACCATGTTTGCCAATAAAAATAGCACAAAAATTATTGATTTTTAATGAAAAAACTGTATGGAAAAAATGTTTAAACAAATTAAATGTTTAATTTATAAACAAATAAATAAATAGTGTGCATATTTGTAATGTACGCAGAAAGGTACCACAAATTAAAAAAAGAATCATCAAAATCTGTCAACAACTTTCGGAGATATAGCTAATGGTAGCAGTTTGAAGTTGCTGTTTCATTTTTTGAACGAGCTGATTTGTTAGCAACTTATCTTGCTGCCGAGTCGTTTTTTAAACAATTAACATTTTTAAAACTTTACTGAAACTTTTGTTTTTGTATTATCATTTTCCAGACAACTCACACCTAAACCTAAACTCTTAAACTTTCAAATGGCGCTAGTTTCGTTTCTTAATTGTTATTAACAATTTATATATAAATGACCTGACCAAAATTGATATCCGAGGAACATTTACATTATTTGCAGATGACGCAACAATTTTATGGCGTGGAAAGAATGGCTGTGATTTGAAACATATTATCGAGTGTGACTTGATTAGAGTGAATGAATGGTGTGCTGCAAATTGTTTAAGTTTTAATTTTACTAAAACCAACGTGTTAAGTTTCAAATTTACTTGTGATAGTTTAACTTTGAATAATCATTTTATTGGGAATAAGCTAGTGACTAGATTTTTAGGTATACTTATTGACGATAAGTTGAAATATACTGACCACATAATGGCATTAAATAAGAAGGCTGTTGGGTGTTATGCGGTAAAAACAGTGTCAAGGGAATTAGATTCAAATATGGCTAGAACAGTGTATTTTTCGTTGATTGAATCTCATTTGAGATACGGAATTGCATTTTGGGGATTCTGTAGTCGGCAGTTATTAAATTCGATTCTTGTTTTACAAAAGCGAGCAGTGCGTTATTTATTTAATATAAAAATGAAAGAGCATTGTAGGCCTTTATTTATTCAGGGCAAAATATTAACAGTGATAGGCATTTTCATTTTAGAAATAGTGGGACTGATTCATAAAAAATATAAAAATTATTCAACTCCAAACCCATATAATACACGTAATAATGGCCTGCCATTGCCCATTCCCAGGACTACTGTCACTAAACAGTCTCTTATTTTTGAGGAAATTAAAATATATAACAAAATTCCTCTAAAGTATAGAAATATTAAGGACGATAAATTGCTTAGGAAAAAACTTAAGGGCTTTCTTGTGACATGACCGTATTATTCACTGGAACAATATTTTGCTGATCATTTTTAACAAGATGTATTTGTGCTTTCACAATGGGTGTAATGGTGTAATTTTATGCCTATTTTTGTCTTGTTTTATTTTATTTTATTTGACTGTAAACTTTTAAATTAATTTAGTAGACATTTATCTTATTTTATTTTAGGTACCTGTTTTTTTAGTTATGGACTTTTGTTTATTTACACTGTTTATTTTGATTACTGACTTTAATCACGTGTTTATTGTTATCATTGATCTGAGTTTTTTTTTTAGTTTTTTGTTGTCACAATTTCTTGTATTGCATATGTTTTTATTTATATTTATTTTTAAGTTTTTGTTCTGCATAGTGCTTTGTTAACAAGATTGATTTCTTTACAACAATAAAGCTTATTATTATTATTAATATAGGAATGAATTTTTAAAAAAATTGTTAACTTTGGCGCCTATTGACCTAAGCCGTTTTTTTTCCTAAATTTGTCTAAAAATGCCAGCGACCCAAATATAAAAACAGAATTTTTTTATCGGTAAAAACAAAAAAGTTATTTAATTTGTTTACAAGGTAAAAATGATAGTGGTGTTCTAATGAAGTTTAAACAAATTTAAAATTAATTTTCCTCAATTCTATGTAATACTTTTCATAGAACAAGAGTTCTTCTGTCATGAGATGTGCTCAGAATCGGTGTACCTTTATCGATGGAGCTAGAATGTTATTGCAAAATTCGCTCGCCTGTGATAAACAAATTAAATTTTGCACAAGCTATTTAATGAATCGATCTGAAATGTTTACCCCATATTAAGCACTAAAAGACCCAAATTTTTTCGTAACAACAAAATCGTAGGTTGCATTTAGCAATAGTTATTGTTAATTGAATATTATAACAATTTTGACCTTGTTTTGCATTTTTCTCAGCAACAAATAAAAATATCGAGATCTGTAAAAAAAACAATTTGTAGGTTTTTCAATTCTCTACAAGATGACTATTCCATTTTGTCCAAAAATTTTGTTAGTTTTTGGTGGCAAGCAAAAAAATGCATTTTTGAACCTTTAATTGTTTACAAAGGGTTTATGACACAAAATCTCGTGCAGAGACAGATGCGTTTTATTTCTTAGGCCTATATTACCCGAAAATCCGGATCTCTGTCTGGATGAATGGGTTGTCCCAACTAGGTCTTATTTTTCGCTTGTTTGAATGGAGTATACAGTTAGATGACAAAATTATTATGTAAAAACTATCAAACCAATTTTAACGCAATCTAGCAGGTTTCTTTATCATAATATGAAGTGTTTTTGCCCAAAAAATGTTAGTCATCGAAAAAAATCGTTTAAGAAACTCCTTTTTTACCTTCTTTTTAAATTATAACTGTTTTAGTAGGGTAATAAATTTTAAGATTTCGAACCAACTCTATTTTGTAGAAAATTTAAAAGGAAACTTTTTCCATTCTTCTACTTTTCTCTAAACTGAATACTTTCAAAATTATAAGAAAGAAAATTTTTTGTTAAATAAATAAATGTAGCCGTATTTTTTGAAAGGGAGCATATCACATTTATTATTATGGGCATTATTCTAGAAGGTATATAGCAAAAATTAGCTCGCTCCATCTCAACAGTCAAATCATGATATATTTTTACAGATTAGTCCCGGTCTATTCAGTTTTGTTTAAAATTGCTGCTATAGATATTCAAAACTTAAGACATGTTTCATTACAATGGAATTTCTTCAACAATAAAATTGAAGAAGATGAAAGTACAGCAACAAAACAAAGGTCGATTGCAGAATTAAAAAATAATTAACAGAAGAACAGAAATGTTTATTTAAGGCTTGTTCAAACAAAAATTTTACACAAAAAAAAAATTAATTTGGAAAATTGAATCTTCCAACTTCAAAACTGTCGCTTCCGTACGACTAAAAAAAATCTGTTCTTCTACGTTAATAAAAAAAAAGGTATAAGGAAACTACTCCAAAGCGGAAAAATCAAATTCGAAAACAAATAAAAAATAAATTATATTTGAAGCCGTTTTCAGGTAAACTGGTTTCTTCATGTGAAAGGTTTTCGTCTATTGGGAAACTTGTGTTGCGAAGAGTAATCTTTTTGATATTTTATTTTCAGTTTGTTGCCATTTAAAATAAGAGAATTTAATTTATTTTTTTTATGTACTATAACTTTTTTTTTAGTTGAAATTTTTTCATTTTCTCTTATAGTCCGGGAGCTCAATCTTTTTCATATAATATCGCACCATGAATATTTGCACTTACCTTATATGACAATATTTTCAAAATCTACAAATAAGAATTTTTAATTTGAGCGTTTAAATTATAACTTTGGCTTATTTTTAGCTGAATTATAATAATTTAAAATTGTGCATTCAAAATTAAAATATTTTCTTTTGCATGTAAAGTATTTTAAGGTAAGTAATGGAGTTTTTTGCAGCCACAGTTGCAGAAAATGAAAATGAACTTTGTTCTAAAAATAATATTGTCTTAAATATGCGATATATATGAAAAAGATATTTTTTCAAAAAAAAATGCATTTTTAGAGGCTCCACAGTGATTCTATGAAAGGGGGCTAGTATGCTCCTTATTTTTCCTGTAATCTAGATTAATTAAGCTCCTTAAGAAAAAAAGTTTGAAAATCAAGTATCACATTCATTGCTTGACATTGTATGAAAGAAAACATATGGAATGTATTCATATTTAAAAAACTGAAGTAGCGCACCAACACATGCAAAAATATTTATAACAATTGAAGTTCCTTATGCTAATGTATTGTTTACTTTATTATTAGATATAATATATATATATATATATATATATATATATATATATATATATATATATATATATATATATATATATAGGAAAACTCAAATTCTTGGGATAGCGGTCCTAGGGCTGAATGAAACTCTGTTTTTTACAAACGCCAAGCTTTCGGAAGTATATTATTTCCTTCTTCAGGGCTACAATATAGAACAGTTCTGTTGATCATAATTTTAAATTTTACAATTTATGATATTTAATAATAAAAAGAAAATGATTCTAAATTCAAAGACTTACGTGCAAATTGAGTCCATTTATGGCTTTTGGAAAATGAAACGGAAAATTCATGTAGAAACTGTTGATTTTTGCATAATTATCACATTTTACTGTTACATGGTTGTATTTAATTTTTTAAACACTGATATATAAATCTATTTTATGGGTTATTTTGGTTGTACTGTAAGTAAGTTAATCTGATAAGAAAATCCTTGAAACACACTTTTTTAGGTGGAAGGGATATGTCAGAAATGTCTAATTTTATTTTAGCGGCATTTTCTTGAAATGGTAGAAATTTATTTGGATGATAACTGCATCAATAAAAGAAAAGATATTGAAAATCTCAGTGTAATCTACTCTCATCTCTTGTCCACCTTAAATAATAGTAATACTAGACAACGAGCCTCCCAGCCTCTTGACTTCACAGTTTCTCTATAATTTCCGGAAATTACGTAAGTGCATATTTGTCACTAACCTATAACAACTACATTGCCAATAGATATTTTCCAATTTTGAATGTTTAGAGGCCGAAAGGTTGGGAGACGGTTTTCTAACCTTCTTTGTTCTACATAATAATGTTCATTAATCATTTCTTAATACTTTCCTACAATTATATCAATTTTTAAATGTAACAATACTTTATAAAAAATAATCACAATTACTCATTAATAATCATAATTCTCATCAATAGTATATATATATATATATATATATATATATATATATATATATATATATATATATATATATATATATATATATTTCATTCATACGCGGAGCTGCATATAGTTGTACGTTTGCTGAATGTGATTTCAGCACTACAACGGCATAATGTGGATATATCCACTGCTATTGCATCTCACACGGAGGAATCCGTGAAAGCCGCATAAATATATATATATATATATATATATATATATATATATATATATATATATATATATATATATATATATATATATATATATAATATATATTTATATATATATATATATATATATATATATATATATATATATATATATATATATATATAAAATAATAATTTTATTAAATACACAACTTGAAAATTAAAATCAAAATAACAGTTCCTGTAAAACATAATGATTCCACATTCAAAATTGCCGCTAAAATAAAATTAGACATTTCTGACATATCCCTTCCACCAAAAAAAGTGTGTTTCAAGGATTTTCTTATCAGATTAACTTACTTTCAGTACAACCAAAATAACCCATAAAATAGATTTATATATCAGTGTTTAAAAAATTAAATAAAACCATGTAACAGTAAAATGTGATAATTATGCAAACATCAACAGTTTCTACATGAATTTTCCGTTTCATTTTCCAAAAGCCATAAATGGACTCAATTTGCACGTAAGTCTTTGAATTTAGAATCATTTTCTTTTTATTATTAAATATCATAAATTGTAAAATTTAAAATTATGATCAACAGAACTGTTCTATATTGTAGCCCTGAAGAAGGAAATAATATACTTCCGAAAGCTTGGCGTTTGTAAAAAACAGAGTTTCATTCAGCCCTAGGACCGCTATCCCAAGAATTTGAGTTTTCCTTTCTAACTAGTCGGTCAAGAACTACTCTTCCCCTTATATATATATATATATATATATATATATATATATATATATATATATATAAACTCTTATTTTGAATGCCGTCTAGTGTTTTGCAAAAATCATCAAACATAACCTCGAAATGGCGGTTCTACTAAGACACCTCACAAAAAAATATGTTATTTTCACAAAAAATGCTTTGGAGCGAAAAGAAAAAGAAAATTCTTTTGACCAAAACAACACAATCTTTGGTACTTCGACTTGACATCAGAATTAAGATAAGGTCTAATTTTTTTTTCTAACCTTAAAAATAATTTTCAAAAAATGCATATAATTAAGCAGTTTAAGCAAGTTTCGTATATGGGTTTTTTCGAAGTCGAATCTGAAGTCAAATTTGCAGAATTCAAAATGGCGGATCCAATATGGCGGACGGAATTTTGAAAAAATACCAAATTTGGTATACAAGGGTTTTTGGAATAGCAATTAATGAAGAATTCCCGAGGGCTTATTTCCTCAGTACCTCCTTTTTGCGCGTACTCTTATCCACCACCTGGGGAGACATTTAATGTGGGACTAGAAAACCCGTTATTTTCACAAAAAATACTTTAAAAAATATTGAATATATATATATATATATATATATATATATATATATATATATATATATATCTGTTACAAAGTTCTGACACACTAATTTTTTATTTTTAAGACAATTAAAGATTTGATTCACGGAAAGATATTTTTCATAAAAATCATGGGCCTGCGAAAGGAAAATTACCGTAATACACTTTAAACGTGAACCATGGGCGCTGCTTTGTGAAAATACATTGTACTACATAATTTTTACCGTAGTTTACTATAACAATCCCGGAAACCTAGTTTCGTTGAAGAAGAAATAAGCATTTTCGATTAATACAACAAATGATTTGCTCTGACTATAGAAAGATTGAACTAACCTGAACTAACTTACCGTAGAGTCGAAAGTCAATCAAATTTACGATTTGTGACCGCCATATTGGATCCGCCATTTTGAATTCTATAAATCTGTCATCAGAATCGTAATCAACGACCCGAAAAATCCTGCATACCAAATTTGGCATTAATATATTGATATTTCCAAAATTTTGTCCGTCATATTGGATTCACCATATTGGATCCGACATTTTGAATTGTGCAACTTTGACATCAGGTTCTACCTCGAAAACCATCATATACAAAACTCGCTTAAACGGCTTAATTATATGCATTTTTTGAAAATATTAATTTTGAAATTATTTTTAAGGTTAGAAAAAAAATTAGACTCGCTATCTTAATTCTGACTGCGGATTGGGATTCATCGAATCGAAATACCTTAAAGTACGTTGTTTTGGTTAATAGAATATGTTTTTTTTTTTTTCGTTTTAAAGCATTTTTTGTGCAAATAACTTATTTCTTTGTAAAGTGTCTCAATAGAACCTTCATTTTGTTTTTTTCGTAAAAATAATATATAGTTTATTATTATTATAATTTTCGTTAAATTTCGTTAAATTTCGAAAATTTAAACTAAACTTAACGAAAATTAAGAAACTTTTACGTCTGTTCTTAGAGCGTATGTCACTGTCATTATCTTTGTTTTCCAAAGAAGACTTGATAAAAACAGTTGCAAATTATTATGCATCATGGTTGTCCATGGCGCACTTGTCATAAGTAAATAAATTATCCAGTATTTTGCTTAATAATATTTAATTTCTGTTCTTATGTCTAATCCAATCGCAAATAAATTAGTACCGTTAGATTCGTCAAAGAATGCTTTTTTCGAAAAGTAGTTGTCAAAAAGGGGTCGCCATTTGAAAATTAATAGTTAGAAATGAAAACGTAATTTTGTCAACTTGTCTTATTCCTGTCTTTCATACTAGTAACTAAAACTTTGCGATTGTATTTTTTTGACATCACCTAAGGCCCTTAGATTAGTTTGCGTCCGATCATGGCCACCTAGATGCAATTTTAAAAGTGGCTCTAAAAAAATGAAGTAGACGTAAAAAGTTTTTAAAATGTCACAGTCTGATCTAGAATTGTCTCAGAAATCCAAAAATGTTAAAATATACAGGGTGTTCCATTTAAAAATTCAAAACCGGGGCCATTTCCGGTGAAACCGGAAGTGGCTGGAAAGTGGAAAATATGCGAAAACTCTCCCCTTCACATACCATTTACCTGTACCAATTCTCATTTTGATACACATAATACTCTAGAAATTATGACTTGTCTAATAGATTCGTTGACACCCGGTATATATATATATATATATATATATATATATATATATATATATATATATATATATATATGTATATATATATATATATATATATATATATATATATATATATATATATATGTATATATATATATATATATATATATATATATATATATATATATATGTATATATATATATATATATATATATATATATATATATATATATATATATATATATATATATATATGTGTGTAGAGCCATATCTCTTCCACGAAAACCCACTGCGCTCCCCGAGTAGTAATAATAATCTTGCTATCGATCCTTGTTTTGTTATACTTTCATGGTCTTCTTTTACATAACCAGATGAAACAAACTTGTGTAAACAGAGTGTGCAAGAACATCAAGTAACTTGTCAAATGTCGAAATTTTAAAGGTTTCCTAATAATAGTTTTGTTCTTAATTGATATTTAATTTATTTCTGGGCAGATCAAGCTGAGGCTAATGAACAGTCTCATCTACAACTAAAAGGTTTTCCTTCTTTGCCACCAGAGGGTGTTTTACCTGAAAATATTTTTTTAACGGATATATCAAAATGATTCTTATTTCATTCGATAAATCTGGTTCTTTCAAGGCATAAAAAAATATTTTTAGTTTTATGTGTTCTCTGGTGGCAAGTTGGGGGGACTGTTTTAATTGTGCACAGATGCCAGACATAAAATAAATTAAAATACGCAAAACAAATCTTCAAACCCAAAAAAAAGAAATGTTAATATAAATTTTGCAAGGCTGTGTGCGTGTGTGTTATCAATATGTATTTTTTTTACTTTCGGCAACATTCAGTTTAATGGCGTTTTAAGTTGTAGAAAATAATTTTAAAATAATTATTATTATGGGAATAACCTTGAATTTAATAGTAAAAGCTAAAGTAATAACATGAATTTTTAACTTTGAACTTCGTTAGTAATTCCCCTTAATGGTTCATATTTTTATATTTTTAATATATGTATAATTTGTTGCATTTTTCTATGTGCTCCCAAATGTTATTCTTAGAAAAATATTGTTACATTTTATGTAAGTGTATTATATACTTTGAAATAGCGAACTTATTAGTTGTTACTTGTTTTTAGAATAATAATAATAATAATATTAATATTATAATAAAAAAGTGTGGTAGGTTTGTATTTTCTTTTACAGTTATATTACTTTATTTTTGATGATATATTTTCCTGAAAATTTAGTGAGTAAATTGATATAATTATAGGTTTAAATGAGTAGTTAGTACCATTTTTGATACCCCATATTCCTGTATAAACTCTAGAGAGAATAAAATTCTATAAGGCATATCTAGGAATTTTTAGTATACCAGCTACTTGTGTATATTCGGCATTTTATAATAAATATATATTGTTTTTATTAAAAAATGGTTGTTTAATTTATTTTTAGTGTCTTGAGGTGTACGGTACTAAACAAAATCGAGAAAAATTATTCTTCCAAGGCATACAAAATGATTTGTATTTTTAGCGCCTCGGATTTTGCTTGGCAAATATTTTTTATGCGATAACACTAGTTTACAAAATTTAACTTTTTGTCTGTTGCCGTGAATTTTATGGTTAACTAGCGACCCGCCCCGGCTTCGCACGGGTGCAATGCTGATACTAAATACACTACAGAAAAACTGTGACTATTTATTTTATTTTTACAACAATTATTACATCGGCCTCCGACGCGCTATTTATAGGCACGCTGCCGCCGCCCCGGTCGGCCAGTACCGCCGCAAGCGCTACTTCCCGCAATTTTAAATCTGTAATATCTTCGAAAATATTCATTTAAATCTTGTGCTGTAAAGGACCATATAGATCTATATTAAATCAACAATGTATTTAAGCTATTTAATTGGATAAGGATTAATGCTGTATTGGTTAAAATCGCTTCAAAATTTGCCATTATTTGTCGTAAAAAGTAAATGACAAAAAAATGTTATTGTGGGATATCCATGAGAGATAGACATATACCATCGCGGAGTTTTCTGTAGACCTTTTCAATGTGTACAAATAATTAGTACATTATTTTGATAAATCTCGTAGGGTTCAGCCTGCGTTTGCAATGTAAGCGGAAAAAAATATGATAATTAACGACATCACATTAGAAACCTCAAAAATAACAGTATTTCTCCACTATTTAATGGATGTTATTATACATATAAACCTTCCTCTTGAATCACTCTATCTATTGAAAAAAACCGCATCAAAATCCGGTGCGTAGTTTTAAAGATTTAAGCATACAAAGGGACATAGGGACAGAGAAAGCGACTTTGTTTTATACTATGTAGTGATAATATTCACTTAGGACCTGTTTTTGTCAAATCTAACCTCAAAAATTTTTGTGCAGCTCGAGTTACTTTTTTTTATCATTTATGCGTATTTATTTATCGATAACGTGCGTATTTTACTGCGTTAAGATTAGTATCTGAAGTTCTTGCGTCATGAGTAGTTCAAGGAGACGTTGTTTAAACAATCCAAATCATTTTTGCTATATATGCGGAGAATGTGTTTAACAATTATATAAAAATGAAAAGTTTTGGGCTCCTAATTGTGTTTGTAAATCGTGTGTGGAATATTTAAAATTATGGAAAAGTGGTAAAAAAGTGCCTTTAAATTTGGAACACCGACTATTTGGCGAGAACCACAAAATCATCTCGAAGACTGTTACTTTTGTAGCGTGAACGTAAACGGTCTAAACACTAAGAATCGAGCTAAATGGCAGTACCCAAATACTAGTTGTGTTCAGCGTGCAGTGCACCATTCACCTGACTTTTCAGTGCCTAAAAATATATCTGAACCCTTAGAACAAGACAAGGAAGGATTAATCTCATCACAAAATGATGCTTATTTTGAAGATATATCAAATGAGCCAAAATGCTTTTCCTAAAATTAATTAGATGATCTTGTAAGAGATTTAAATATTTCTAAACAAGCTTCAGAATTGTTTGCATCAAGACCGAAAGAAAAAAATTTAATTTCCTCAAATACTAAAATAACTTTTTATCGTGAAAGAGATAAAGAATTACGGTGTTATTTTTCCAAAAAAAAACGGTATTACATGTTGATAAAAATGGGCTTGAAACAATACGAACCAAACGACTGGCGTTTATTCATTGACAGCTCAAAACGTAGCCTAAAATGTATTCTATTACATGACGGAAATAAATACGCTGGGGTACCTATTGCCCACAGTATAAAGTTACAAGAAGAATATTGTAACATCTCGCTAGTCTTAAATAAAATACAGTACAATGACCATATGTTGGAAATTTGTGTTGATTTAAAAATGGTGAATATTCTTCTCGGTCAACAAAGTGGTTATACTAAGTTTCCCTGTTTTATATGTCTTTGGGACAGTGGATCTAAACAAGAGTATTGGGTAAGAAGAAACTGGTCCTTGAGAAAAAATATGAAGCCTGGAAAGCAAAATATAGTCCAGAATTCACTCGTGACAAAATTATCCTTCCACCATTACATTTAAAACTGGGCATCATGAAACAGTTTGTTAAATCATTAGATAAAGACGGGGACTGCTTTCCTTACATTTGCCAAAAATATCCTCAGCTCACTATGGAAAAGATTAAAGCCGGTATTTTTGATGGCCCCCAAATTAGACAACTTACGAAAGATACTCAATTTAGAAATTCTATGACTGAGTTAGAACTTGGACAGCTTTCGTCTCTGTGATGCAGAATTTTCTCGGAAATAGAAAATTATATTGAACTTGTAGAAGACCTTCTGTTACAATTAAAAAATTTGGGGTGCAATATGAGCATAAAACTCCACTTCCTTCATAGTCACCTAGACAGGTTTCCGGAAAATTTAGGAGATATGAGCGAAGAGCAGGGAGAGCGTATGCATCAGGACTTACGCGTCATGGAAGAGTGCTATCAGGGTTTCTGGGATACGAATATGATGTCTGACTATTGTTGGTCTCTGACGCGTCGTTTTCCTAAGTCTACACATCACAGAAGAGCTTTAAAATGAGGTTTTTTAGAACTCAATGATTAACTTGATTTTTAATAAATTTTTTCTTAGTAAATATACATGTTTTTTTTTGTTTAATACCTACATAGCTGCAACTCAGAAACTAGAGCTGATAAAAAAATTCCACTCATATATTTGAAATTAACATATCATATGTAGTCAACAAAAGCTAAAATTTCTCCGGCAACAGATGTATTGTAAACTAGTGTAATCAATAGAGAAAAAAAGTGATTCTGTGACAGACATACTATCAGGATACCGAGTGTACCATCACACTAAAAACAATCCGTACTGATATTTTGTTATGGTTTCCACTCTTAACTTCATTAATTTTTTAAATTAACTGAACATAACTATCAAGACCTCCTATTTGAAAGCCTTTATTATTTAATTGGAGTTGTTTTTTTTCTAGAAGGAGTTCTACTTTGGTGTACTATGTTGATATTTTGTAATAAATAAATACAGGGTGATCAAAAACCAACATTATATATTAACTTCCAAAAATCGTTAAAAGTCAGTTTTTTAACCGACTTCTAAAAAAAGGAGGTTCTCAATTCGTCGCGTTTGTATTTTTTTTATGTATGTATGTACAGGGTGAGTCAACGATTGGATGAAGTAGGTTTGTGCCTTTTCGGTGAAATTAACAAAGAAACTATATTTATTGTTTGATACAGTTTATTTTTATGCAGATTTTAAAAATATATAGGACTCTACAGGGTGAGCCAAAAAACTAGGACAGCATAAAGTTGTATTTTTTTTAAATAGAACACCCTATATACGAATCGTATTTTCGATTTAGCTTATAATTTTAAATCTTTTTTATTAAGGGTTTACTATAACAAAACTTTATAGTTTCTGAGATAATTAAGTTTAAAGAAAAAAAGTCACATTTTCAAGCATCAATTCAATCCTAAATAACGTTTTCAATTTTGTGACAAATATATTCAAATTTGGAATGTAGCAAGGCCAAGGACAAGTTAACATAATTTTTACCTAATATTTGCAATAAAAGCTACAGGGTGTTGGAACACATCGGCTCAAATTTGAACAAGTTTAAATGAATAAATATCTTTTTTTTAAATGGTACACCCTGTATATTTTCATGTTATTTAATAGAGTAATAAAAACCCTAAAAGTTTTGTTCAATATATCCTATACCTATTTATAATAGTTTTTGAGATATTTCAGTTTTTCTTATTTTCCATACTTTTTTACAGAAATAGCCTTCATTATCATAGTAGCCATGGCAAAAACAATGTAAAAGAACATTTTTCTGTGTGTCAAATTTATAACCGCAATCGCTTCTTTTGTTTGTTTCTGTAGTTTCTTTTTATTATTTTACATGGCTACTATGATAATGAAGACTATTTCTGTAAAAAAGTATGGAAAATAAGAAAAACTGAAATATCTCAAAAACTATTATAAATAGGTATAGGATATATTGAACAAAACTTTTAGGGTTTTTATTACTCTATTAAATAACATGAAAATATACCAGTGTACCATTTAAAAAAAAAGATATTTATTCATTTAAACTTGTTCAAATTTGAGTCGATGTGTTCAACACACTGTAGCTTTTATTGCAAATATTAGGTAAAAATTATGTTAACTTGTCCTTGGCCTTGCTAAATTCCAAATTTGAATATATTTGTCACAAAATTGAAAACGTTATTTAGGATTGAATTGATGCTTGAAAATGTGACTTTTTTTCTTTAAACTTAATTATCTCAGAAACTATAAAGTTTTGTTATAGTAAACCCTTAATAAAAAAGATTTAAAATTATAAGCTAAATCGAAAATACGATTCGTATATAGGGTATTCTATTTAAAAAAAATACAACTTTATGCTGTCCTAGTTTTTTGGCTCACACTGTAAAGTCCTATATATTTTTAAAATCTGCGTAAAAATAAACTGTATCAAACAATAAATATAGTTTCTTTGTAAATTTCACCGAAAAGGCACAAACCTACTTCATCCAATCGTTGACTCACCCTGTACACCGATTACTCCGGAACGGCTGCACCGATTTGAATGAAATTTTTTACTTTATGTTCAGGAAGTTGTTGCGGTGGTCCCCTATTTTTTTAGATGAAATTGGTGCAGTGAAATCCAAGATGGCGCTTACAATATGGCGGCAAAAAAAATTATTTGTCCGATTTTCTCGAAAATAGGTATGAGGGATTTTTTAGGGTCGTACACAACGAATATGGAATATTTTTTAAAAATTCAATATGACGGATCCAATATGGCGGACAAAAAAATTTAATCTTGTCTGATTTTCTCCAAAATTGGTGTGGAGGAGTTTTTGGGGTCGCACATAATGGATTCAAAATATTTTAAAAAAATTAAATATGGCGGATCCAAGATGGCAGATTAAAGCTTCTGCATCTCCCGATTTTGTCTAAAATCAGTATTGGGGTATTTTTGTTAGTGTTAATGATGAATTTAAAATATTTTTTTGAAAATCTCAATCTGGCAGATTCAATATGGTGTCCTAAAAATTTTACATTTTTCGATTTTCTCCAAAACTGATATAGGGGGGTCTTGAGGGTGTAAATTATGAATTTAAACGTATTTTTTCGGGATTCAATATGGCAAATCCATGATAGCGGACTAAAAATTTTACATTTTTCTATTTTGTTCAAAGGTGGGACTGAATCGTTTTTGAGGATGTAAATAGCGAATATAAGTCTGGAAATTTTAAATTTCCGGATTTCATCCAAAATTGGTACTAGGGGGCTTTGAAGGGTTTAGATTTAGATTAGATTAAGACCTAAAATAATTTTTTTGAAATTCAATATAGCCAATGCAATATGGGGGGTTGAAAATTTTACCTAACTCGCATTTTTTCAAATTTGATATTAGAGGGTTTTCGGGGTCGTGTCTTACGAATATAAAGTTAATTTTTTACAACTATTAGGTTGATAAGATGCAATATGAGAGACAGAAAATTTTACATATTCCGATTTTGTCTAAAATTGATATTGTGGGGTTCTTGAGGCGTATTCAAACTCAATATGCAGTATAAAATATATCGAGCTAAGAAATTTACATCTCAGGTTCTTTAAACATCGATTTTGGAAGGTTTTGTGGCCTATATTACCAATTTAAAATTAATTTGAAATTTAAGATAGTGGATTTACTATGACAGACTAAATATTTGTTTGACACAATTTTACTAGTATTTTGAGAACAAAAGAATTTTTAGTGGTTCATTTTGGGGTGATTTACAACTTTGTATAAAATGGGTCATTGCGAGGTAGACTAATCTCGATTAGTCCTTAGTTCAAATAATTTATGGATATCAGAATGAATTCTAAAACTAAAAATAGAGAAATAAAATTTTTATAAAAAAATTGAACCGACTTCTAAAAGTGCGCTAAAAAATTAAAAATAACTATAAATTTTTATATGAAATTGAACTTTTTGAAGTCGGCGCCAAATTATTTATAAATGAAATAAATAACTACTAATATATACAAATTATGGTAAGAAAGCAATTACAAATAAAGTATTTTTAATCTGTTTATGCAAATCACGTTTTGTCAAGTATTAGTTTGACGCCGACCTCAAAAAGTTCAATTTCATATAAAAATTTATAGTTATTTTTCACTTTTTAGCGCATTTTTAGAAGTCGGTTCAATTTTTTTGTAAATGTTTTATATACAATTTATTTTAAACAGCTATTAATGAATATAAAAAAAGACTGTTTAGTTGAACTTTTGACAAATGTTATAATCAATATTACAAATAAATAAAAATTTTAATATAATTAAAAAAACATTTCTACAGACAATTCTAGAAAATCCATATTATAATTCCCAAGTTGATGGAGATTAAACATCTGTTTCGATAGATCTGTAGTTTAAATAAAATGAAAAAATTTTTTATCAACAAATAATACATTTATGGACCACTTAGCTGCTACTAAGAATTTAATTATAACAGACCAAACATTTCGTTGAAATATTAATGTCTCGCTAAAACCCACTTTGGTTTTTCTTCTGTGCATTCGCAAAAAACTTACCGAGACAGACTTTTTTTGACTTCTCAATGACAATTTGTAAACAACTGTCTAATGTGTTTATTTCGTCAAAAAAAGATTTCAAGGATTAACTTTTTTATTATTCTGTTTTTTATTACTTTATTTTTTACACTGGCTGCAGTTTCATAGCTTTGCCACATTTTTCAAACTGAATAACTTAAAAACTACGGTTACAAAGGTATAAATAGAAATTAGTGTGGGTGTTGACAATAGGTAATTACAGAAGTTATAATGGGAATACAGTTACAATAATATTATAATAGAGAAAATAGTGGGAAATCCCAGAAATCTGTCTGGTCGTTTGATAAGTTTATTGTAGGGTCTTTATTACGTTTATAAATTTTAATAGATTATAAAATGTCGAGTTGTTATTTTTTGATACTGAGTGTATAACTTTTAAATTACATTACGCAACAAATTTTAGTTTATTTTTTTGAATCTTGTATGAATTGTTTTGTTAATTTTGGGGTACTCGCTGAACACAAAAATGACTATAAAATTAAAAATTTAGTTGCAATTTTCAACAAGTTTTTTTTTATTTCATTTTTAACAAAATTTTAAAAAATGCATACTTTTACCCTTGTAGAGACACTAAATATCTTGTCTTTTTGTTTTCCTTTTGTGAATTGTTTCTGGAGCATCTCTAACATAGTCCATGGAAATTAAACTTTTTTTGGGAAAAAATGTAACTAGCGATTTTATTGCTGAAAAGGGTATATTTTGGCATTACTCAAAACATACTTCGATGAAAATTCATACGGTCCATGGCTTACAAAATGGCGGCCAAAAATGGTCACTTTTTTCAGTTTTTCCAGTTTATCTTGAAAAATAAGAGTTGTATGAAAAAATGTTTCAAACAAAAGTTGTAGATAATTGAAAAACCTATCGATCAACATAATTCAAGTTATAGGTGGCGCCACTAGTTATTGAAATATAATTTTTTTTTCTCGGAAAATTCCTTTTTTTTTTATTTATAATTAAATGATATTTATTAGTTAACTATCGCTTCAGAATTCTAGGAAATGATAGATATTTTTGACCCAAAAAAGTGTGTTGAATTCGAAGTTTGTGAGTTTAATAGTTTCCGAGAAAATCGAGCTCAAAGTTGAAAATTCGATGTCAATTATTATCCTTCCTAATAAAGATGCAGCAACCAGGTTGACAGTAATTTGTTTAAAATGACGTATATTTTCAAGATATATTTGCAAAATTTTTTTTTTTTTGATTTTCCGTCGAGAAAATTGCGAAAAACAGTTTTTTTCACTCGAAAAATTGCAATAACTTTTTTGTCAGTGTACTTACGATTATTCTAATACGTCTATTAGATTTACATATATCATTTCCGATTTCTGGAAAAACAAATAGTTTTACGATTAAATTTACCTTTTTTTTTTAAAATATAAAGGACTGAATTTCCATCGAAGTACGTTTTTAATGATGCAAAAATATACCCTTTTCAGTAATTAAATCGCTAGTTACATTTTTTCCCAAAACGGCTCTTTTTGGATCTAATTTCCATGGATCAAACAAGAGTCCAAACAGTAGTCGGCAAGCATGAAAGCATTCCACTATCCCTGGTACCTTTTCTCCATTGTTGATATTGTTGTAAAATAGGAGAAAGTCTTGATTTACTACTTATCAACTTGTCTCTGTATACCCCCATTTTTTGATATGATGACAACATATTTTCAACAAGAATAACGTAATTATTAGCTTTTTTATTTCCGAAAAAATTAGTGACCACGAGGCGAAAGTAATTCCAAGCATTTTTTTAAATCTTGATAGAGTGCTGTCAAAATGTTTGTCTTTCAGAATATTTCGAATCTGTGGCCCAACAAAAATACCTTCTTTAATTTTTGCAACCTCAATATGTGTATCAAATGAAAAAGCTTCACTAGTAGAATACAGTACACTATGAAAAAATTTCAAATCTAAGATGGCCGCCACTACAAAATGGCGGATACATATGTTTTTTGAATCCCCTCAATATGGGCATCAAATGAAAAGACTTGACAAGTGAAATACAATACATAGTCCGGTCAAAATAGACATTGAAGGTTACATTAATTCGCACCTTGCTAAAAATTGGCATGAATGTTGGGAACCCTATTATACACAATTTGTCAATTATCCACAACAATCCGAAGTGTGGAAAAAAATTTATTCAAGGTCAAATGTTGCAAAAATCGGTTTTTTGAGTTTTCCAGCTAAACGGTGAGTTTTATAATAAAAATAGGTGAGACAAAAATTATTCATCATGCAATTATCTATAAAAATTGTTCATACACTTTTTTTCCTAAGAATCACCATTTCGGAGATACAGCGATGCAAAATGTTGAAAAAGTTGTATTCTTCATAATATGCATGTCAATTACCGTAATATACGTTACAGAACGATAATATAAGTAAAAATATTAATTTTCGTAGCGTATACATACATATTATACAGTTTTAAAAATATAAACTCCAAAAAAAACCCAGTCCCTCATTTTATATGACCGTACGGCCTTGAGCAACATCTGTCTGCTATTCAATTGTCCACGTGGCGACGCTCGTATACCTGCTCCTTTTTGAAGGGCCTCCCTAGATAGAATAGTATTAGTCTCAAGCATTCTTTCGTAGTAAGAACACGTAGTTATTGCTTATATTTTCAAACAAAATTTGTGCAGTTTTGTGTTTGTAATAGAAATGTCGCAGTTGTGCTTTATTTGTAATAAACATTTGACCGAAAGCGAAACAGTTACTGTTGATCGTGGCCTAAAGACATTAATTAATGCAAGTATTGAAAGAGGTGATGAATTTTTGGAATACCTGAAAGACCAGACTTCTGTGACAGTTCATGTGCAGTGTCGAAAAAACTATACTCGGAAGGGTACAATCGCTGCATTGAAAAGAAAACAGGATGAAGAACAAGCTAGTACATCAAAAATAAGTCCACCTCGTACTAGAGCACGCGTAAGTGAACCATTTTTTTGTTTTAAAAAGGGTTGCTTATTTTGTGGCAATGAATTGAATGAAGAGCTAGAAAACAGAAAAGCACTGAAGTATCGGCGTAAAATTTTTCATGTAACAACACTTTCATTCAAAGAAACAATCCTGAATATAGCCCAGACTCGTTCTGATCATGTAGCAAAAGCTGTTATTACTCGAATTGAGTTCGAACATGATTTAGTTGCTGCCGAAGCTAAGTATCATAAAGACTGTCATAATGCCTTCTTGAGACCGACTACGGGGGGTCAAGCCGGTCGTCCTCAATCTGAAAGTACGAATCTTTTAATGGAAGAAATATTTGCACACATCGAAAATAGTGATGATTGTCAATTTTCATTAGACGAATTACAAAATATTTGCAACAATTCGTTAGATAATAGAACCATTAAGTTACGATTAAAGTTGAAGTATGGCGATAAAATTATTATAACAGAAAAGTCAGGAGCATCAACATTAATATGTTTTGTTGATAATCACTATGACATTTTAAATCGAGCTAGCTACGAAAAAAAAACAACAAATGAAAGAAAAGAAGAAGAAGAAGGAGAAGAAGAAGAGCAAGACAGTATGGATTATGTTCCATTAGAAGAGTATCAATCAGACGAATAATTTTCTCAATTTACGCATTACTTACACCGCTCTTGTTATTTACAATAGTACCATTTTCAATTTAATACAATAGCTTTTTAACTCAACAGAAGCACAATAGATCGTGGAATAGGCCTACCGGGGAAACCACGTAAAAAAAACGCGCCATGTACACTACCTCACGGGTGGCGCGGAAAAGTGTGCATATTATGAAGAATACAACTTTTTCAACATTTTGCATCGCTGTATCTCCGAAATGGTGATTCTTAGGAAAAAAAGTGTATGAACAATTTTTATAGATAATTGCATGATGAATAATTTTTGTCTCACCTATTTTTATTATAAAACTTACCGTTTAGCTGGAAAACTCAAAAAACCGATTTTTGCAACATTTGACCTTGAATAAATTTTTTTCCACACTTCGGATTGATGTGGATAATTGACAAATTGTGTATAATAGGGTTCCCAACATTCATGCCAATTTTTAGCAAGGTGCGAATTAATGTAACCTTACCCCTATTTTTGATGCTAACTTGACCGGACTAACACTTTAGAAAAAAATTCTTAATCCGAAATTGCGTCCAAAACAAAATAGCGGATCATAGAGTTTAGACAGTCAGTACATTAAAACTGAAACCTAGGTATCTAGTAAAAACAAAGGACTTTGTCAACTTAGAATTGTGATTGATGATGATGAATCCCCCACCCAAGTCAAGATTTCGTATCGTGTCGAGGACTGTGTCGCATTTGGGTGACTAAAAATTATACGTCGTTAGCGGTACACCACCAAAGTTAAGGTAAAAGGTTAAAGCGCGCCGAGGACTGTGTAGCATTAGGGTGGATAAAAATGAAATGTTGTTAGCGTTTTCCCCTCAAAATGTGGGTGAATTTTGTTATATAAAAGCCTTGTCCCTCTATTGGACCTCTGGGGGGGTCGACCGCATACACATACAAAACGAAAAACAATATTGAAAAAGTTAGGTTAATGGTGACATCAGGCGTAGACATAAGGGAAATTAATATTACTTAATCTAGTCCTCGATGGAAGAAAGTTGGCTCACGCTTAGACAGAGATAGGGCGTTTTCGATGAGTAGTACCTCTCTTTCTAATTTCGGTCTGGTGACAAGGGTATCCAATGACTTTTGGAGTATGTGCTTAGTACTGCCATTGGTAAGAGAGATACTACTAATCGAAAACACTCTATGTCTTTTTAAGCGTGAATCAACTTTCTTCTATAGAATCCCCAGACTATATTAAGTAATATTAATTTCTCTGATATCTACGCCTGATGTCGCCATTAACCTAACTTTACCAATATTGTTTTTCGTTTGGTATGTGTATGCTGTAGGCGTAGTATCATTATGTCTATGACATCAGGGGCCCTATCCTCGAACTGGGGAACGTGAAGTGAACGGTGAAAAGAATTATGTTAGATTTAACTGTTTAAAACTAAGATACTTGGCTGTTATGGACACAGGTATTTATGTTAAATCCATAAGCAGAACCACCTAATGTATGGTACATAATATATATATATATATATATATATATATATATATATATATATATATATATATATATATATATATATATATATATATATATATATATATACAGGGTGATTCAAAAATCGATCACGAAACTTAAGGGGGTGATTCTACTTGACAAAATAAGGGTAGAGCTTCATATAATTTTTTTTCAAAATGTCATTCGTTTTCGAGTTACAAGCCGTCCAAGTTCAAGTTTTTATTTTTTGTTTTTTGAATTACTCGCTTACAGGAAAACTGATTTGACTAATATTTGAAAGATAGGCTAAGTCTTCTGCGCTTCATCATTTTAGTAACAATTCACATTGATTGTTTGCCGCTAGAGGGCACTTTACCTACATTAAAAATTGTTTTTTTGTCATAATTTTTTAGTGTTGACAGCTACAGTAGTTTTTGGCATAATTTCTGAAAGACTGATGCCAGACCTTTAAAAAAGGTGCTCTTTATTTACATCGCTAAACCCAACGGTTTAGACGTAAATCACCCTTAAAAATTAAGTGGTAAATTTACTTTTCTCATTTCATTACCACTAGCTACCAGGTAAATAGCTATCAAAGTATACTAGAGCTGTCAGTTTAACATCAAATAAATTCGCTTTTTAAACTATTTAATTTATAATCTTAAAATAACTAATAATGGCTAATCAGTAAATATTCATATTATGGATTATTGCGATATACATTTAATTGATAAAAATTAATGAAACAGTACTAAACAAACTAAAAAAGATTCTCAAAATGTCCCCCATTTTCTTCCATACATTTCCTAACACTCTTCAAAAAATGTCGCCTAACTCGATGAAAAATTCCTGGTGTTTCTTTAATAATTTGGCACTTTTCGATTATCCTGAAGCGAAGATCCTCGACGTTGATTACTGGAATATCGTACACCAATTGTTTCAAATGACCCCAAAAGAAAAAATCCATAGGATTAAGGTCTGGTGACCTCGCTGCCCATGCCAATGGTCCACTTCGTCCTATCCATCGCTCAGGATACGTTGCATTCAAATACTGTCGGACACGTATACTAAAGTGGGGCGGAGCTCCGTCTTGGAGGATCCACATGTTGGCCCTTACTTCCAATGGCACATCTTCCAGATACAATGGGAGACGATTTTGGATAAAATCTAAGTATACGTCACCAGTTAATGGGCCGTCAAAGAAATGTGGACCAATAAGGTAATCTCCTATTATCCCTGCCCACACATTTAGTGAAAATCTACGCTGATGTTTCGTTTCTACCACATTGTTTGGGTTCTCGTAAGCATATGTGTGGATGTTGTGTAGATTTGTTATGCCATCACGAGTGAAACCAGCTTCGTCAGTGAATAATATGACGCCAATTAATCGATTATCGTGTTCATACTTAGCTAGGATCTGATTGCACATTTCCAACCGTCTCGGCCGATCATCGTCATAAAAAGCCTGCACCTTTTTTGAATGAAACGGGTAGAGTTGTTCTTCTCTTAGTATCCTCCATGAACTAGCCTGACAGAGCCGCACTTCATTCCCAATTTTTCTAGTACTAATACCTGGATTATCTTCAATAATTTCAAGCACTCTTTCTTCTTGTTGCACGTTTCTAGCAGTTCTAGGTCTTCCCCTATTTCCATTATAACTTTTAAAGGAACCACATTCCGCAAGCCTCCTGTGCACACTGGAAAATGTTTGAGCATGAGGGATATTTCTTTCCGGATAACTCTCCATATAATATCTTCTTGCCAACTCTGCATTACCATTTGCTTTTCCATAACAAAAATGGATATCACAATATTCGATATTTGAATATTGGTGATTAGCCATTATTAGTTATTTTAAGATTATAAATTAAATAGTTTAAAAAGCGAATTTATTTGATGTTAAACTGACAGCTCTAGTATACTTTGATAGCTATTTACCTGGTAGCTGGTGGTAATGAAATGAGAAAAGTAAATTTACCACTTAATTTTTAAGGGTGATTTACGTCTAAACCGTTGGGTTTAGCGATGTAAATAAAGAGCACCTTTTTTAAAGGCCTGGCATCAGTCTTTCAGAAAGTATGCCAAAAACTACTGTAGCTGTCAACACTAAAAAATTATGACAAAAAAACAATTTTCAATGTAGGTAAAGTGCCCTCTAGCGGCAAACAATCAATGTGAATTGTTACTAAAATGACGAAGCGCAGAAGACTTAGCCTATCTTTCAAATATTAGTCAAATCGGTTTTCCTGTAAGCGAGTAATTCAAAAAACAAAAAATAAAAACTTGAACTTGAACGGCTTGTAACTCGAAAACGAATGACATTTTGAAAAAAAATTATATGAAGCTCTACCCTTATTTTGTCAAGTAGAATCACCCCCTTAAGTTTCGTGATCGATTTTTGAATCACCCTGTATATTTAAAGTTAAATGTGAAATCCGCCAGTATCTTTAATGGACGTCTTCTGTCTAGCCATTGTTTTCGGTCCCTGATTATAAACAGTTTCACTATCATTGTTCAAGTTTCAGGTTTTCTTTCAAATTTACTTGTCAGGACAGAACATCTTGCAGTAAGAGGCTGGACACTTTGTGAATTCATACAATAAATAACTGATTGGATAGTTTCCGTGGTGGATTGGGATGATGGCTTTTAGTCATACTACGTAGAGTTGTAATTTCCACCGTTTCAAGGTTTATCAGTGCTGACTTTCTGCAATTACTGTCAGTATATTACTTTGTATATATGATTGCTGTTTTTCTTGATATCCCTGTTTCTTTATATATTAGAATCTTCAAGTACTTGGCTCTTTGTATACATTTTTGTTTAACAGTTCTAGAGTGTCAATTTAAGATAAATTTAATCCAGGCAAAGTACAAATATTGTAATGACAATCAATAACTTCACATAAATAACAACAACATCAATATTTTTTTTTTACTTTTGACGATTAATTTAAAGAACCAAAACTACTTTTTGCCTAAAATGGCAACAAAATATACTACGGACATTTTCGGTCTGACAGGTCAATTCAATCTGTCATTCATTTTATTTTTTGAAATTCCCGGATTTTAGCACGTTTATATCTGGCAACATTGGCTTTTCAAGAATACACATCACCTTTCACATCACACTTTCGAGGATAGGGGCCCAGATCGGCAATAATGTTTTTAGGGATTTTTTTCTAAAACCTTTCACCCAAGGTTCGGCAGCCCGACTTTTCACCCACAGTTGTGACCCACAAGTGTGAACAGAATCGTAAAAAACTCGGGGTGGGCACCCATAAGTGAGAAGAGTCCATAAATCTTCGGATTCACCCGTGATACATACTAGGATATCATCCACATATCTGTGCCAGAAATTTATATTCTTAACAAGTCCTGTTTTCAGGAAATTCTCTTCCAGGTTTGCCACAAAACCCAAACAGCACAAATACGTCTTAAAGACGTCCATAAAACGTTTGATCTCAACATTCAGGACGTCTTATGGATGTCCATTAAAGTCGAATGACGTCCATAAGACGTTGTATAGACGTCTTATGTTACAAAAGGTAACGTCTTTAAGACATTTGCTTACAACGTCTTATGGACATCCTTTCCCAACATATTCCACCAATAAAATTATGTACATTAAAAAGGGTCCCTTTATTTTTTTTGTTTGTCTTGTTTACAAAGTCAAACCGTGATTATTCAAAAGTCCAAGAAATAATTTTAATTAAGAAACAATCAAGAGCACAATATACACTACCATTTTAAATAACTACAAGTTCTGCATGAATAATTTGCTTTAAAAAATATGTTCAACACAAGCTCTTTATACAAAAAAATACATAACTTAAGCATAATGTAAACTTTTTCTAATTTGAAATTTAAGAAGTGAGGTAGAAAAGCAAATATTTTCAGAACTATTACTGTTCGAACTATAAGTGATCCTATCAAATTTAAGCCTTAGTTTATCCCTTCGATATAACAACTCTAAAAGGTAGACTATCAACAAAATAAAAGTTTATTAAAATAAAAAGTACACAAATTTTTAAATAGTTTTAAAAACAAGAATTTTTATTTAGTCGAATAACAAATCTGGTCTGATGCCCTTTTCAGCCATGTTTGGATTGAAATTTCCTCATTCTTCTAACTTTTTGCCAGTACTGTTGTCTTTGTAGATCCTAATAACAAACTGATTTTAATTTTATAGAATAAAGTTTATCATTGGTGAGAGTAAATTTTTTGATATTTTTGTGAATTTTTATAATTGTCCTCTACTATAGAATCGTGACTTATGCTATTTCAAGGTTAATATGTATAATGAAAGACAGAACAGAACTTACTCATAATAAGTCTCGCCAAGTTGGAATTGTAGAACTTTCTCTTTCCTTTTCGTACTAATCAACTGTACATGGTAATTTTACAAGCTCGCTTTACAAAATCACAAATGCTCCCTACTCCCAGTTTTGAAATTTCTAAAACCTTAAACAAAATTACTTCTTGTAATTAACAAAACTCTATTTTCTATGTTCTTTAAATATAAACCAATCATCAGGAACAATATAAATCTTTCAGATTTCATTAGTAGAGCACTCCATAAACAAACATTTCGCCTTCCACTTCATTAGTAATATTTCTTGTAATATTTAGGATCGGGTCTGGATGAGCTGTGCAAGCCTTTTTCGCATAGATAATATTTTTGAAGATTTCATTTCATACTTCTAATAACATACAGTTACTACAAAAATATAAGCGGTAAAGCATTCGGGAATTTCCTGTAACACAACCTATAAATAACAGTACTGTTTTTTCTAAGTACATATGATTCTCGATCTTACCTTAAGTATTACATAAACACGAATAAAAAAGATTTTCAGAGGCACATAGATAAATCAATTATTTTAATAAAATTCTTTCAAAAGCTAAATTTTCACAGTCGGCACCCCAACAACATTAAAAGTGAATAACGACATGACGAAACACAAATACAAAACTGAAAAATGACAGTTGACAGAAACAAAAGGCGAGTTTTTTAAAGTTATAGTTTCGCTGGCATCATATTGTTATTGTTATCGGTACATCAAACAGTCTGTGACAAAAAGCACCAAAGTATTGATAAAAAAGATTACGCAAAAGTTCCATTAACCAAAGTCATAGTGAAGCTACTAAAAATTTGTCGTCCAATCAAGTATTTTAACCTCAACTTGTATTCAGATGAGCTCTGTGCGGCGTTGCAAACTTATTACCTAACTGCGACAAAATCCATAGGGAAGGAAAGGCTTTTTAGTTTTTATCAACTAAATTATACACACTGTATTTATTTTCATATAAAATGTAGTATGTAGACTTTTAAAAGATATCTTAAAGACGTTGTATATGGACGTCTTTAAAACAACGTCTATAAGACGCCTTATTTATGTCTTAAGACGTTCAGACATAATCTGGATATAAAAATGACGTCTGTAAGACGTCTAGTGCTGTGTGGGAAATGTCTGCTAGAAGAGAACCTAATGGAGAACCCAGCTCAATTTCAATTTGTCGTCCATTTTATTTCATGAAATCCGTGGCTGTGCTACAGTCCTGTCTGTAAATCAATCAGTCAATGAAGGCACTCCGCTCATATTGTAGATATTTCAAGCAAATCCATTTAATCCTAAAAAAATAGTGCGTCGTACTAAAAAGATACAGGAAAAAGGAAACATAAAATCCAAAAATAGCCCGGGTTATAAACAGAAAAAAAAATGGAATTCAAATCCGGATTTCTAACAGGCCGAAACGATGTCGCAATAGAATTTTTAAAATAAATAAATGTTCCGATTTTTATGGGAATTTTCTGTTGATAAAAAACCTGTTTACTTTCGAAAGTTTTAAATCTTAATTTTTATGGATACGACTCTTTTTATGAAAATATATGGCTGTTAAATATGTTTAGAGATAATAAATATTAAATACTTCAAGTTAATCCCGTGACTACTTGGGCTCGAGGCGGAAAGTATGATTGATTAAATCAGGGCCGGAGCGAATTGTCAAGGTGATCGCATTTTAAATATGTAAACAATTTTTCTTTAGGATGAGAGTAAAAATATTTTGTCGTGTAACTTCACTTTTAGACCACATAATTTTTGCTAAAATGGCTTCGTATAATCGATTTCAAGGATATATACAGGGTGATTCAAAAATCGATCAGGAAACTTAAGGGGGTGATTCTACTTGACAAAATAAGGGTAGAGCTTCATATAATTTTTTCTCAAAATGTCATTCGTTTTCGAGTTACAAGCCGTCCAAGTTCAAGTTTTTATTTTTTGTTTTTTGAATTACTCGCTTACAGGAAAACCGATTTGACTAATATTTGAAAGATAGGCTAAGTCTTCTGCGCTTCATCATTTTAGTAACAATTCACATTGATTGTTTGCCGCTAGGGGGCACTTTACCTACATTGAAAATTGTTTTTTTGTCATAATTTTTTAGTGTTGACAGCTACAGTAGTTTTTGGCATAATTTCTGAAAGACTGATGCCAGGCCTTTAAAAAAGGTGCTCTTTATTTACATCGCTAAACCCAACGGTTTAGACGTAAATCACCCTTAAAAATTAAGTGGTAAATTTATTTTTCTCATTTCATTACCACCAGCTACCAGGTAAATAGCTATCAAAGTATACTAGAGCTGTCAGTTTAACATCAAATAAATTCGCTTTTTAAACTATTTAATTTATAATCTTAAAATAACTAATAATGGCTAATCACCAATATTCAAATATCGAATATTGTGATATCCATTTTTGTTATGGAAAAGCAAATGGTAATGCAGAGTTGGCAAGAAGATATTATATGGAGAGTTATCCGGAAAGAAATATTCCTCATGCTCAAACATTTTCCAGTGTGCACAGGAGGCTTGCGGAATGTGGTTCCTTTAAAAGTTATAATGGAAATAGGGGAAGACCTAGAACTGCTAGAAACGTGCAACAAGAAGATAGAGTGCTTGAAATTATTGAAGATAATCGAGGTATTAGTACTAGAAAAATTGGGAATGAAGTGCGGCTCTGTCAGGCTAGTTCATGGAGGATACTAAGAGAAGAACAACTCTACCCGTTTCATTCAAAAAAGGTGCAGGCTCTTTATGACGATGATCGGCCGAGACGGTTGGAAATGTGCAATCAGATCCTAGCTAAGTATGAACACGATAATCGATTAATTGGCGTCATATTATTCACTGACGAAGCTGGTTTCACTCGTGATGGCATAACAAATCTACACAACATCCACACATATGCTTACGAGAACCCAAACAATGTGGTAGAAACGAAACATCAGCGTAGATTTTCACTAAATGTGTGGGCAGGGATAATAGGAGATTACCTTATTGGTCCTCATTTGTTTGATGGCCCATTAACTGGTGACGTATACTTAGATTTTATCCAAAATCGTCTCCCATTGTATCTGGAAGATGTGCCATTGGAAGTAAGGGCCAACATGTGGATCCTCCAAGACGGAGCTCCGCCCCACTTTAGTATACGTGTCCGACAGTATTTGAATGCAACGTATCCTGAGCGATGGATAGGACGAAGTGGACCATTGGCATCGGCAGCGAGGTCACCAGACCTTAATCCTATGGATTTTTTCTTTTGGGGTCATTTGAAACAATTGGTGTACGATATTCCAGTAATCAACGTCGAGGATCTTCGCTTCAGGATAATCGAAAAGTGCCAAATTATTAAAGAAACACCAGGAATTTTTCATCGAGTTAGGCGACATTTTTTGAAGAGTGTTAGGAAATGTATAGAAGAAAATGGGGGACATTTTGAGAATCTTTTTTAGTTTGTTTAGTACTGTTTCATTAATTTTTATCAATTAAATGTATATCGCAATAATCCATAATATGAATATTTACTGATTAGCCATTATTAGTTATTTTAAGATTATAAATTAAATAGTTTAAAAAGCGAATTTATTTGATGTTAAACTGACAGCTCTAGTATACTTTGATAGCTATTTACCTGGTAGCTGGTGGTAATGAAATGAGAAAAGTAAATTTACCACTTAATTTTTAAGGGTGATTTACGTCTAAACCGTTGGGTTTAGCGATGTAAATAAAGAGTACCTTTTTTAAAGGCCTGGCATCAGTCTTTCAGAAATTATGCAAAAAACTACTGTAGCTGTCAACACTAAAAAATTATGACAAAAAACAATTTTCAATGTAGGTAAAGTGCCCTCTAGCGGCAAACAATCAATGTGAATTGTTACTAAAATGATGAAGCGCAGAAGACTTAGCCTATCTTTCAAATATTAGTCAAATCGGTTTTCCCGTAAGCGAGTAATTCAAAAAACAAAAAATAAAAACTTGAACTTGGACGGCTTGTAACTCGAAAACGAATGACATTTTGAAAAAAAATTATATGAAGCTCTACCCTTATTTTGTCAAGTAGAATCACCCCCTTAAGTTTCGTGATCGATTTTTGAATCACCCTGTATATATATATATATATATATATATATATATATATATATATATATATATATATATATATATATATATATATATATATATATATATATATATATATATATATATATATATATATATACATATATATATATATATATATATATATATATATATATATATATACAGGTGTGGAAAGTCTAGAACAGAACCCCTTAAACAAAGTAACAAAAAGCGGCGGACAACCCGTTTAGCCATGTTGAAGAAGTGAAATAAAGCATACTGTTGTATCGTAGCTTGCTACCTGGTTTCTAGCAAAAATGGCGTCGGGCAAGGACTTTTCGCTGGTTTCGGGTCGTCAAAATACAGTGGGTCGAAAGCACGGATTTGATATTAAAAATAAAAATCGCAGACTGAAACTTTAAAATCATGAAAATAAATTCGAAAAACGTCTAATGTGGTTCAACGCTTTAAAAATAAAATAAAAAGAATAATTGTATTTCCATGAATAAAATATTGCGCAAGGTATATTTTAAATATAATAATATAATAATAAATACATGGATATCGATAATCTTTAAAAAGGCGAAAGTACTTTTTCCTCTATGTTTAAGACTTCTTAATAAATACCAATGCAAATAATTTGTAAGTAATATAATATTTATTGATTTACATAAGTGAATAAATAATTCGACTGTAATAAAAATAATAAAAAGAACTTTTTAATCACTGCCTTCTCTGTTAACAGCTCTTTTCTCATTCTCCAATACGTATGAATTGTTATCCGAATCCTTACTATGTCAAAAACAGTGTAAGGATCCATCGACGCCAAAAGTTTTGGAACACATCCTCCATATTTTTTTTCGAGAAGATTTTCGGGCAAAGTCTAGACGATAGTTTCTTATCAACTTGTCCGTTGATTTTTGTGCATCTTTCGATAGTTTACCTATCGGTAATATTGCAAATGCTATGATGTCTAGTCAATGAAGTAAGTCATTTGTAGATTCCTGTTGGAATGTTGTACCAAGAATATCCTTTGAAGAATAATCTTGCTGTTTGAAGTTTGTATTCCCAAAACTTCTCTATTGCAGTTTAATGTCCGCTTCCAATAGTTTGCAAAATGACGGGAAACCGGAAGATCAGTTTTCGCTTTACTCTTGTTATAATGACTGTAGCTTGAAATACTCTGTATCAATGTTGTTGAACTGAGGTGTTGTTTGGCAGAGGTAACAATGTTGGACCGATTTCGCTCCAACTAAAGCATTCACCTAGCCATCTATCATCGTCATAGATAAGTTGTACTGTACTGAAGCTCGGGTGGCAAAGAAAACTCTATTATATGGTGCAAGTTGTCTTGTTCGAGTGCATAATTTTCTATTTTCGTTAAAAACATTTGTTTGGTTTTCTTAATAAATTCAAATTTCAGAGGTCCGCAATTCATAGTAGACGAGGGTTTGGATTTGTACAACACAATCCGTTCTTGTTGAGTTTGCGTGTTAATACCTGCTAATTGAAGTGGAATAAAAGAGGTTAGGAATAAGTTTGTATCAGAAATATTCTGATCAGTGAATTTAATTTTGTACTGGCTCTGACCTGACGTTCCATCGAAGCCCCATTTGCAAATGAAACTCATATCTACAAATCTAATTTATCGATTTGTTCAAGGGTGTCTAATTTTAAGCAATATAATTCGATCCACTGTATGATCCAGTAAGCCTTGGAATTTAACCTCGGCTTTTGATTTAGTAAAAGTTAGATACTCGTCATGTGGATAACATGCTTTTTTTGTATTTTACACACCAGAGTACGGCGAAAATATATTGCTGCCTTTCTGTTTAGCCCAATTTTGTAATGTAATGTAAAAACCATGATTTTCCAAATAAATTTGCACAATTTGGAAGCGTTGTTCAGGCGTCAGTCTATTCATGTTGAAATGCCAAACCAAACTAATTATAAATCACTTGACAGCTGACAAAATGGCCGCCAGTTAAAAAAGTGTTGCCAACTTAAAGTTTTATACCTCCATAAAAAACACCCTTTACAAGCACAAAAGATGCGAAATGAGATTTTGGTGAAAGGTCTGCGAATTTTTCGACCAAAGTTAATTTGGGTAGACATTGTACAGACTTTTAGAGACAACCTGTATATGTTTACGGTGCTAATTTCAAGTTATTTTCAAGCAATAAAGGTAACAAAAAAAATGTTAGATTATTTTATCCATGAACGAATTATTTTTATACCTGTTTATGTAGAACGTCCTTCTCATAATAAATGCTTGTCCCTTTTCACGCTTAAGCTGGACAGATGATCATTTTCTGTCATAACAATAATAGTTTACAAAGGACGTAAAATCAATTTTACCGATATATTTTATGAAAACACAGTTTTCCCATATCGAGGTCTGGAAAATCGTTTCCTTTACCGCTATAGAATTAAAATTATCTATATTGATGCCCGGAAAGTTTTGGAGGACCGCTATCGAACTGTTATAATCGTGTTTCAGAGCTGTACATACACAGTTCATTCAAAAAGTTCCAGGACTAGTTTTTTTACGCAGGAAAACACGAGTTTAGAAAAAAGATTTTATATGGTTTTCAACATAATCTCCTTCTGGTTCGATATAAATTTTGCTGCGCCCGTAGAACCGCTGGAACGACCTGGAAAATATCTTTCAGAGCTCTGATCACATTCTTTTGAATCGTTTCAGCGTCTTCATCGTCATTTCAATTTAAGGAATAAAAAAGTCTGTCGAAACCAGATCTCGAAAGTAGGGCGGGTGACGAAAGGTATATTCTTTTGAGTTCTTTCTTTCAGTTCTGTCACTTGAAGTGATCATGATCATTTCGACCCAATGACAAGTAAATGCATATTCAAAAGAACATGAAGTTATCAGTTTCACTTTTTTCACTTTGATCAGTGATAATTTACTCAAAAGAATACAGCCGAATACAAAACACGAAATTAAAGAAACGTTATGTACAGGGTGAGTCAACGATTGGATGAAGTAGGTTTGTGCCTTTTCGGTGAAATTAACAAAGAAACTATATTTATTGTTTGATACAGTTTATTTTTACGCAGATTTTAAAAATATTTAGGACTCTACAGGGTGAGCCAAAAAACTAGGACAGCATAAAGTTGTATTTTTTTAAATAGAACACCCTATATACGAATCGTATTTTCGATTTAGCTTATAATTTTAAATCTTTTTTATTAAAGGTTTACTATAACAAAACTTTATAGTTTCTGAGATAATTAAGTTTGAAGAAAAAAAGTCACATTTTCAAGCATCAATTCAATCCTAAATAACGTTTTCAATTTTGTGACAAATATATTCAAATTTGGAATTTAGCAAGGCCATAACATAATTTTTACCTAATATTTGCAATAAAAGCTACAGGGTGTTGAACACATCGGCTCAAATTTGAACAAGTTTAAATGAATAAATATCTTTTTTTTTTAAATGGTACACCCTGTATATTTTCATGTTATTTAATAGAGTAATAAAAACCCTAAAAGTTTTGTTCAATATATCCTATACCTATTTATAATAGTTTTTGAGATATTTCAGTTTTTCTTATTTTCCATACTTTTTTACAGAAATAGTCTTCATTATCATAGTAGCCATGGCAAAAACAATGTAAAAGAACATTTTTCTGTGTGTCAAATTTATAACCGCAATCGCTTCTATTGGTTTTTATGTAGTGTAGTTTGTTTTTTTTTGCATTTATCTTATACTGTAAAATGAATTTTCCAAAGAATAAGTTAATAGATATGATTTATACAATAGGAGAGGCTCAAAAAAATTGCCTTCTTGCTCAAAGAATTTACAAAATGAAGTATCCTGATCGACGCCAGCCTAATACCCATACTTTTCAAAACTTAATGCAAAGATTTGATTCTTCTGGTACTGTTGATTATCCAAAACGTAAAGTGGTCAACAAACCAGTAACTAATGAAGAAAAAGAACTGCAAGTATCGTTAAATGTTCAGGAAAATCCTTATATTGGTAGCCGTCAGTTAGCAGCATTATGTGGAACATCACAATCCACCGCTAATCGTACTACCAAAAAATATAGGTATCATCCATATCACATGGAATTACACCAAGAATTGCATGGACAGGATTTTGAAAGTCGTGTAAACTTTTGTCGTACAATAAATGCGGAGATTCAATTAAATCCAAATTTATTATGCAAGGTAATGTTTAGTGATGAAGCTACTTTTAGAAGTAACGGTGCCGTAAATAGACGCAACATGCATTATTATGCCACAGAAAACCCATTTTGGATTAGAGAGGTGCAACATCAAAACCACTGGTCATTAAATGTTTGGTGTGGTATTCATCATAATCGAATTATTGGACCCCACTTTTTTAATGAACCACTAAATGGCCATAGTTACCTGAACTTTCTACAAGAAGAACTACCCCAACTGCTTCAAGGTCTCGATAGGGGTGAGTTCGACAGTATGTGGTTCCAGCACGATGGTGCGCCTCCGCATTACCATCGTGAAGTTCGTGCGTTTTTGGACCAACGATATCCGCAAAAATGGATTGGACGTGGGGGTTTCATTGAGTGGCCACCAAGGTCTTGCGACATCACCCCATTAGATTTCTTCCTATGAGGTTATATTAAAAATAAGGTGTATGTTAATCCACCAACAACAGTGGAAGATATGCGAAACAGGATTAGGGATACCTGTAGAACAATAACGCTACTAATTTTGTCCAGGGTCCGAGAAAATCTGCAAAAAAGACTAAATTTGTGCATTGCACAAGAGGGTCGTTTATTCGAACACTTATTAAAAAGAAATAATTAATCTCAGTATTTAATAGGTAATTTTTTTGTTTCAATTTAGTATAAAAGTAAATATGTATTTGCCTTGTCGTTATTGTTGTGTTAATTTTTTCACATTACGTTTAATTAAACTATTGCGGTTGTAATATAACGAATAATGTATTTCATCATATTTAACCACATTCTGTTTGTTTCTGTAGTTTCTTTTTATTATTTTACATGGCTACTATGATAATGAAGACTATTTCTGTAAAAAAGTATGGAAAATAAGAAAAACTGAAATATCTCAAAATCTATTATAAATAGGTATAGGATATATTGAACAAAATTTTTAGGGTTTTTATTACTCTATTAAATAACATGAAAATATACAGGGTGTACCATTTAAAAAAAAAGATATTTATTCATTTAAACTTGTTCAAATTTGAGCCGATGTGTTCAACACCCTGTAGCTTTTATTGCAAATATTAGGTAAAAATTATGTTAACTTGTCCTTGGCCTTGCTAAATTCCAAATTTGAATATATTTGTCACAAAATTGAAAACGTTATTTAGGATTGAATTGATGCTTGAAAATGTGACTTTTTTTCTTTAAACTTAATTATCTCAGAAACTATAAAGTTTTGTTATAGTAAACCCTTAATAAAAAAGATTTAAAATTATAAGCTAAATCGAAAATACGATTCGTATATAGGGTGTTCTATTTAAAAAAATACAACTTTATGCTGTCCTAGTTTTTTGGCTCACCCTGTAGAGTCCTAAATATTTTTAAAATCTGCGTAAAAATAAACTGTATCAAACAATAAATATAGTTTTTTTTGTTAATTTCACCGAAAAGGCACAAACCTACTTCATCCAATCGTTGACTCACCCTGTACGTGCCAATTAGTCGAAACGGCTATGACGTAAAAATCGATGGTGTCGGCCCCAACGGTGGTGCTATAACTAATGAGCACGAGGGAAATTATTATTTATTTTTTAAGGAATATTAATATTCTGACGCTTTTACTTTTTATCGCATTGAAAAAGTTTGCAACAGAAATAAATACAACAAAAGCATAAAACGTCAAAATATTAATATATCACATAAGAAAATTACATATTCGGGAAAATAACACAAAATAGTTTTTTATTAGATTTATATTTTCTGAATATTTATAATTAACAATCTTGATGAATTGGTCAAAACTTGCAGAAATTAACACTTCAATTATAATAAACAAAATATTTTTGCTATGTAGATTTTAACAAACTCTCTCTTGAATTGTTTTGGATTTCATATATTCTTGTTTGGTTATATTGCATTTTGAAGTTATATTAAGAAAATAAAAACCATCTTAATATTAAAACTATTTAAATTGTTCAAATTGATAGTTTGAAAGTGTAAAGATATCATATTATCATATTTTTGTAAAGGTATCGGTATGTTTTAAAAAATTTATTGAGAACATGTGATATGTTAAACAGAAAAAAACAAAAAAATATACAGCCGAAACAAATGGTAGGAGAGTTCTATAAATTTCAATAAGTATGTTTTGTTACATACACAAGATATGTCTATATACAAATACAAAATATTCTTTAAAACGATGTTAGTATGTGAACAAAGAAATCATAATTTCAATCTAGTTTTTGGTAAAAACATAAGGCAAAAAATAGCATATTAAGTTTTCTGCTTAACTTAAAAAAATAATAAATCTTAATGCTTTGCTATTTTGCAAAAAATGAAACTATGAAGTGTCGCGTCATAAATACAGTCAGAGCAAAGCCGAGTATTTCACAAGTTTGCCCTAAATTCCCCAGATGTCCACATTTAAAATCGTAGATAAATACAACAAAATTAAACAATATTTTTAAAAATATACATTAAACAAAAAATAAGTTTTCTCAAAAAAAACAATAAATATATATAATTAATCTAAGCTTTTTAGGTTACTTATAAATAATAACGGAAAACAAAAATATAAATTTTAAGGCACATATGTGTGTCATATTAAAGAGAAAAAACCCAAATTTATATAAGGTCTACGGCTTAATACACATATTTTATGCACTGTTGATCCTAAATACAGAAACACAAAAAAGCCACAGCAAAGCAACTAATTTTCACAACTTTACTCTAATTGTCTCAAATCTCCACATTTGAAAGCATATGTATTTAGGAAAATAAAAAAAAATCTTTAAAAACATAATAATAATGTCTAGTTGCCTTTAGGAAAAATATTTTCCTATATAACCACATAAATAATAATAATATAAAATATATTTTAAATAACTATATAGAAAAATAAAATATTTTTAAAAACAAAATGGAACTTAAATTCTTTGGCACCGCCCAAATGTAAAGTAATAGTGGATGTCGCGATCAAGGTATAGGTAAAGATCTTCATTAGGTGGAGGACTTATTCAGGTGCAGGTCCTTAGATCATGGTGGACTTCAGTCGACATCTAACATGAAACAAAAGAAAAATTAGGCGGAATCATCTTATACGTTAACAAAATGAATAAATATCACAAATCGGGTACAAAAGTCAATATATAAATACCTAAAACAAATGAAAAATAAAGCTGAATTAATTATATAGCGTAATGGTGGAAAAGTGGTGAATGTGCCCCATACCCCTTTTAATTTTTATGTTTTTTTTTATTCTATAAATATAATTATCATGCGAAAAAAAAAATAGTATATTTATTTTAAAAATCAATAAATTGTTGGTATAGCTCTTATAAACATTACTACTCTTATACTTCATTAGGCATAGCCCCAACCATTAAAATTTCACAGTAAGTGTCTAAATTAATATTTTTATACTTTTATATAAAATAATAATAAAACTATTATTCTTTATAAACAATTTTGCAGTTTTTTACACTGAGCCTCCTGTTCAATGATATTGGTGTAGTAAGTACCCAGATAGCACAAGATTTCCATTGGATATCCAGAATAGGTACATATAATGTCCTGTATGTCCATGGACCGTTTATGGATGTCCATTAGATGTGATGACCTGTAATCTATATGGACGTCCATATCTGAATGTCCAGTGTAAGTCCATCAGACGTCCATTAATACAATTTCGGGTTGTCGGTAAAATCGGATACTGTAATATCGGCCTGTAGAATTGTCATTTCTTAACCCGCCGGCCCGCCTGTGATATTTTGTGCCCATTATTGTGTTGACATCGAGCTAAAAAAGACCTTTGGAGTTTTAGTTGAGCTAAAATCAAGTGTGCTTTTTATTCGAAGAAGATGCCACCGTTAAAGGTAAGTATAGTTATTTTTAATTTAATTTTTTTAATTATACTAAAAATTACCGAACGAAACTACAGACATGCCCGACGAAAAGCTGATAATTTAGTATCAAAATCGCACAAATTTGAAAGTGAACCAAAAATTTTAAGTATCAAAACACGTATGTTAAAATATAGCTTTTGTAGCTATACTTTTTCATACAATCACTTATTTAAATGGAAATTACTACAAATAAGTGCAAATATTTTGATAGGTCAATGAATTTTGTATCTTGTTGGTTAAAATGGAGCACAGATAGAGTTGTAAATTTGTGTAATAATAAAATTGTAAATTTTAGAGAAAATTCTCTCTGACAAAGTCATTATTGAGTAATCAGTCTAATAAGATTGCTGGCATTAATAAATGTTATCAAAATTTATAATGGAATAAAAGCTATAGCAAATTTGAATAATTATATTAATTTTTTATGACTATTTTGGATTAAACGCTAGTAAAAGTTTACATTGATGTGTATTTTTGTGCCGTATAATTGTTAAAAAATATATAATAAAGTTTTGACAGTTCGACTCTAGGTTTAGACTTATAATTTAATTTATTTTAATTATTTTTTAGATGAATTTTCCACAGATTGGTCCAAATAAAATTCCTATGTGAAAGCCAATTTGTACCAAATTAGAGAGGATATTCAGGTAATCTTAAATAGGGAAAAAACAACAAGTATCTACAAAGAATTTTCTGCAGGAGTTCAACTATCCTTTTACTTAAGAAAATAATCAGCTGCCTCAAGTCACATAAGATCTTCAGGACAATTTAAACTTTTAAGATGCAGTAAGTTTATTACACTTCTGAAATAAAAGCTGAAACTTATTCGAGTAATGCTTCTTTATGTGTATGAGTCTATTGATAAAAGAAACTTAATTTACAGGATTATTTTATATATATTTTTTTACTTTGATTCTTAAAGTCAAAAATATTCTTAGGTTAGCATATGTGGAATTAACGTTTAATTATCTCAATAAAGTAATATAATTTTAGGTTTTACAATTAGCGAAAATTGGAGGAAATTATACCTATTAACTTATTAAAAAATACTTTATTGTAACAATAACAAATAGCCTTTACAGAATTATACATATGATGGAACAGTAAAGTGCCCTTCAAAGAACTTATGTTCACTATTTGTAGGTAAGTTACCACTTAAATATAAAAATTTGATGAAAAAAATCTCTCTGTTTTATTTGTCATACTCGTAAATAATAAGAACAAATTGGGTGTCAGATTTCACACGTTGAACTCGAGATCCTCTTGTCCTGATAATACCCAGACAAAAAGTGTGATAAAATTTTTTTTCTGGTCTGTTGGTTTAAGCACTCTAAGCAATAACGATGCATTTGGTTTTATATATATATATATATATATATATATATATATATATATATATATATATATATATATATATAGAGAGAGAGAGAGAGAGAGAGAGAGAGAGAGATTTAAATTCCTACAAAACCATAAAATACTGCATCATTTAACGTTAAACCTTATTAATTTTCAGCTGCGGTAGAAGAATTGGGGGACCGATAAAAAACAGCCGAAGACGAGATTAGACAATGGCGGAAGAGAATAAACGACAGAAATAAATCTAGAAAAAAATATTCATTGTAACAATAAAAAGTCTTTATTTAAATAATTGGTATATTTTCTATTACCCAATTGAAATTGTACCTATTACTATGGAACCAGATAACTTATTCATAGCGATCCTTCTACAGCTTGAACAATTTAAATCAATTGAAGCTATATTTTGTAGCACTTGCAATTCGACTAATTATAAAATTTTATATTCTTATATAGTATTGTATTAAACACTTGACAATTGTAATCAATAAGTGTAATATGTGGATCCAGTTCCTGTTACCTGGTTCGCTAATGTAATTTATATCTGTTTAATTTTTGGGACTAATAGGGCCATCTATGGTTACTTGTTATCGACGTTTTGATGATATGAGTGGTCTGTGTCTTCAGAAGTGCAGATTAATTAGGTACTGTAAGCTCTCGGACCCTAAGCAAATTCTGAAAATATCTACCATTCACGTTAGCGGAACGTCAAGAAGAGGGAACAATAGATTATAACCTATTTATCCAAAAAGCACAATACCATATGTCCACAATCGGGTCAAGAATGTACAATATATGGACATCCAAAATTAGTCCTATTAATATCCAAAAATGATCCATACTTGGACAATATATGTAATCCAAAAAGACATACATGAGTGGGACAATCGTATAATCCAGAGGATATCCATATATATACATAGCTTTAAGACAACTGAGGATTTATTAGAAAATTCCATGCTTCAAAACTTGATAAAAATGCGAAAAATTGCTAATAAATGCCGTTTTGCGATATATTCTGTCTTATTCTGATTTGATGAATAATATAGTATTTTCTTTATCTTACTTAAGAAAGGTCCAGATTCCGGTTTGGATTTTCCACACCTGTATATAACTGCAGAAATCAGCAGCCGGATCTTGTACTATAAAAAATGTTTCATCATCGGCTACGAAAACCCACTGGGCTCCTGTACTAATACGAAAATGCAAAGGATTTTCTTGTCTACAAGAACACTATTAGAAAAAGTTTTTTTTGCGTTTACTGCCTGTATTAAAAAGTCATTTTATCACAGTTCTAAAGGTCCCTCGCTTTTAATGATGATTTTAAAATCAATAAAAGACAAATTTGTCTTTTTGTTTTTCTTTAATATCTAGGGAAATTTGAAAAGAACAAGGTAAGCAGAGTGTTTTTACGATAACATATGAACTTCTTCTAGATCCTATTATATATACTTATTTTAGTAAAAATGCTTGGATAATTTTAATATTTTTCCGTATTTTCCTAATTTCTAAAGATCAAAATATGAAAACACATACACACAGTTCATTCAAAAAGTTCCGGGGCTAATTATGTATAAAAATTTACAACCATCGCAATCTGTTCCCTGAGTTACCCACAGTGGAGATGTGAGCGTTATAACTTCTTTGATTGGTCAGCTGTGTTCGTTTAAAGTAGACGCGTTTTGCCACTGCGTCACAATTGTTGCTATGGAACAACGTGCCGCAATCAAATTTTGTTTCAAATTGGGAAAAAATGGTTCGGAAACATTCAAGAACGGTTGACAGTCGCTGGAAGATAATCCACGGATGGGGCGCCCTTTAACCTCAACTACCGATAAGAATGTAGAACGTGAGCGCGTCGCACAGTGGGAAGAAGTATATGACGGCTCTGGTCGTGTCAATATAATTGAACAACTTCATGTATTTAAGGTATTGATTGCTAAACACGATTCTGCAATTAGAACTAGCAAAGATACATTTTTGCAAAAATTTCGTGCAATAATACCTTCTATATATATATATATATATATATATATATATATATATATATATATATATATATATATATATATATACATATATATATATATATATATACCCTGTATAAATAGTTATAAATATTCAATAATTTGTAATCAGGTGGCAAAATATAACTATCTAAACGTGGACGCACATAATGTTATATTTATGATATATTCTCCTTTGCTTACCCAGTTCTTTATTAGTGTTTTTTTTTCCGATTTACAAAGCAATCGATACAATTTTATTCGTTTTTTTACGTCTGGTAATTTTATTAACATTAGCGGCAAAAATAAATGTAAGGTAGTTTTATTTCTGTAATTTCTGTAATTAGATCTATGCGGTGTTGCCGAACGTTTTTCCTTTTTCATTTCATTTATATCGTAATCTGTTGTGTTGGAAAAATCGGCTTTTTTTATAAAAAACCGACCGGCATTGAATCAATCATGACGGAAAATATAGAGAAAGACTTTATCTTCATATCAGTATCCATACTAAGTACTGATTCAGCGCTTTTGGGACATCCTGTATAATATGAAAATTATTTTAGAAGTAACTATAATAGACCCCATATATCCCACAAATAAAACTATCTGAAAGTCACGTATTTTGGCCGCAATATTCTGTGCCGTATAGGATGAATAACCCTGTATATATATATATATATATATATATATATATATATATATATATATATATATATATATATATATATATATATATATATATATATATATATAGGGGAAGTTGGCCCAAAGCAGGTCACTTAAGGTTTATTTTAAAATAAATGCCACATTTTTATATCTAAACCGGTTTTATTTGAATAATCTGCATACTTATTTAACAAACTTGGAAAGTAACACCATAAATCACGCAACTTTTAACAATTTTCTTAGTTATAACGAAAAATATACAGTGTGTCATTTGACCTGCTTTGCCCGGAAGGCATGCCCAAAGCGGGTATGGCATCTGGGCAAAGCGGGTAAAGACAAATCAGATAAAAATATTATCTTATACTAATAAATCGTCAGTCAAATGCAAAATCACAGATATGTTGGTTTTCTAAATAACACCTAAACACATTAAAACAAAACTGTACTTCTTAACATCCATTAAATCTTAGACAAAATCAACATATTAAAAACTGAAAAAATTTTCTAAATTTAAACAAGTAGCAATCTCAAAACAGTATTTAAATCAGCCTCTTTCCATCACTCAATAACAAAGTAGAGTCTAAAACGTCTTGAATAAAAGACTACCTAGCTAAACAAAAATTATTCTTGGCACATATCACAATAGTAGGCTCCGATACCAGGATAAGCTGTACACGCTTCATGTACCCAACTCTGGCAGTCGTCGCATTTTATCCAGTCTTCCGTAGGAGGATCTAAATATGGTTCATGGCATAAGAAACATACAACGTCCTCTGTAGACTTTTTCTTGCGGTTTGAAATTTTATGAGTTTTGCCTGAAGTCGAGGCCTTCGGTTGTTTGCTGGTCACTCTTTCTTAGTCGAAGTTCTTTCAGCTTTTGCCTTTGCTTCCATTGGGACTTTCTTTTTCTTCAGCTCTATTTCTTTTCACTGCTCTTTTATGGAGGTACTGATTAAAATTTCAGTTTTTTGTACTTTTCTTTTACGACAAGTTTTAGGTACAATTTGTTTAGGGGTAGGATGAATATCCATCGGGGTTATTTTTGTTTTGGTAAGACGTTCAGGTGTAACTGCCGACGCCGATAGTCCCTTTAAAGCTTCATCGTCTGTTTTGGACTTGTAATTATAATCTTCAATCATTTGATCCAATGCTGAAGGCGAAACAGTGCGATCGGAATCTATAGATTGGCGACGAGGTGTGTGATGAGAAGGAATTTGTAGAATGTCAACACCAATTCGTTCCGGGAAGTCTATGAGAATTTCAGATTCAGAATCTTCATGCAGTTGATTTTGATTATCTGTTTCGGCAGCTTTGGCTGAATCTCGAAGATCGTTTGATACTGGACTTGCTGTTGTTGGTGATATATGATTGGAAGGTGAATGAAATGCATTGCTGGAGTTGTTTGGCTGATCTGGCTTGAAGGTTCCGGTCTATCGGTCATTGTTGAAGGAAGATAGTCGGCATCACTGAATACATGTCGATTTGTTGGCCATATACCTGTAGACTCAAAACCTTTGACAGCGTTTTAAGAACTAGCCGCTTTTAAATAAGCTTCTCCGAATAACTTGGCTACGTCAAACTGCGATATGATTCTCCCCACATGGTTTCGTTGGAAAACCGACACAGATTGTTCAAAGTAAGTTTTCAGAGGACCGTAGTTGCATCTGTCCAACGGTTGAGCCCGATGAGTGGTATGTGGAGCCAATGAAATGAAAATCACATTATTTTGCGAAGCATATTCTAGTGCTGGCAAGTACTTGTGCAACACGTGATTGTCCATAACAAGAATAACCTTCTTGTCTTAAGTCGGTCTTGTCATTGCTACAAAATGTCGCAGCCACTCTAAAGAAGTTGGACCTGAAACCCATCCGTTGTCCGTACAGGTAGCTACAGTACCTGGTGGTGCTCCATCTAGTAATCGATCAGTCATACGTTTACGTCCAAATATCATAAACGGTGGTATAAAAGAGCCAGCAGCATTGCAGCAACAGATGACCGTCGTCAGTTTTCCTCTTTCGGTGCTGGAAATTACACCAACTTGTTTTTTTCCTGTTTTAGTGGGCACTTTAGGAGGTCTGTTGCTGGTCGTCTGAACACCTGTTTCATCTACATTATAGATCCTTGTGCAATCAATTTGATGTTTATCGATTTGCTCCTCTAGGAGATCGAATAATCTTTCTACTTGGGGTCACGGACACGAGCCACTGAACTCGGTTCTGGTTGTCTCAAAGTAAGTTCAGGTGTGTATTTTTCTAAAAGATTTGAAGCAGTCATCGCCTGCAGAATTATTTTTAAATGGATGTGAAATATTGTTGGCTTCTGCAAACTGATAAACCAGAGCGCAAAATTCCTGTCTGGTCAGACCAAAAAAAAAGGTTGTCCATGTGAAACAAATACTCAAGTAATTTAGTTTCTTGACTGGCTGAAAATACGCTGCGAAATCTTCCAAGTTTCTTTTCCGCTGAACCTTTTTTAATGTGCCTTTGCAAAGTTGATAAATTTATACCAAATTTTTTGGCTGCGCTTCTGATGGATGTTCGATTTGCTTCTTCCATGGCGAGCTTCATAGTTGCTTCACCCCAAGATGCTTGTTGAGATTTTCTTTTATATTTTTGTACCATCTGTAAAATTAATAGAAGTCAATCGGCCACAACACAAACCTTAAATCCAAGAACGTAAAAAAGTACCATTCTATTTGTAGTTACCAGGGTAAAGCAGGGCAAACGGGTACCTGCTTTATCCGTACCTCCTTTGCCCAAAGGCTCATTTTTTAAAAATGTGTAAAATATAACCTCAATGTCTGCGTGAGAAATGTAAACGTTTCTTGCGAATTCCAAGCTAGATTCATGCTTAATGACATACATATATTAAAGGAAACATAACTCTAACCATATTCGAATAATTCAAATTCACTTACCTTGATATTTTTAATAAATTCCACCAAAAACAACATTTATCTTTTTACCAAAACCACGCGACTCCGACCCCTTGATCTGACTGATTCATGTCGGAGTGTGTTCGGGTGTTTCCGTCGCACTCACACATATGTGCTATTTTATTGCACTGATACGTATTTACGCCGACCTGCTTTGGACGGGGTACCTGCTTTGGGCCCCCTTCCCCTATATATATATATATATATATATATATATATATATATATATATATATATATACAGGGTGATTCAAAAATCGATCACGAAACTTAAGGGGGTGATTCTACTTGACAAAATAAGGGTAGAGCTTCATCTAATTTTTTTTCAAAATGTCATTCGTTTTCGAGTTACAAGCCGTCCAAGTTCAAGTTTTTATTTTTTGTTTTTTGAATTACTCGCTTACAGGAAAACCGATTTGACTAATATTTGAAAGATAGGCTAAGTCTTCTGCGCTTCATCATTTTAGTAACAATTCACATTGATTGTTTGCCGCTAGAGGGCACTTTACCTACATTGAAAATTGTTTTTTTGTCATAATTTTTTAGTGTTGACAGCTACAGTAGTTTTTGGTATAATTTCTGAAAGACTGATGCCAGGCCTTTCAAAAAGGTGCTCTTTATTTACATCGCTAAACCCAACGGTTTAGACGTAAATCACCCTTAAAAATTAAGTGGTAAATTTACTTTTCTCATTTCATTACCACCAGCTACCAGGTAAATAGCTATCAAAGTATACTAGAGCTGTCAGTTTAACATCAAATAAATTCGCTTTTTAAACTATTTAATTTATAATCTTAAAATAACTAATAATGGCTAATCACCAATATTCAAATATCGAATATTGTGATATCCATTTTTGTTATGGAAAAGCAAATGGTAATGCAGAGTTGGCAAGAAGATATTATATGGAGAGTTATCCGGAAAGAAATATCCCTCATGCTCAAACATTTTCCAGTGTGCACAGGAGGCTTGCGGAATGTGGTTCCTTTAAAAGTTATAATGGAAATAGGGGAAGACCTAGAACTGCTAGAAACGTGCAACAAGAAGAAAGAGTGCTTGAAATTATTGAAGATAATCCAGGTATTAGTACTAGAAAAATTGGGAATGAAGTGCGGCTCTGTCAGGCTAGTTCATGGAGGATACTAAGAGAAGAACAACTCTACCCGTTTCATTCAAAAAAGGTGCAGGCTCTTTATGACGATGATCGGCCGAGACGGTTGGAAATGTGCAATCAGATCCTAGCTAAGTATGAACACGATAATCGATTAATTGGCGTCATATTATTCACTGACGAAGCTGGTTTCACTCGTGATGGCATAACAAATCTACACAACATCCACACATATGCTTACGAGAACCCAAACAATGTGGTAGAAACGAAACATCAGCGTAGATTTTCACTAAATGTGTGGGCAGGGATAATAGGAGATTACCTTATTGGTCCTCATTTCTTTGATGGCCCATTAACTGGTGACGTATACTTAGATTTTATCCAAAATCGTCTCCCATTGTATCTGGAAGATGTGCCATTGGAAGTAAGGGCCAACATGTGGATCCTCCAAGACGGAGCTCCGCCCCACTTTAGTATACGTGTCCGACAGTATTTGAATGCAACGTATCCTGAGCGATGGATAGGACGAAGTGGACCATTGGCATGGGCAGCGAGGTCACCAGACCTTAATCCTATGGATTTTTTCTTTTGGGGTCATTTGAAACAATTGGTGTACGATATTCCAGTAATCAACGTCGAGGATCTTCGCTTCAGGATAATCGAAAAGTGCCAAATTATTAAAGAAACACCAGGAATTTTTCATCGAGTTAGGCGACATTTTTTGAAGAGTGTTAGGAAATGTATGGAAGAAAATGGGGGACATTTTGAAAATCTTTTTTAGTTTGTTTAGTACTGTTTCATTAATTTTTATCAATTAAATGTATATCGCAATAATCCATAATATGAATATTTACTGATTAGCCATTATTAGTTATTTTAAGATTATAAATTAAATAGTTTAAAAAGCGAATTTATTTGATGTTAAACTGACAGCTCTAGTATACTTTGATAGCTATTTACCCGGTAGCTGGTGGTAATGAAATGAGAAAAGTAAATTTACCACTTAATTTTTAAGGGTGATTTACGTCTAAACCGTTGGGTTTAGCGATGTAAATAAAGAGCACCTTTTTTAAAGGCCTGGCATCAGTCTTTCAGAAATTATGCCAAAAACTACTGTAGCTGTCAACACTAAAAAATTATGACAAAAAAACAATTTTCAATGTAGGTAAAGTGCCCTCTAGCGGCAAACAATCAATGTGAATTGTTACTAAAATGATGAAGCGCAGAAGACTTAGCCTATCTTTCAAATATTAGTCAAATCGGTTTTCCTGTAAGCGAGTAATTCAAAAAACAAAAAATAAAAACTTGAACTTGGACGGCTTGTAACTCGAAAACGAATGACATTTTGAAAAAAAATTATATGAAGCTCTACCCTTATTTTGTCAAGTAGAATCACCCCCTTAAGTTTCGTGATCGATTTTTGAATCACCCTGTATATATAACGTTTTAAATTTATTTCAATATGCCAATATCTTTTTTTCTAGACAATCTGGCAACAAAGTCTCTGTTTTCCCAACCAGCAACGCGTTTTAGGAAATTAAATGTACTATAGGTCATTAAGAACGATGTGTGGACAAGGCGGCTTGATATAAAACCGCAATAAATAAATAAATAAAATATTAACTCTGTAAAGAAAATGACCTTTATTACCATCAGAGTTGCGTTAGTTTTAGTCAAAGGATTTAAATCACTTGAATTGTTTAAAAAAAAAATAATGAATTAAATAAAAAATATTTATTATAATATTTCAAACTATTTTCGGGAAAAAAATGCATAAGAACATAAAAAAAAGGTAAACTTTTAAATCAAATAATTTAGTTTCTAAAGTATTTACAAGTTACAGCAGCTAAAAAGTATAAATATTCAAATCATAAACTTAAACTTTATCATCTTTTGCATTTCCACTGTAAAATTTAAATAGAAATATGAATTTTTCACGTTTTTCAATCCCCAATCTAAACCAAACCAACCGAACCTTTACTTATTATTAAATATATGTTTTTCATTATAAAATTAAAGTAGTTCCAGTCCTTTTAATTTCAGTAAACAATGTGTCCCGTGCATTTCCGTCGTTGACGATATTCATAAAAATTTTTAAATAGCATACGAAAATACTAAACACAAAAATTCCCACTGATTCAGCCAAAAATGTCTGAAAATATGAAAAATTTATATCTCGCCTGAAACTGCTAAAATCCATTATTGATAAAAAGCATCATCGTTAAAATCATTTTCAACAAATAATTGGAATGGACGCGGAAGAGGCTTGTTATAGATTTTCCATTTCTGGGAAATCTACTTTGTTGCGTTCGATATCAAATTTAATATTTCAGTTTATTCTGCAGAGACAATAAATCCAGGGGGTTGGTGAGGTATGGTTTTATTTTATTTTACAAAAAAAAACATTTTATTTGATTACACTGTTAACAAGACAAACTGGTTCAAAAACAAATAATACCGAAAGAGAAAATTTAACTAGCTATGGCCAAGGTAAAAAGTCGAAAAGCACCAGGGCTAGATAATATGAATGATGAGCTGTTTAGATATGGTGTCGACACGTTAACGGACGAAAGACAAACTCTGTTTAACAAGATATATGATAAATCAAAGGTGCCAGAACGGTGGAAACAAAGTATAATGTTGTAATATAGGAGGGAGTCTATCGGAGACTAGTTATAGACTCGTCCCTATATACTCCTACATTACAAACAAGTTCTGTTCTCTTTTCTTGTCTCTCATAATAAAGGGTAGTCTTTCTGTCTCACTTATCAGGTTACTTGTCGTCATCGGGCTTTTTGGCAGGGAAAATCTAGAAAAGACCTGCCGTGTCACAATCGGGTTAATGTAAATGTGGGTGTTTCGTCCAGGTACCAACTATAGGACTCGTCAGTGGGATTCTAGTTGGTACCTTCCCAGACCCCCTTCGTCGTACTTATTAATATTTGGAACTTATATTCGAAGTTAAATCTGGCCGGATGATAGCGTTAAGATGTTGGATAATACGACAATAATTATCCCAGTTGTCAAAAAAAAGGAAGGGGGGGGGGGGGAACAAACCCACAAAATTATAGAGGAACAGCTTCAAAGCTGTTTACAAAAATGTTAGCAAAAGTTTCACAGAGTGGCATCAGTGAAGAACAGCAGGAGTTGCAACAAAACAGTCCAAGTCATAGGTAAAAACTAATGCTATTTTTGACGTAAATTTCGAGATGGATGAGACCTATCCAGGGGTGTTGGCGATAATGTAAGAACAAACCCTCCATAAAATTTAACAGTAAAAAATAGGTTGGAGCCAAAAAGGAGGGGAGTCGAAGTTGGCTAAAACAGATTTTTTGAATCTACAAACCAAGGAACATATTTTGGAAAAAAAAAGTTTCAAATTAAAGTTGTAGAGATTTTAAAAATCTACAATTTGAGATTTTGTACGATCATTTTTGTCAATTTGTTATTGCAAAAATGTCAAAAAAAAATCCTCAAAATCGGTCATTTTTGTATATAAATTATTTATTGCAAAATTATCTTTTTTTGCCCTCGTCATGTTGAACAAAATGATATTCCGTAATAATAAATCAGATAATTTGTTGCTGAGATATTTATTTATTTATTATTTCAACGGTTCCAACATTTGTACATATACAATCAAATAAATTATTTAATATTAAACATTAGATGGCGTAATACTACTATCACAAAATCAGACTTCTTAGCTTATTTTTAAATACATTAAATGATGTGACAAAATAATCAAGATCAGGGAAACTGCTAACAGCAGTAACCATTCTACTAATTGGCATATTCTGACCATGTAGGGTGTTATAGAATCTGGAGGACAGCAGTGGACACCTCCTGAGATTCCTAGGTGGAATCTTAAAATTAAAACCAGCCAATATATCAGGGGACATTATTAAATTATTTATTACCTTACAGAAAAAAAGAAGTTCAAAATATCGTCTGCGGTCCTCCAGTTTGGTCAAACCATAACACTCCCTTACCTCATCAACGCCAAGCTGCAGCCCTCTCTGTGCCAATCTATACCCTAGATATTTTAAAAAATTGACCTGAACAGTCTCCAAACGTTTTTTATGTATATCAAAGTATAGGCTCCAAATCAAACTATAGTATTCCATTATTGACCTTACGTAACACACAAACAATGAAGAGACACCACATAGATTATTAAAATCCTTGGACATTCTTACCACCATACCCAACATACGGTGGCCCCTATTAATGATTGCTTCGTAACGATCAACATAAAGTCTACTATCTAGAAATAATTCCAAATCTTTAACTACCTTCACGCTCTTGTTGCGACTGAATATAATATATGAGCACTTAGTTTGAGGTTAGTTTTCAAGCACCATGTCTCTAAAATATTTAAGTCCCTCTGAAGCAATTCACAATCTTTCCTGGACTCTATTGCTCTAAAAAGTTTCAAATCATCCGCAAACAGGAGATACTTAGAACTAAAACACTGACCTATATTATTTATAAGCAACCGAAATAGTCTAGGGCCCAAGTACGACCCTTGGGGCACACCTGAGACCACATCAAACTTATGTGAAAGAAACCCTGCCAGTCTAACCTGCAGGTAGGATCTCATCCAAGAATAGAATGGATCATCATCATCATACCAAGGGACTCAAGTCTGTGAAGCAATACACTTTGATCAATCAAGTCAAAAGCTTTTCTAAAGTCCATGTACACTGCATGAACCTCACAACCCCGATCCATGGCTGCGCTAATGTAGTTTGTATACAAGAAGAGATTAGTCTCCGTAGAACGGCCTCCCTGAAAACCATGCTGCTACTCCACTATAATACTATTGAATATACCTAACGAAGGCAGACAGGTCGTAATTCTTAATATCAGAGCTGCCACCTGATTTAAATATAGCGGAAACGTATGAGTGCTTCCATCTGCTAGGAAAGACACCACTAAATAAGGATTTATTAAAAATAAAAGAAAGAGGCTCACATAAAGACACAGCACACTCTCTAAGCATCTTATTCGGCAACAAATCAGGACCAGCACCCTTCTTAACATTCAAAGACAACAGGCAATCCAGCAAACACTCAAATCCAATCTCAACATGGCTTACATTAAAATGTGGACCGCTAATGATCTCCTGTTCCTGCACATTTATGTTGGCAGCCTGACCATTAAAACTCTGATATACGGAACTAAATTGTGTAGCAAAGAGATTAGCTACCTCCTGTCCTCCCTCTGCTTGACGATCATCAAGAAACATAACTTCCCGAATTTTATCACTCTGTCTAGTCTTCGACTTAACAAACCTCCAAAATTCATCGACGTTCTCCCTGATTCTCCCTTCCACACTTGATACGTACCTTTCATAACATTCACTGGTCAAAGCTTTACATTCATTTCTCAAATTATTAAATTCAATAAAATACTTCTGACTATTTGTTGTCTTGCAACTTTTGTGCGCAACCTTCTTAGCTATTACCTTTCTCTTTAGTTCTGAATTGAACCAAACAGGAAAGCTCGCCCTCCTCACAGTATATTTCGACACAAAGAAATCCATTGCTTGATATATAATTCCATAAAAAGCATCAACAATATTATTAACATCATTCATATAGTAAAGATCAATCTAATTTACTTGCAACAAATAATTATTCATAGCACCACACTCAGCCCTGTCAAAATTGTAACGGATTTCATTTTTGCACTTAATAGATTGTAATTGAAATGACAAAACAGCCTCAAGTGGGGGATGATAGTTATCACAGGGCAATAAAGGATCACCGGTGGTGATACTCAAGTAATAGTCAGCAAAACACAAATCGAGTACCGTGCCATGAATATTCCTGATATAATTATATTGACTTAAACCTAAATATGACATCTCATCACAGACAAAACTTTATTGTTTTATTTGTTTATCCCAAGACGCAAAATGTTGATTGCCATACCTTTTCTTTGGTGAACATTTTGACCTCCACAAAGTCTCAATCTTTTTGTGAAGGCCTAAATTTTCATATGTTGTTAGGAGCAAATGAAAAAAATGAAGTTTCAACCCCTTAAATATCGCTCTAAAAAAAGGGGTATGCCAAATTTATAATTTTTCGAAAAACACCGAAATTGGTCCACTCGTTGCTGAAATATGGCGAATTTATCCGATCACCCCTTTTTTAAAAGTTTTTTGATAATGTTATAGGTATTGCCGAACGATCCAAAGGCAAGGAGATTATTTGTGACGTCGGGAGGACTTAAAAAAATCCAGCTCATAGACGTGAAGCCCGGTACCACATTGATGGAATACATCACTGTTATAAATTCGTGTTTCCCCGAGGAGATTGTCAGATTTTATTCACCAGGTAAAATTTAGAATAGTTCAGGGTGTTGTTTATATTTAAAACCTTGGTATAACTCTTTTATTATCAATATTCTCCCTTCAAAACTAGTGTGTAGATTGTGAGTCGTTAAGGCTTTTCTTGTTCATCTACAACAGTATTCTCCAAGCTGTGATTCGTGAACTTTATAAAAAACTTAGTGAAAAAAAAATATTATAATGGTGGAATTTTAAATTAAACATTGCACGCGATGGGCCGCTATACCGCAGGCGATGCGTATACATTCTAAAACAAGCCGGCAACTTTTACTTAGGCGAACCAAGACCTTTCCCGAATGCGCACGAAAAAACGAGAATAACATCTGCCGATATAAAAACGCCGCAGTCACAGAATAAATCCTCTATAAATCATCTATGATTCCAATCTTTAAGTCTGAAGATAAGTTCAATATTGCCAACTATAGAGGCATTTCTATCATATCCGCCCTCCCCAAGTTATTTGAAGCTATTATAACAAACGAAGTCTTTGAAACGTTTAAAAGAAAGATAGTCAAACAGCAACATGGTTTTTATAAAAGATCAACTACTACTAATCTAGCTACTTTTTACAAATACGTAGTGTCACAGTTAGCAATGCCCCTGGTGGTAAGAACATGTAGCTAGCGATCTATTTTCGACCACCGTAGTAAATGTATGGATGTTTCGTCCGGAAACCGGTGGTGGACTCATCAGTGGGATCCACCGGTATCTTTCCCAGACATTCTTGTACTTTCCACAAACTTGGACCTCTCTTTTAGTCCAGTTTTGCCAGAACGCGGTGGTAAGATGTTAGGTTCCACAACAGTAGTTAACGCGGTGGAAAACAAACAATAGGTTGATGTCATCTACACAGATTTAAGTAAGGCTTTTGACAGTGTTTTTCACTGTCTACTGCTAAAAAGTTATCTATGATGGAGGTATCTGGTGTTTACTTGTCATGGCTCGGATCAATCTGAAGGGTAGGACGCAGGTTGTTAGCATGAATGATATTACCTTAAAAATCATAACAGCGATGTCTGGAATTCCGCAAGGATCTCATCTCAGATCTGTACTATTTTCTCTATTTATCAATGCCATTGGGACCTTTTTCCAGTTATCCTCTTTTCTTCTTTATGCAGACGATGTGTGAACGGTTCTTTAAATTTGCACCCAGGTCTAGATCGAGTAGTGGAATGGTGTAAAAGAAATTTGTTATCCTTAAACGCTAATACGTGTAAATCGTTAAGTTTTTACAAAATCTTAAATCCTTTCTATTCTCAATATGATGTAAATAATGTCCCTTTCGACGTTGTAGCTCAATTTAAGAATCTGGGTGTAATTTTTCAGAGCAATGAATTGTTTGAAAGGCATATAAGCAGTATTGTCTTAAAAAGTTGTAAGTGATATGATTCACCTTCCTCAGAGAACTGTTCGTGTTTTGGTTGGCTTAAAACATGATACTGAACTTGAACTGCGGAATTCATAGTTAGTTTGGTTGCCGATGCCGAGTAAGGGTATCGAGTTTTGATACATTTGTTGATTTGTGTTATTCTTATGTTATTGAAGAACCGTCGAGATGTCGCCACTATGTCTTATTTACTCTTTTTCAACTGTGAAATCTGTTTATAAGACACAGATGCGAGATGATGATTTGTACCGAACGCAATGGCCTGATGAGGCCCATACTAGGACGAAACAGCGCTGTCGTCATTTTTCAGACCCGGAGTTTTTCCATTATCTCGGAGATCATCAACGGTCTTTATATCCGCATAGTCGAGAATTTCCTATTTTATTTTAAAATTACACGAACGAAAACTTCTCTCTGATATATAATATATATATATATATATATATATATATATATATATATATATATATATATATATATATATATATATATATATATATATATATATATATATATATATATGAAGTAAAATACGAACAGTAAATGCAAACTTCTCTTCATCATATCCTTTCTGTGTTAGAGGTTGCACAGTTAGAATAAACTGTTATTAAAAGCAATTTATCCTATTTCACCACCATCGAGATGATGGCCTACCTGTACCACCATACCGAGAAGAAAGTCAAAACTTACCCTCCCCGCCACAGTGATACGGCAGAGGTACATGTTTCGTCTCTATTAGACTCATCAGGGTACCGACATGCACCTGACTGTGCAAAGGACAGATCGGAAGGAAGCATGCAAATACTGAACGCGGCTTCTCCGACCTCCCGCCGGATGGTGGTGAAATAGGATAAATTGCTTTTAATAACAGTTTATTCTAACTGTGCAACCTCTAACACAGAAAGGATATGATGGAGAGAAGTTTGCATTTACTGTTCGTATTTTACTTCATTCATACGCGGAGCTGCATATAGTTGTACGTTTGCTGAATGTGATTTCAGCACTACAACGGCATAATGTGGATATATCCACTGCTATTGCATCTCCCACGGAGGAATCCGTGAAATCCGCATAAACATATATATATATATATATATATATATATATATATATATATATATATATATATATATATATATATATATATATATATATATATACGTGTGTATGTATTGACTTTTTTGAGGATATCTTCTCGTATCAATATCATTTCTTATAATAAGGATCGATACTAAATATCGATACTTTTATTAAAAATGTCGGACATCCCTGACACGAAGCTTTGCAATCGATATAGATTGCAGTGTATCTAGACGCTTGTCTATTCTTGTTTCAGGTTACTCGGAAGCTTTATTAGACAAAGTCGAACAATACGCTCCTCAAATGATGACGGTTCTCAGAGAATCCGGTCAAAATAATGAAGAAATGCAAACGGAAATTGTCAAAGCCGTGGCTAGAGACGAACTCAGCACCGACTCCGCATCAGATACTACACCAAAATGAGCTTTTTTGTAAATTTTCAAACTAAATAAAAAATATAATGAGTTTATACATCAAATAATTTGGTAGCTTTATCGTTATTAAATGGAAAATTATGTATTTCTTGTAGCGAACTCAGCGTATAATTGAGCATTAACGACGAGTTGAGGCTTTAAACTTTGGTTATCATGAGAACTTGGCAAACTGGACTTAACCTCCCAATTCCATGTTTCTATTAAATATTTAAAAAATACTAGATTGCGAGGCCCCAATACCGGCTGTTCTTACAGTGTGAGAGAGGAAGAAGAGGAAAAGCAGTATTCTCTTCTCTTTCTAATGGGCGGAGCATGGAGAATTCTGGTTCTATGTTCCGCCCATTAGAAAGAAAGAGAATACTACGGTAACTCTTCTTAGTCTCTTGCACTGTGGAAATGCGCAACCCAGTATTTTTTAATCTATGGTTTATATCCTCTTCAGTTCTTAAGTTAATTAAATGATCGAAAATCAACTATCTGCAATGCTAGAAACTTGAAATTTGGGAGGGAATGTGTTGATGCATAAAGACAGGAAAAATTTAAAAGTATTATATATTCCTCCTCCTTGACGAATGTACCAAGAAAAGAAAGAGAAAGGTATTTTCAACACGCGCAATTTCTTTTTTCAAAAGTCTCAAATGCCTCAAAAATAGTGATGCTATAAGCATTTAAAGTTCCTAATAATGGAAATTCTCTTAACCGACTAGAAATGCGACATTTAGTGATTTAAATGTTCTTCAAAAGAAAAAGGTCTTCCCAAGACGAGCACGTTCGATTTTAACACGTTCAAAAAACGCCAAAACTCACGATTCTAGAGACATTATTGGGAAAAATTGCGATTAAAAGAGTCAACCTTCAAATTGGTCAGAATTTCCGAAAAAATTAGATGAAAGATAGACGAAAACAGAGGAGGGAAACCTAAAATTGCTTATAAATACACATCTTCCATCCACAGTTAAAATCAGAGACAACCAATTCTGAAATAAGACCAAAAAGACCCACAAGAATGGATTGAATATTGGTGCATTACTAGGGATAAATGTCGTTCATTCAACAGAAATCATAAACCTTAGATATAGTACTACACTTTTGCAGAATCTATAGAAACTACTACACAATGACAATCAAATAAAGTAAGTATACTTGGTAAAAGCGGAAAAAGTGTCAGGCCACCTCTATGGCATTTATACAAAAAAAAAAAAGCCTTCACCAGGCTTACTATGTGGAAGTTAATCATCTTCGGGAAATGTTTAAAAAGGAACTACTATGTTTGATGCCACTAAATTTATTTAGAAAACAGTGACTGCAGTTTCAACTCACAGAGTCATTTTCAAACGGAATTACAAAGGTAGACTAAGTATTCAATACAGAAACATGAGAAAATTTAACAATAAATAAAAACTACCTGAGAAATTACATTATTATAAAGGGGAGGTACTAAATTTTGGGAACTAATTATTATTTGGCAACAACAAATAACGGAGAAAACCCAAGTTCTGTCTGGTCATTAAGCAAATTTACATTTTTATTTTTACTATGTATTATATATTTCTAAAGATTCAAGAATATTTAACTTTTGGCGCTTTGTTGAATAATGTGATATATCAGTGTTGCTTAAATTAGGAAAACTGTGGTTATGTTGTAAACAATGGTTGGCAAAGCTCGAGTCTGTTTTTTGTAGTCTATATGATCGGTAGTGTTCTGAAAAGCGAGTTTTAAAGCTTCTTCCACTTTGTCCAATGTACACGTTATAGCACTCTGAACACTTTAACTTATAAACTCCTGATTTATCAAATTTATTAATTGTACCTTTAGCATTGTAAAGGATAGTGGACAGATTGTGTTGAGATCTAAAAGCTACTTTTATGTTATGTTTGGAAAGAGTATCAGCTATGTTTTCTGATAGGGTACCACAGTATGACAAAGATATATAAGATGAACTATCTTTATCATTTTTTATTTTGGGATATATTGAATTAAAGGCTAGTTGTTTTTGTTTTTTAGTTATTGATTGTTGGATATTGCAATCCTTGCAATGATATTTAGTTCCTTTTGAAGATCTTCTTCAGAGAGAGGCAAAGAAAATGGACCAAAAGTAAAAAGAAAAATGTAAATTTGCTTAATGACCAGACAGAACTTGGGTTTTCCCCGTTATTTTTTGTTGCCAAATAATAATTAGTTCCCAAAATTTAGTACCTCCCCTTTTTAATAATGTAATTTCTCAGGTAGTTTTTATTTATTGTTAAATTTCTTCATGTCTCTGTATTGAATACTTAGTCTACCTTTGTAATTCAGTTTGAAAATGACTCTGTGAGTTGAAACTGTAGTCACTGTTTTCTTAATAAATTTAGTGGTATAAAATATAATAGTTCCTTTTTAAACATTACATAAGATTTCATTCATTTTTATAGGATTTTCATTTATTAAAAAGCATAGAAGGTTTGTACATATTTACATATTAACTTAACTCCCTTTTTAACAATAAATCAACATATTTTTGGTAAAATATCACCACATTTTGCTGATATTTTTAATTTGACTAGATGATCAGCTCTGGTTGGCCCTATATTTACTATACATATACTTTTCTTTTCTTCGACTGCTTGAAGGACAATCCTGTACCCTGAAATAAACAAATCATACAAAATTTTACTGCTCTCAATCAAATATTTTCAATATTATATATATATATATATATATATATATATATATATATATATATATATATATATATATATATTGTTTGGAAGGTTACTTATATTACCCCTATCTACAAGTGTGGTGATAAGACGAATGTTGAGAATTATAGAGGTATCTCCAAATTCTCTATATTTAGCAAATTGTTTGAACAGATAGTCCATCAAAAAATATATCCCCTCTTTATAAGTATTTTTTCTACTGCCCAACATGGCTTTGTCAGTGGTCGCTCTGCAGTCACTAATCTGTTGGCTTATGAGCAGGTCTTGTTGGAGGCATTGGAGAGGCGTTGTCAGGTGGATGCTATTTACAATGACTTCTCCAAAGCCTTTTTGACAAGGTGGATCATCAGCTTCTTTTGATGAAGCTAAGTAATATGGGTATCCACGGAGTTTTTCTTAAATGGTTTGAAAATTATCTTCCCAATCGAACACAAAGGGTGAAGATTGATGGCGTTGAATCTGCTGATATACCTGTCACTTCTGGAGTCCCACAGGGTGCACATTTGGCACCCCTTCTTTTTAATTGTTTCATTAATCACATAGAAGATTCTATAATCTCAAGCAGATGTCTTTTATATGCTGGCAACTTAAAGATATTTAGGGTTATTGGAGAGATAGAAGACTGTGTGGCCTTGCAGGGTGACCTGGACAGTTTTACTAAGTGGTGTGACCGCAATTTCATGCAACTTAATTTAATAAAATGTTCTGCCATTACTTTCTCAAAGAAAAAAGATAGTATAATTTATAATTATACATTGCACAATACAATGCCGACTCGCTCAGATCATATAAAGGATCTTGGGATGATATTTGATAAGGGTCTTTCTTATAACCTGCACGTTGATAGTATTTCTAGCCGTGGTTTGAGGCTTGTTGGTTTTATTAAACGCACACTAGCTGATTTCAGCAGTGTGCAGTGTTTTAAATCTGTATACTGCTCAATGGTTCAATCAGTCTTGGAGTATGCATCTCCAGTTTGGGCACCAAACTATGAAAAATACAAAAATAAAATCGAGAAGGTACAGGTCCGTTTCTTGAAATTTGTTGCTTTTAAGCAAGATGTGCCATTCAGTGTAATACGGGATTATATGAACTTGTTATCATTATATAATAGACGCATCTATCTTGACCAAATATTATTTTATAAGATCATAAACTCTATGGTTGATGCTCCTGAATTGTTGGGGGCTGTTGGATTCCCTGTACCTCAAAGGGTGCTTCAGGTTCATAGTCTTTTTAATGAACCATACCATAGGACAAACTATGCGTTTAACACCCCATTGTCCAGAACGAGTAGGGAAATGAATTCACTGCCTAGGAATGTTGACCTATTTATACTCTCTCTAAACTCATTTAAGTGTTGTATTAAAGAATTTTTAAGTAATTGAATTTTATACATAATAGACTGTAATGACGATATTATTGTTTTAGTTAATTGTTATTCTTTTAGTACTGATGTGACTTGTGATATTTTGTGATTGTGTCGTTTCAGATTTGACGTATTATATAAAATGGAATTTGTATGATTTATTGCCGTTAATAAACCATTATATATATATATATATATATATATATATATATATATATATATATATATATATATATATATATATATATATATATATATATATACACACGGCTTTCACGGATTCCTCCGTGTGAGATGCAATAGCAGTGGATATATTCACATTATGCCGTTTTATATATATATATATATATATATATATATATATATATATATATATATATATAAAATCATGGTTTAATATAACAAGTATTTTAACTTATTTACCTGAGAAAACAGAAAGACTAGACCCCAATATTAATAGTCCATCACTAGAAGAAACATTGTCCCTGATAAGATCTACTCTTTCCTTAGGAACGTTGTCACCAAAAAAAGTGATATCTGGCTTCAATACACCCCCACAGGACTCACAGGTAGGTGAAGTAAAGTTTTCTATGAATTCCTAAAAGTAAATAATCCTGTATTTCTAACAGATGTAATTTTTGGAGCACAATTTCAAGTAATTTTAAGAAATTCTGTTAGTTTAAAATTGGATAGAGTAACAATTATTTTCTTTCTTACTGGTGGAATATCGACATCTCCATCTGGCCTAATCATTTTGGTGGTTTCATCAAAATTGATTTCATTTTTCTTCATCAATTTTTCTTGAATATAATGGCGATCATATGCCGCTGAGCATTCCAAACAAATTACCCTAAAATATATCCAATTAAATTTTGAAATATTATTGATTCTAATTTATTACCGAAAAGCTGTCCCATGTAGTTCTATAACATTCTTGCTTCCAGCCTTAAAATGTAAACTGTCCACATTTTGAGTAACCACAGCGCTCACTTTTTGATGATCTATTTCAAGATTTCTTATGGAAAAATGTACAGGATTCGGATGGCATTGGGAAAATCTAAAAAACAGGAAGAAATTATAAATATTTCAATTAAATGAAATTGAGAAAAACAATGTTAATTTGAAAAAATTTCAACTTTTACCCCCTATTACTAATTGGCTTTTACTAGATTTTTTTTGTTACCTATTTCTACTATTGATCTGGTGCTAAACAATATCCTTATTTAATCAAATTTATTATCCTAATTCTTTTTTATACATCTTGGTCTTATAATTTTACTAACCATATTTTTTTCCACCACATACTATAAACCACCTGCTTCTCTACTAACTTGGACCTTCTCCAGACTGGGATTTCAATTCCTGATGTGGTCTCCACTGGACAAAAATAATTTTTAATTAATATATCTAGATCAGTTTAAGTTTAGGTTGGCTTCAGTTTTCTATACTAACTAAAACCAAGCTAAACCACAATTAACTAGCAAAAAATTTTAGTTGGTTAAGATTAATTTTACCCTTATTTTTACATTATAAAAATTAAACTATGTTGTTAAGTGATATGGACAATTTTTATAATTTATACCATTAAAAAGTTTTACAACTAGCAACGTTGCAAAGAATATTTAGCGTTTTCAGTAGTACAATAAGTGATGACATTTATGAAACATTGTTTGCTAAAACTGGTGCAAAAAAAGTCAAAATATATTATATACAATGTATTTTAACCAGTACCGTTCAAAATAAATACAAAAATTTGGTGTTTTCTTCATAAATAAAAGTACCTTATGAAATAAGACATGGTATTAGGTTTTCTGAACAAATGAGGAAAAATAATGATAAACCAAGGCCAGGTTCATGTGCTACAACCTCGAAATAGGGGATAAATGTTGAAATTTTTTCAAAAAACCATCATTTTCATAGATTTCACTTAAAATAATTACCAAAGAAACGTATTTTTTATGTTTAAACTGAGAGTTACCTGTACCATCCAACAAAATTCCTAGCCCAGTATCTCTGTCGCATTGCTGCCGATTTTATAAACTCCACATGCTGAATAGGTCTATGGTTTGTACGAGCATACAGTCCGACTCCTTCCGATCTGTAATCTGGAATACCTAATAACAAAGTGAATAAAAAATGTTGAAACATTCATATATTCAATGTACTTATTTACCTGATTCTGTAGAAATCCCAGCACCAGTCAAAATAACAAGCTTTTTGGAATTGGAAATGAAATTTTCCAAAAGTTTTACTTCTTCCTCGTTCACAGGATTATGTTTCGGTACAAATTGATGTTGCTGCGTAGAAAAGTTTCTGCTATAAAACACACTGAATAAATGTTTGGTAGTTTTTAACAATTTTTGGGGCATTATTAAATAATCTAGGAAATATTTTCATGATTTTATGACCCATTCTAACCTCAAAAGATAACGAAAACAAATGGTAATTATCAAAATTACTTTCTGCAATAAAAGTGAAGACAGGTATAATAATGATGGCGTGTACTACAGTAATTTTTTACTGTATATTAACCTTTAAATAAAGAATTAAGCCTTTTACGATGTTGCCAATGCTACATATTACAGCCTGTAACATATTATTCGGTAACTAAAGCTTGCAGCTAATACGAAAAAAGTAGAATGTCAATGTCAAATGATTTTGGTTTTGTTTGCCAGCAAAAGAAATGGCTTCCATTTAACAGATAAATATGTTTAAAATCCTTTTAAAATGTTGATAATTTCCTTTAGCTTATTAATTTTAGGTTTAGTTAGTATTATAGAAGGTAATACCTTTTGCATTTTCCACTCCTTTTACTATCGACGAGCTCGCACAATTTTATAGGTTATATTTAAACAAAAACCCTACTATGTGGCTTTTTCAGGTAATTTAAATTTACAAATTAATAAGAAAAACGATGATATAATAAATCCAGTTTCTTCTAACGTGGAGGAGACGGTTGGGACAACCTTTTCATTAGTTTGTGAGCTGGTTGCCTCATCTAATAAGAGCAACTTATTTGATGATCAGCTTTCGTGGGTAAGAGAAGATAGGAATTTAAATAAGAGCCAGCTCAGGCAAGTATTACCTTTAAATTTTATTACATTCAAGTAACTTAATTTGTACATAATGTGATGCTGTAAATATTGTAGCTTATTTTATAAAAGAGTTCTAAAAGTAAAAATAACTTTCAAAATTTAATTTTAATCTTTTAGATATATGAATGAAGTGCCCCATCAAAAGGCAGATATAAGAGAGATCAATAAGTCAGAGAAAAAATTTGAACCATTACATACAGAAGATGGGGGAAAGTATTTTTGTGTGAGTTACAAGTTTCGGTTGGTAAAAGAAGTAGAGGTTCTGGTTAGAGATGAAATTAGGAGAAGAGAACCAAAGCCTTTAAGGGAGACTAGTTATTGTAATGAACACATGTTCCAAGTAAGCTTGAAATTTAATTGTTTTTAAGATTCCTTTTGAAATGACAACATATATATCATATTAATTTTTTAGTGTATGTCAAATGGACTTTGTATTATTAAACATTATGTTTGTGATGGCAAACCTGACTGTAGAGATGGATCGGATGAGAGTACTGAAAAGTGCAATGGTGATCCATGTAAAGGTATTATTAAAATTTAATATATATTTTCTGGATGTTACTAAATTTTACATAAATTGTAAAATAACTCTTAAAAGTAAAAAGAAACATTAAATATGTTACGGATCAATAATAAGTTATTTTCGTCAATTATTTTGATTAAGCAAAATCTATAAAGAGGGTGTTCTTTTTGAGGACATAGAACATGATTCTGGCCTTGGTTTTCTTGCCACTATTTTTTCCTCCCTTTTCTGAAAAGTAAAAAAAATTATTTTTCATGGTAGGTTCAGTTTTCTGCATTAAATTGTTATATAAAATTTCATAAATGCACACTTTTTTAATTGAAAAAATGAAAAAAATTAAAAAAAAAATCAAAACAAAATGGCCTGTCATATCTAATAGTGGCGCCACTAGTGTGGAAAGAGCGCTGTTGCCAGAGCATAAGTATAATTTTTTAAAAGATCCCAAAGACACTTTTTGTTATGAACGATTTTGTCTCCAAATATTCAAGGTTTTAGGGATCATATTTGCTCTTATCTGTTTGCCTCCTTTAATTTTATATTAGACATGATTTTCCCTCCAAATATTAAAGATTTTAAGAAGATCGTAATGATTTTTTTGCTGTTAGCAGAAAGTGTTGAGTGAATACAAGATACATGACCACAAAAACATGTACCATGAATTTATTAAATATGTGGGACAGGTTTATTCCCCCTCCGCCCTCTTTTAATGAGAATGATAAAGAAAATTCATAATTTGCTTTATTGGTTATTTCTTTATGTCGCCTATTTCTTCTATTGTTCTTGTGCCAAACAATACCCTTCTTCCAATGAATTTATAATCCTAATTCATTTTTATACTTCTTGATCTTATAATTTTACTAGCCATATTAATTGTTGCAGCAGATAGTAAACAACCTGCTGCCCTCCTTGGATCTTTCTCAATATCCTTCTCCCGACAGAAATTGTCCCGCCTCCACATTGTATCTGCTGAACAATAACATTTTTTTTTTAATATGTTCTCTTCACCCCTATGGCTTTTCTGCTGAGGCAGTAAGCCACCTTATCCCACAGTCTGGTGCTTAACCAGAGTTAAAGCTACCCTTCTTGATAGGTTACCCAGACTTGGCTTTTTGGGCACTAAATCTGTGGGAACTCCCAGATAGTGGGGTATGTACACTAAAAACTCTCCACTTATACACCTAAGTAATTGATATGTGTCAAATCGAATATCAAAAGAAGTAAAACCTGATCGGCCCGTTGCCGAGGTGATCGCACGTCACAAGTATATCCTCTGTTAATGCGCAGAGATCCGTTTATATGTTAAAAAACGCTCCAATCGCCATAGAGCACGTAACCACGTACAAATTTCTCCCTTTTCCCTTTGCTCCCTGTAATGAGCACTTACTCTAACACCACACAACAACCGGGACCTCCGCTTTTGTCCCCAAACGTCCCAACCACGTTTTTTCCCGCTTGTTGCATGCTCACACCTGCAACATACTGTCTGTTCAATGACCAAAACGGATTTATTTATTTTTATATATATATATATATATATATATATATATATATATTTATATAAAATCTCAGTTCAGTTTGATTCCAGTTTTCCAAACTAACTAAAATCAAGCCAAACCTGAACTAACCAAGAATTTTGGTCGGTTAATAAATTAATATAACCTTTGTTCTTACATTACAAAAATTAAACTATATTCTTGACTAATTTGGGCAAATATACCATGAAAGTATTTTACATCTGGCAACATCGCAACGAATATTTGAAGTTTTCAGTAATACAATGATCGATGACGTTTATGAAACGTATTTTTGCTTTTTCGTTGAAAATACAACTTTTTTAAATTTATTTGCCAAAATTTGTGCAACAACAGTTGAAATATATTACATACAATGTATTTTAATTGGTACCATTGAAAATAAATACGAAAATTAGGAGTTTTTTTTGGGTTTTCTGGGAAAGTGAGGCAAAATCGGGGAAAACCAAGGTCAGACTCATGTTCTACGACCTCGAAATAGGAAGTATGTATCGAAATTTTTCCAAAAGAAAAACGTTTTTTCCCTAGATTTTACTTAATCTAAATAATTACCTAAAATTCAAATAAACAATTTAAATTAATTTTAGATAAAATACATTGTGACGATGGAAGATGTATACCAACTGCGTGGTGCTGTGACTGGCATCATGATCCGAACTGCACCGTGACCAATAGACCAACCTGTTGTCAAGGACTCTCAGATTGTAAGTCTCTACAAGTTGGAAAGTCAAAAAATAATAAATAAACACAAATTGATTGATACCAGGGTAGTTCAATAAGTAAGGTAAAAAAGCAATAAAAACAACGTTGTTGTTTAATTTTTTATTTTTCAACATAGTCTCCTTGGAGCTCTGTACACTTGGTCCAGTGATATTCCAATTTCTTTATACCTTTTGAAAGTAGGAAGTATCCAATCCTCAAAATAGTCTTCTACAACCTTAATAATTACTTCATCTGATGAAAATCTGTCCTCCAAGCCACTTTTTTAGGTTAGGAAAGAGGAAAAATCACTAGGTGCCAGATCTGGTGAATAAGGTGGATGGGGTACTAATTCATTTAATTTTGACATTGCAACTGTGCAAGTGTGAATTCAAGCATTGTCTTGATGAAAAAGAAACTTTTTACATTGTAGTATTGGACGTATTTTTTTCAATTTTTCATCCAGACGGCCAAGAAGTGTTGCATAGTAATCCCCTGTGATTGTTTGACCTTTTTTTTAAGAGTTAATAAATATTATGCTTTAAGAATCCCAAAAAACATTGGCTATAATCTGTCCGGCCAACAAAACAACTTTCGCTTTTTTTCAACGCATTCTCATTGGACGCCCTCCACTGTTTTGACAGCTGCTTCGACTCAGGCGTGTAGTTATAGATCCAGGTGTCGTCCACAGTCACTTATTTATGGCAAAAATATGCTGCATTACGTTTAGTCATCGATAGGCTCTGGTCAACCATTGTGGCACTTATCTTTCGCACAGTTTTTTCATACATGAATGTTGATGTAAAATATTTTCTACAGTACCAATTCATATGCCTACGTATTCAGCTATATGATGATTGTCAACTGGACGCCCAGAGCATGTTTCATCTTTGGTTGATTTTCAACCATATTTAAATTGTTTATCCAAAAATAAATAGTATTTAAATTCGGTGCAGAACTTCTGTGAACAGTACCCAACTCAGTTTTAATCTGAGCAGCTGTCCACTGTTTCATACAGAAATATTTAATCACTGCTCGAAGCTCGTTCTTTCCATTATTTAAAGCAATAGTGTGATGACCTGCTTCAAATGATTACCACATATAAACTAAGTATCAGATCATACTAAAAACTTTGTAGAAGTTCCTTCGAAGAGTACAGCTAGATAATCATATGCATTTAAAATAATAGTGGCGCCATCTATGACTAATTTACCTTACTTAATGAACCCCCTCTTATGGATATGTAAGAGTTTTCCTTTCTTTTTTTTAATAATAATAGTATATTAACAGATCAAATAAATACAATCCATTTCAAAAATAAAAAATACAAACACTATTTAAAACAGAATCAGAATTAAATAACTTACAAATCTAAGAATGCATTAAAGTGTTTCAAAAGACAAGTATTGACAGTTGATAATATTATCTAGTTTTTCAAGAATTGCAAAATTTTTAATTTAAAGACATTAACTGGCAAATAAAAAATATCAATGTCAGTAGGAACTGAATTCATTTCATTTCTCTACACATTCGAGAAATAGGACTGTTAATGCCATAATTCGTTCAGTAATATATCACCTCAACAGATCGTACGCTCTAAAAGCTCTTGGAGGAACCGATAGTCCAATATTATTGAGCAGTTCAAGAGAATCAATACAATAGTTAACAATCTTATAAAGTAGAACGAGGTCAAGATATATGCGTCTCACACACAATGGTAGCAACCTCAAAGCATCGGCAGTATCATCATATACAGACCGCTCCTGTTGCATTCCCTGTTTAAAGGCAGTGAAACTTAAAAACTTTCTTTGTACTCTTTCCACTTTTTCTTTGTATTTAAAATAATGAGGTCACCAAACTTGGGACGCATATTCCAAGACTAATCGAACTACAGAGCAGTATATCACTTTAAAACAGTCTACACTATTAAAATCTGTAAGCATTCTCTTCACAAACCTGAGCAACTTCAAACTTTTGTTCACAATATTATCAATATGTGTGTCGAAGCAAAGGGCCTGATGAAATGAAACACCCAGATCCTTCACATATTCAACGCGATTAATCATGTTATTTACACCATTCAGAGAATCGAGCTAGACCCGCTGAATGCCCTCGCAGTCGTTGCTACTCCCGACAACCCGAAATATCTTTAAATCATCTGCATAAAGAAGACATCTACTGAAAGTTATCATGTCCTCGATATCGTTAATAAAGCAGTTAAAAAGGAGAGGGGCGAGGTGAGCACCCTGAGGAACACCAGAGGTAACATGTGTATCAGATGATTCACAGTTGTTAATTTTTACTTGCTGTACTCTATCAGACAGGTAACTATTTACCCATTGTAGAAATGATCCATGGATGCCCAAGCCTTCCAGCTTGTAAATAAGAAGTTGATGGTTAACCTTGTCGAAAGCCTTAGAGAAGTCAGTGTAAATAGCATCCACTTGACACCTCCCCTCAAAAGCTTCCACCAAGTATTGCTCATAAACAAGTAGATTAGTAGTAGTTGATCTACCTGCCATAAAGCAATGCTGTGAAGTCGCTAACACATGCCTAAAAAGAGGACATCTTTTGGTATACAGTACCCTCAAAAATCTTACTAAATAGTGAAAATTTCGAAATTCCACGATAATTTTCGACGTTAGCTCTGTTTCGATTCTTATGGATTGGCGTAATGTAAGTAGTTTTCCATACTTTTGGAAAAACACCCGTTGATAAAGAGATATTTAAAATCCGAGCCAACACTGCAGACAAAACACCCTGACAATTCTTAACAAATATGACTGGTATCCCGTCGGGATCGGTACCCAATTTACTGTTCAAGTGATCTATTGCATTAAACACGTCCACCGGCTCAACTTGAAGGAAACTAAGGTTTACAGTTTTTGTGTAATTAAAAGTATGTGTCTCACAATGTTCACGCGTGTAGATTGTGGAGAAAAAAGCTCTAAAGAGCTCTGCTATAGTGGTGGAGTCTTCCGCTCTAACATTATTATGTGACATACTACTAGGAAGAGAAAATTTCGTATTCTTGGCATTAACATACCTCCAGGAAAACCTATTATCAGACTTTATAGAGTCTTCAATTCCAGATATATGGTTTTGAGAATTGTATTTATATATGCACTTACATAGCTTACATAACTTTGAAAATAAAATGTGATCAGAATGGGTATTGGAAATTTTATATTGTTTATGGGCTTTCTTTTTTTCAAAAATCAGAGACATCAATTCTGGAGTGAACCATGGCGGAAATTTTTTATTTTTTGCTTTAGCTTCGGGGACATAGATATCAAAGCAACAATTCAAACATTGATAAAACATTTAATATTATATCAACATTATTTTGCATCATTAATGAGGCCCAGTCAAAATTTACCAAGAAAAAGTTCATTTCCAAATAATTGCATTGTTTAAAATCATTATAGTAATATTCAAAATTCAGTTCATCAAATTTTTTTTTAGCTTATGAAGAAATGGAATTAGGGTTTTCTAATGTAACCCAATCGCAACACACTGCCAGATATCTATTTATTCTTGTGTGTAAGTAATTTCTGAACTTTTTTTTACAGTTTTTATATTATTTTTGATGTATTTTCTTTCAGGCGTAGTAAGCATACTTTTCTCAGTGATACTCCTCCTCCTAATAATCTCGAAGGTACTTCTCTTCGTGAAAAAAGCGGCGATCCAGCAACAGCGCCACAACCTCTGCGAAAACATCGCTTTACGCAACCAAACCAACATCAATGTGATACCCTGCGACCTGTACGCTTACCGTAACTCCAGGACGCCCCGTAGCAATATAGTCCGTAACATTATCATCGATTCTTCCGATGTCAACGATCCGTTACTCTTTAACCCGGCTAGGTTCAACGTTATTAACGCAAGTAGTGTGTATGATCAGCCTCCTTCTTACGTCGATGCTTTGAGGAATAATAGATTAGTTACAGAACCTCCTCCTCCCTATAGAAGTCTGGAGGGTTTGAATAATGGCGCTAACGAGGAGAGGAGCGGAAGGAATTAAGTAGGGACTATTGGGGTTCGAGGTTACTCAATTTGTGTAGAGGATTTTTGACTAAATGTGATTTTTGAGGCAATAATAACTTAAAGAAAGAGCGTGTGATAGGTTTAACATACTCACTGTTGAAAAAGGTAGTGAAAATGTGGAAATATTTTAATAATAGGGAAAAAATTAATAAATTATAATAATTTTAATGGTTATTGGACAACCACATCAACTCAAAACGTTATATTTAAATTATAAAAGAAACTTGGAATTCCGTGGATCGGCGTTGAGTGCTGTTAATACTTGGATGGGCGACCGCTTGGGTAGACCGCATGACTGTGGTTCAGAACCCACGTTAGACTGTAAGGTCCAGTCGTCAAATGGTCTCCGTTGGCGACGTAACTTTAACTTAAAACAAACAAACAATACGTGATACAAACTTTACAAATCCAAAATTGCTGCTAGTATTGCCACCTCAGAGAAAAACAAATATAAAACATTTGTTCAGTATGCCAAATTATGCTTAAACTTACATCTTTATTTATTATTTCAACGGCTCCACCATTTGTACATATACAATCAAATAAATTATTTAATATTAAACATTAGATGGCTCAATACTACTATCACAAAATCAGACTTCTTAGCTTATTTCTAAATACATTCAATGACGTGACAAAATAATCAAGATCAGGGAAACTGTTAACAGGAGTAACCACTCTACTAATTGGCATATTCTGACAATGTTTGGTGTTATAGAACCCGGAGGACAGCAGTGGACACCTTCTGAGGTTCCTAGGTGGAAGCTTAAAATTAAAACCAACCAATATATCAGGGGACATTATTAAATTATTTATTACCTTATAGAAAAAAAGAAGTTCAAAATATCGTCTGCGGTCCTCCAGTTTTGTCAAACCATAACACTCCCATACCTCATCAACGCCAAGCTGCAGCCCTCTCTGTGCCAATCTATACCCTAGATATTTTTAAAATTTTACCTGAACAGCCTCCAAACGTTTTTTATGTATATCAAAGTATGGGCTCCAAATCAAACTACAGTATTCCATTGTTGACCTCACGTAACACACAAACAATGCAGAGACACCGCACAGATTATTAAAATCCTTAAACATTCTTACCACCATACCTAACATACGGTGGCCCCCTATTAATGATTGTATCATAACGATCAACATAACAAAGTCTACTATCTATAAATAATCTCAAATCTTGTAACTACCTTCACCCGGTGCAATTTACTCACTCCAATTCTGTACTCAACTTCGTTCATGCCCTTGTTGCGACTGAATATAATATATGAGCACTTAGCAACATTCAGCTTGAGGTTAGTTTTCAAGCGCCATGTCTCTAAAATATTTAAGTCCCTCTAAAGCAATTCACAATCTTTACTGGACTCCATTGCTCTAAAAAGTCTCAAATCATCCGCAAACAGGAGATACTTAGAACTAAAACACTGACCTAGATTATTTATAAGCAACTGAAATAGTCTAGGGCCCAAGTGCGACCCTTGGGGCACACCTGAGACCACATCAAACTTATGTGCAATACACTTTAATCAATTAAATCAAAAGCTTTACTAAAGTCCGTGTACACTGCATGAACCTCACAACCCCGATCCACGGCTGCGCTATGTAGTTTGTATACAAGAAGAGATTGGTCTCCGTGTAGAACGGCCTCCCTGAAAACCATGCTGCTCCTCCACTATAATACTGTTGAATATACCTAACGAAGACAGAACCTTACATGTATTACTAAGGTATTTAACTAAAAACGAGAAAATACTTGGAGAATTTACCTTAAAATATTGTATAAATACATTTATATTAAAATTTTCATGTATAATGCCGGCGTTTCAGTAAAAATAATCGTTCTACTTTAAATTTAAAAAAAAAAACTGCCGCGAAAATGAACCTTCGAGGTCACGTGGTCATAGTGACGTCACGGCGTAGTAAACAAACATTAATCTGAAGTTAGGTTCATATTTTTTAAATTTATTTGGCTATAAATGGCATGTAGTCCACAACGTATAAAAGACAAAAAAGGGCCGAAAGGACCCACATCTTGGATGTGTCAAATTTGAAAACGACAAAAAAGCAGCATTACAAATTAGATAAATAAACTTGATATGGCAGTGAGTATGTTCACCTTAAAAAATTGATTGGTAAAAGCGCTAAAATCAACATATATTTTTGATTAATTAGAATTGTTATATTTGTTTATAATGTTTTTTTAGACTTGCAAAAAGGGAGAATATTTACATTTCCATGTTGAAGCGGAAATATCCAATTTGCAACTTGAACAAGAGTTTTCTTTATGTTTTACACAAATAATACTTGGTTCTGGAGTTTCTTATTGAAAATTACAGGGAAATAGCGACTTCTGGTACCTCTTTAAGGGCTCTACGTACATTGAAGCCGAGCTGTGCAGATCGGCTAACCTCTACGTATGTGGAGCGCTTAATTGTATAAATTTTTCAGAAGTCAATATCGGGATCTTGCAAATTTTGTAAAACCTTTTTAAGTCTAAGAAAACTTTTAATATTTATTCATCACTCTTTACCGACATATCTTATACATATCTATATTTTTATATACAGGGTGTTTTCAGAACTTGAACTTTTTAACACGTTGTAATAATACTGACTAAAAGTAAATAAGGATCTCAGTTGAACGTGTTAAAAAGATCCGACTTATACAGCACCCTGTACAACAAAAAAAAATTTCGGTGCCTTATTTTATATAAAAAAAATGAGACGATGTATAAAAATGACTTATTTCGTTTAGGATGTGAGTATTTTTATGTGTATTATTTTGCAGACTTATTTTAGCATTCACAATTTTTAGATGTATATTTTTGTGTTTCTTGTATATATATATAGGCTTAGTTTTTAGGATGGTAAGTGTTTGTGGCCGAATTTACTTGTTCTTATCGGCAGCTGCAACATTTTAGAGTTTACAGGGTGTGTCATAAAATTAAAAACTGATTTTTTTCTACGATTGAACGTCCTCAATGCAATTTCTGAAAAATTAAGAATATCCTGTATGATATTTAGGATTGGAAATGTTTGCTAACTAAAAAGTTATGGGACAAACACCCATATAACAACATGTTGTTTTTACAAGCACATAAAAAGAAAGAAAGGATGATTTTTTCTGCTTATTGCGTTGTCTTATAACATTTTAAAAGTATATATATATATATATATATATATATATATATATATATATATATATATATATATATATATATATATACAGTGTGCGACAAAACATATGCACGAACTTGTGGATATTAAAATATGCCTTAATAACAAGACAAAAACAGTAGATATCTGTTGGACTTCCATTGTCTTTATTTTTGTTGAATATCACGACGTTTCGGCTAGTAGTTATCTCTAGCCGTTTTCAAATGAAACTGTTAAGTTTCACTTGAAAACGGCTAGAGATAACTACTAGCCGAAACGTCGTGATATTCAACAAAAATAAAGACAATGGAAGTCCAACAGATATCTACTACTTCGCAAGAAACATCATTGTCTATGACCTTCAAAAACACACAAGACAAAAACACATTGCTTTTCAAATTGTTTTATTTATTTACAAAATTAGCAAACTAAATTTATTAAAACAAAACAAAAATTTCCAACATTTGTTATGAAAACCAACAAAAACCATATTTCATAATTAACAATACTTTCTTTATGCGACAAAACAATAGCGCATTTTTAGGTTATTCCATTTAAATGAAAATTTAACTAATATTTAGTTGCGTAGCCCTTATTTTTTAAAACCTCCTCGCATCTGCGTGGCATGGACTCTATAAGGTTAGATAAAATTTTATCGGAAATTCCATTCCATGCAATTTCCGCTTGTCGGAAAAGGTCATCCGCATTTTTGCAATTATCGCGATTTATTTTGCGATCTACAATATCCCATAGATTTTCTATGGGATTGAGATCAGGCGATTGCGCTGGCCATTTCAAAACGTCAAACTATTGTTTACGAACCACTCTTTCACACATTTAGCAGTGTGTTTTGGGTCATTATAATGTTGATACCTCCACTTAAGTGGCATTTCTTCATCTGCGTGTAGCAACATAACATTATTTAGGATATCCTTATACACAAAACGATCCATTATACCATTAATTTTGTGAATTGGTCCGAATCCATGTCCGCAAAAGCATCCCCAGACCAAAACATTTCCTCCTCTGTGCTTAACTGTGCTTTGCGTATAGCGAGGGTTAAGACGTTGCCCTTTAGGTCTGCGTACGAATTTTTCAAGTTGAACTTCGACTCGTCAGAAAAGAGTACGGTCTTCCATTGGGTTGTACTCTAATTTAAGTGTTCCTTTGCAAATTGAATTCTAGCTAGTCTATTTTTGGCGGAAATAAATGGTTTTTTGGCACTTCGGTATGATTTCAGAAATCTTTCAGAAATATATAGTGGTAATCGATTTGCAATTGACCTTGCTAATATGAACGGATCTTTTTTTATTAATCTAATTATTGACTGGTCGTCCCGTTTACTGGTTTTCCGTGGACGACCTCCTTTGTGGATAGTGGTCAACTAGCCTGAAGAACGAAAGCGGCTTATAATTCGCGAAATTACGCTATGATGAATTCCAAATTACTTTGCAATTGATGTCACTGATTCACCACTATTATATTTAATTATTTTTTCCTTTACTTGCACTGAGTACTTATTATTAGCCATTTTTTTCATTAAAAATTTGTACCATACGACCTATGACTTTGAAAGACCAGGAACGACTATAAACACGTGGAAGTTTTCTATAAACATTCTTAAAATGTTCAAAATAGAGTTATTAGTTATTTAACGGTACTTGTTGTTGATAATTTTTTATAATTCATAAAGAATGTAAATTCCTGTTATTTCGTGCATATGTTTTGTCATAAACAAGAAGTGATGTTGTAAACAAAACTAATTTTTTTCTGATACAAAAAAAAATTAGTTTTGTTTGTGTCTTTTTTTTAGCAGAAGAGTCCATCGCGATCATAAATAAGTAAAAAGAATTTAAATTTAAGTGCATTTGATTATGTTATTTAGCCATATATTAGCGAGTAGAAGTTCGTGCATTTGTTTTGTTGTACACTGTATATATATATATATATATATATATATATATATATATATATATATATATATATATATATATATATATATATATATATATATAAAATCAGAGATGTTGCAGGATGGGAATATTTTTTATTAATATATATAAATTAAAAACATAGCTCGAACTGAAACTAAGACACACGAAAAGAGCGTTGAAAATCTTACTAGGATACAAACTAAAAGGAAGGTATTCTTAATGGAGTGCACGATGGATGGAGAGTACACTTGGGCTTCTGCTTTTGGAAGTCTTGCCTGAAGGATCCATTTAAGAGTTATCACGTGAGAGAGTTAAGAATTTGAACCTGCGGATTGTAGGTCGATTTGGCTTTTTAGGTATGTTGGTTATCGATATACTGTGTGTTGCAGATGTCCATCTTTTTTACTAGGATGTCTAAGAAGTAAAACTGATGGTTTTCAAATTCCACATTGTGTGAATACCTGAAATTTTTATCCTAATTAGAGGTAAAGAGATTTTATATTTGGAGATAAAAATTTTTATTATAACATTTCTTCGTTTTTTAAAATTAGAGGTATTTTACTTCTTGGGTTAGTCAAGTTTCTACCCTTACCCTGTATACGATAGAATTTTTCAAATTTCATCCTATGTATTGTTGTATTAACGGAGTATTTGAGTTTATTTTTTATTTATTTGGAAATATTTCGCCGCATTAACAACAACGAGGTCCCTGCTCGGGCGCCATTTTGTATAATCGGATGATATGTACTTTTAATTCGTTATTTGTTTACGCAACGGTAATAATAATGATATTCATGTACGGATTCCATATTGTACTATTTTTTCCGAGAGTCTCTTTCAACCAAGTTTTCGATTTTAGCGAGACGTCAACGCATCTCACCATTATTAGGTATTTTTCTATACTAATCTCCGAGAATATGGACCTATCTACGCATTTTCCGAGTTTATTGAATTATTTTTATCCTTCAGGAAACGTGGAAGTTCGTTTGAGTCGGAATTAATTAAGATTTTTTAAATTTTCAATTATTTGTGTATATCAGGGTTTCTTGATTAGGTCCCCCCACCAAACCTCCCCACTAGGCTGTAAACTCTAGCCCTCGCATGCCTTCTCGCTCACCGAGATGAGAGGGGAATGAATGAAGTTCAAAATGAATGATTTATTAAGTTTTTTATCTTATCAGGAAACGCTTCTAGAGAATGAGCCAGTTAGGAAGAGGTTATTTAGTAACACTCGCTCCTTAACTTTTATTTACTTTTCCTAACTTTTTCCTCTTTTTTTTTGTACTAAATTCAGCGTGTTTTCCGCAAGTCAAATCCGGGATTATTCCCCTCTCCACTGTCACGTTCGGGTTTATTTTGTCAAGATAGGGATTTCATAACTTTATAGCTAGTACGGACCTGACTATTAGTCGCAATGTCAACTCAGATTTCCTCCACTTGGTCACGTTCTGGTAATTATTTTTAAGTCAGGACCCGTGTTTTCGAGATTACGAAAGTCTTCAGAACTGACAGCAAGTCTTTTGTTGTTTAGCTCTGCCGAGCACTAAGACTCGACTCGTAGCCCTTCTTCCCGAACATACGGTCACCTGGGTTCCCGTGAATATTAAGTAATTTGTACGCACCACTAACCTCGTCCTTATCGATGGTTATAAGATTTCAATTTCAGTTGTGAAAACAGCCAACGTGAGAATCACTATCTGCCTAACAAATTGAACAGTCTTGTGGTTCCTGAGAGGTATTCTCGACCAGAAAAAGGACGAATTGACTCCAAAAGAACAACTCATAATGTCCTTAACTTCGCTGCTGCCGTTATTGTAAACGTAGGACACCTACTATGAATTATAATAAATAAAAAGAACGAGTTGACTCCAAAAGAGAAACCCATAATATCCTTAATTACGCTGCTGCCGTTATTGTAAAGGCAGGACATCTACTACGAATTATAATGAATGATTGTGTGATTTATCGAACCAGGGCACGGAAAACTCGTCTCACACAATCGACCCCTAAAAGTTCGGTGTTTCTTCCTGGGTCAACGATGGTGGATTCCTCAGTGGGTCCGTCGCTGCCTTTTTCCCAGACACCTTTTACGTGCTTTCTATTTTCGAACTTGTATTTGAATCTAAACCTTGACGGAATCTATCAATGAGATGTAATCTGAAAACACCACCCCCGCCAAAGCGGCTACTTTGTATTGGAGATTTTTGTCTTAATATCGGATTGCATGGAAGGCCAGATGCCCGAGAAACCGCTTGAAAGTGTTTCGTGGGTCAATGTTTGCACCAACAGTTTTTATGCAACGATCCCTTACTGCATTTTTCCCCACACCAGGGATGCCATATCGTAAACGTTGGAAACCTACTACAAATTACAATTGACCACTAAAATTTTGGCGTTTCGTCTTCGGTCAACGACGGTGGATTCCTTAGTGGCGCCATTCCTAGACACCTTTTACGTGCTTTCTGTTACTTTGAGACTTGTATTTGAATATAAACCTTGACGAAATATATCGGTGAGATGTAATCTTACAACACCATTTCTCTTTTATGGTAGTGGTGACGTCGCACCCCGTGATCCAGTGATTCCCTAACCAGAGCGCTGCCCAGCGGCAGCGCCATTTTATGCCTGGCTTTGTCGTCTCGAAATATGAATTTTTCCTAGTCTTAGCCCTGTTTATGTTATTATTTACTTTATTTAGGGAGTTTGGGGACATATTAAATCAAAAATTTAATATTTTATCGTAAAATAAGGTATATTCACAATAATATGTATGTTTTGTTTTCGGGCTATGATATATTGATTTTTTTCCCATACTGTGCCACATCTCTGCCAATCGGTGTATTATTTTTATGAGCTGAAGGTACTTTAATACTAAGTAAAAAACTTTTTTGATATTAACCCATGGTTGATCTGACAATAAAACGAAATTAGATAAGCACCAATTCAAATAGCAACCATAGAGATTTTTATTATGATCTTACTGAATTTATACACTGCAGGGAAAAATAATGATATCCTCTCTATTTATAATGTTTTTACTTAACAATGACAAAAAATAAGACTCATTTTAAAAACATTTTTTACACTTTGCAATGAAAAATTACCAGAGTGACCTAGTAAATAGGTTTTAAAACACTAACAAGTATCTATATCTCTAATTAATATATTATCAAACAAAAACTTTTGAGAGTACTACGTTGCCAGTTCGTTCGTTTTTTTTTAAAGAAAATATGTTTTAAATTCGATACTCGAAAATCCAAATTGTATCACGCTGTTTGTAGTTTATAATGCTGTGTGATAAGACGTAAAGTAGTAGAATTTAACTTATTTTTCCCCACATTGTATAACATTTTGTGCCTGAACTACCTTACATATCAATAGCATGGGCGTAGTTAGGGGGAAGCAAGGGTGGGTACCGCCCACCCTAGAAAAATCGACAATATTGAAGAAATATACTGTTTTCATTATTTTATCTTGAGGAAAAGGTTTTTTATTGACCGGCTGACCGCCCCCCCCCCCCTCCAGGAAAACTCCCTAGCTACGCCAATGATCAATAGTAGTATTGAACTGTAGGTAATTCCCAAAGCCTATTTTACAAAAGCATATAAGGCAGTGTTGCTTCGGGCCTGGCTTGTAAAAAATATGAGATCTTAAGCTATTTCTTTAATTGATTTTTTACTCCGTACTATAAATATTCAAGTTTTTATCCAGAATACTTGATTTTGCTGTTATTTTGTCTTTATCTATCGTTATTAAAATGAGTTTTGTTAGTACTAAATAGAAGAATATCATGCCGGTAAAATTCCAACTGAACGACGAAATATCCACCCTAAGATTGAGTTGGGAATGTTTTATTTTACGACTATGAAAATCAGACATTTTTTCTGTCTTTATTCATTAGCAACCCCGTTTTTTGCGCCGCCCCATCTTTATAAAATTCAGTTAAAATGTAGCCCATATTCACACTGAGAATGTTGTTTTAATATTAAAATCGGTTCAGTAGTTCCGGAGATTATACTTTTAATATAATAATACTTATCTACTTGTCACAGATCTAGCCAGATATATATATATATATATATATATATATATATATATATATATATATATATATATATATATATATATATATATATGTTATGTCGGATATTTTCACGGGTGTGAGGTGTAATCGAAGGTTTCCCGTGTATGTGCAGAGTCCCTCTCAGGACTGTAAGGCAGCTGACGTTTCGGTGAAATCTCATTCACCGTCTTCAAAGCTCACTTTATGGCGTCTATGGCGAATTCGCTCGTCGCCAACAGGGATTTACCGTTTTGAAGACATTTATTCAAAAGAAAACTCATTGAATGGACTGTTGCAGACCCTCCGAGCTCCAGCTCCAACATTTCTTCAGATATACCTTCTTCACCTGGGGCACGATCAGACTTCATTTGTGACGAAGCATGTTTCAACTCTTCGATTGTGATGTCAGGTATTTCTTCTGAACCAACATTTATAACACTGGGAAGCTTGGTCTCTGGTTTTAGGTTAACTAAAGTGTACAAATTTGAATAGAACTCTTCCACGATGTTAGCCACTTCTCTTCGTCCATTCTTTGTTTCTCCTTCTTTATCTTGAAGTTGGTTTATATTGCGTTTACCAGTTGAGGTTATGGATTTTAATACCTTCATATTTTTGTTGTTTTCTATGGTCTTTCTAGTACTTTCTGTGTTATGCTTCCTGATATCGGGTCTAATTTTTTTTCTGATTTGTTTGTTTAGTTGTACGTAGTCTACTGTGCCCTTTTCCATGTTTCTTCGTTTATGTATCAGGTCTTTGGTCTGTTGTATTTGTCTTCTAACAGTGTAGATTTTCTTTGCTGCAGTTTGGATATTTTTTTAGATTTTATTTTCCAGTTCGTTTATTGTCAGTATATCTTTATTTTGTTTTAATTCATCCGATGTCGTTGGAGATTAATCGGATATCAAAAGGGTTAAACTCTTTTCATGTCATAGAGTTCCAAACGTGTTTGATGATTTATGCGAGGGGTCTTTGGTACGCGTGCACGACGTTTAGCTCTACCCCTCCTTTATAGAGAAAAAGACTATTTCCTTAATTGTTTACATTTCTCTCACACCAAGCGCAAATCGGTACACTTGGAGCCACGATCTCTTTACATGTGACCTTCTGATCTGCTACATTTCCAACAAACTTCCAAACAGTCCTGGTGTTTGTTAAGGCTCAGTTCCTTGATATTTTGCAAAACATTCTTTGGTATTACACCACAATTATGGGAATCATCTGAACCTTATTCATTAGATTGTTGTTATTAGGAATAGCAATAGTGTTGCTTTGATAATAAAGATAGTAAAAGTGTGAACTACATCTATTACTCAAAAAACGAATATATTTTATGCCTCCCCATGCCACAGAATTTATGTTTAGCTCAAGACTATTGTATTCGATCCAAGGTTTATTTATTCTATACCAAATCACAGTATTCTGGACATAAACAATTATGAAAATTGTGTTGTTAGAAGCTCAAAAACGGTTGTTAGTTTTAAAAGTGTGGCACTTGTTGATTTATACAGACTGCAAAGTTAGAATCTAATAATAATGTTTGATATCTACAATTATATATATTTTATTATAAAAAATAAAGTTTTATTTTTAAAGCAAAATTGGCGTTTTTATTTCGTATATTACTATATTTCCTTTTATCGACTACTGTTTTGGGACAATAGCTGCACGATAAAAAGAAAAAATTTGGCAACAAGTATAAAAAATGCCTTTCGATGATATCATATCAAAATAAAATGTGAAGAAACTTTATTAGGTCATAGACGTAGATAGGATTTTTTCTGGTGAAGGGGGACGCCGCCTTGTTACGCCTATGTTTGTACTAGTAAAATAAAATAAGATAAAAGGAAACTCTGGTAAATATGGAAAAGGGTATTTCAAATGTTTCTTTTTATTAATCAACTTGTGGAAGGAGGTCCTAAATTCGATCACTATATATTTGTTTATGTATGTATATCGATTACTCCACAACAGCATCACCAATTTGAATGTAATGTTTTGCATTGTGTTTAGAAAGTTGCTGCGGTGATCCCATAATATTTTGGTCGATATTGGTTCAGTAAAATCCAAAATGGCACTTATAATATAGTGAACAAAGAATTAAATTGGTCCTATTTTCTCCAAAATTGGTATGAGAAAGTTTTGAAGATTGAACATAAAGCCGCGTCCACACGAAATACATACTTCCAAGCTACGATAAGAAAACAATGACAAAGTATTTCTCAATCTTTTTATGTGAATCACATTTTGCCAGATACTAATTAGGCGCCAACTTCAAAAATTTCAATTTCATGTAAAAATTTATATTGTTATTTTGGTCTTTTTTAGAAGTTCGGTATAATTTTTTGTATCAAAATTATATTTATTAAATAAAATGGGTTGAAAATATTTTCTTTGTTCGCTGCTGGCACTTAACCCCATTTTTTGGCGTCATTTCAGAATTAAAAACTAAAACTATTCAAGAAAACGTAGGAATTCTGCATTTTAAGTTATTTTTGGTCGTGAAAATTATTTTCCAGGAAGGTTTAATTCGCTGAAAGAAAACGTTTAAGTAAAAAAGAAATTAAAATAATCAGGCATTATTCAACCGAAGGAATACAACAACTCCACAACAGCATCACCAATTTGAATGTAATTTTGTGCATTGTGCTTAGAAAGTTGCTGAGGTGATCCCATATTATTTTGGTCGAAATTGGTTCAGTAAAATCCAATATGGCGCTTATAATATAGCGGACAAAGAATTAAATTGGTCCGATTTTCTCCAAAATTGGTATTGGGAAGTTTTCGAGATTGAACATAAATAAAGCCGCGTCTACACTAGTAAAAATTGGGCTTACATGAATTGCCGACCAAGAGCTATAAATAATGTTCACATTTTGCAATGTGTTTTTAATAATTCATGCATGCATTGCGGATCAAAGACGAAAGAGCCATCTGAAATCTACCTGCCCGATAACCTAACCTGTTACTCATAATTATTTTATTACCTAATCTACTTCAAGGAATATTTAAATGTAATGTAATATAGTTACTGGAAAAACCTTTTAGTATTTTATTGGATGTCTTTTCGTCATCATCAAGTAAATATGTCGGTATTACAGTGTTGGAGTCAACGAGGGACACCTTTATTACCTGAACCTAAACTACCCCTTATATTGGTATGTAATATTTTAGTTCAGCTGTTTAATAAACCGATTTATAATTAATTTCTGTAAAAACTTATAATTTTCTTATTTAAAATAAAAATATATTACCCTTACCCAGGGGCGGATCCAGTCTCTCTTTTTGGGGGGCGGCAGTAATATTACAAAAGTACAGTATGTCAAGCGAAAGCAAGTTGTCGACGGGAGGAGGGGGGGGGGGGAGACGCCAGCAACATTCCCATTTCTAGTGTAAAAGCCAGGGTCAGGTCTATTTTTCTGAATTGCTCTTGGGGGCAGAACGATCGCAAGAAAAAACAAGTTGTTGACGGGGGGAGATGCCAGCCTAACCTGAACTCAAAGCTCTTGGGAGGAGGCGACCCCCCCCCATTACCTTGTATAAAATGAAGGTTAGTCCGCCATTCATCGTTTTTAAAAAAGGGGTCTTCTTGGTTTGGTCCGCAATTCGAGTACCCAATTATAAAAGTCAGCTAATGAGGCCGCAATTCGAGGATGCTGTAAAAAGTTACGTTGTGTATGGCATGCGGTAAAAATGTGTGCGTTTATATACAATTTATGCGAGTCCACACTCGTATAAATTGTATATGAACGCACAAATTTTTGCCGCATGCCACACACAACGTAAATTTTTACTAATGTAGAAGTGGCCTAACGATTCTAAAACCATTTTTAAATAATTCAATATGGCGAATTCTCAATTTCGTCCTAAATTGGTATGAGGGGGGAGGGACAGTAGCGTAAATAACGATCCTCCAGAAATCGTGGTGCGGGAGGGCGCAGCCAAACCAGAGGCGCACTCAAATCCCTTGATGAAAATGAATAAATACGAAGAATCAAGACGGATGCAAAATAGCAGGGCGCATTCAAAAATCTGCGCGGGGGGGGGCATACTCTTAAGGTATATTCTTTTGAGTAATTATCACTTTCAGTTCTGTCACTTGAAGTAATCATGTTCACTTCGACCCAATGACAAGTAAACGCATATTCAAAAGAATATGAAGTTATCAGTTTCACTTTTTTCACATTGATCAGTGATAATTTACTCAAAAGAATACAGCCTTAGTTACGCCACGGAGAGAGGGGGGTTAAGGGTGGGTGTAGATTACGAATTTAAAATTATTTTAAAAAAAATCAATATGGCTGACTAAAAAATTTTACAGCTCTCGATTTTGACCAAAATTTGTGTAGGGGAGGGGTTGAAAGTGTAAATTAAAAAATTTTAAATTATTTTTAAAAAAATTAAATATAGCGGACTATAGATTTAACATCGCTCGATTTTATCCGAAATTGGAATAGGCGGTTTTTGAGGGTGTTAATTACGAGTTTAAAATTGCTTAAAAAAATGGCGGTCTAAAAACTATAATTCTGGATTATATCCAAAATTGGTGCTGGGGGGTTTTCGAGGATATAGGTTAAAATTAGATTATGAATTTAAAATTCAATATGATGGGTTGAAATATTGTTATTCACATTTTTTCAAAATTATGAATCTGAAATTCATTTTTTTTACAACTTAATGCAGTAATTACAATATGGGGGACTAAATATTTTACATTTTTCCGATTTTATCCAAATTAATATCAGGCGGTTCTTAAGGTGTATATTACCTATTTTAAATTAATTTCTTCACACTAAGTACGTCGGATTAAAAAATTTACGTCTCAAGTTCTTTCATTATCGATGTTGAGAGGTTTTTGGGAGCCCTTACGAATCTAAAATTAATTTTTTAAAATTCAAGATAGCTAATTTACTCCAGCACATTAAATATTTGTTTGCTACACTTTCATTCAAAACTGTTATTTGGAGAATCCTCAGAATCAAAAAAATTTTTATTGTTCATTTTACAATCTACAACTTTGAATAAAGTGGACACTTTTTTGCAACTCTATAAACTCAACTCGGTTCAAAACTAAAATCGAAAAACAAAATTTTTATAAAAAAAGATTGAACCGACTTCTATTTTTAAAGCTAATAATAACAATTTTTATAAGAAATTGAAATTTTTAAAGTCGGCGCCAAATTATTACAAAGATTACTAAATGAAACAAATAACTACTAACACGAAATACATATCTACAAGCTACGATAAGAAAACAATTACCAACAAAGTATTTCTTAATCTTTTTATGTGAATCACATTTTGCCAGATACTAATTTGGCGCCAACTTCAAAAATTTCAATTTCATGTAAAAATTTATATTATTATTTTGGCTTTTTTTTAGAAGTTCGATTTAATTTTTTATTGAAATTATATTTATTAAATAAAATAGGCTGAAAATATTTTCTTTGTTCGCTGCTGGCACATAAACCTATTTTTTGGCGTCATTTCAGAATCAAAAACTAAAACTATTCAAGAAAACGTGGGAATTCTGCATTTTAAGTTATTTTTGGTCGTGAAAATTATTTTCCAGGAAGGTTTAATTCGTTGAAAGGAAACGTTTAAGTAAAAAAGAAATTAAAAGTAATCAGGCATTATTCAACCTAAGGAATACAATAATTTACTTTATTAAAAGGGTTTTTGATGAGAAAATCTTGTAAAACTTTATAAAAATGCCTATTACATCTTTAATTTGCAAGAAACTCCCTTTCACTCGAATATTTAAATATCCCGCGCAAACCCATTAAAGTGGCCACTACAACAATTAAAAATCCACTATGCAAGCAGCTGATTATGGATCGTGGTGGACTCCTCGAGAAAATACTTTATTTTGGCAGATTCTTGACTAAAATCGCCCTGAAATTTAATGCAAAGTAAAATTTTAGACGCTAGAAATTCGAAAATGTTAAAGTTTAAACTCAATTTCGTGTTTTAAGTTGAAAAACACGAAATAAAAATCGTAGATGCTCCGCCAAAGAAAGAGCATGGCCGACAGATTTAGGGGAATTTGGTGTGGTATGGTTTGGGGAGGACGATGGTGGGCAAGCGCAGAGCCGAAGCCGATTCGTTTTCGGCGATCCCCACTCAGTCTTTTCGGGTGCACCATGTTCCTCGTTTCACAGTGCCGACGAGAGAACTGGACAAAACGCAATGTCCGTTCGCCATTACTGTCGAGAGGAGCTGCGAAAAGTTCTCTCGAAGTATATTCGGTTTTCTCGTTACAAACCGACTTTAAATGCAGAATAACGTAACAGAATTAACGCAGAGGTTACTGAGATCATTGGATAGCAATTACAATGTAAGGAAACAAATATTCTCCGAGATATTTGGATTTTTATGAGAACACCAACGGAGACTATCAGACCAGGTGGACTGTGCTGTGCTCTTACCCTATGTGTGTGTGTAAATAAAGTTCTTATCTGGCTAGTGATTGCTGGTTTGTTTATTTTTTAACGATTTTAAACTTTGCTACACCCATTTTTCTCAAATTTCCTCTAATTTGACCAATATTTCGCAACGTCAGGCGACTCGTTTTACATAAGAAGACATAGCAGTGCTTCGAATTTACCACGTATTATTCTCTCCCCATATTAGAAATATATCTGAAAACCTTTGGTTTGCTTTTATTAATAGTTTAAAATCCAACAAGTGAGTTTGCAATTTTCATGTGATCTACAGGACCCACAAAATGTCACTTTAGTAAGGGCGCAGTATAGTCCACATACAGGGTGTTGCAGAATGAATCACCCGTCGATTAAGGCTAATTTTAACCCATTTTTTAGGTCATCGACATTCCCGAAGTTGTTGATATTATTTCGCTTTTGGAAAAAGTGGCTATTACCAAAGAATTACTGGAGGTAAGCACTTTTTTTATGTGTTTTCAACTAACGTTATTTACACATCATTTTCCCAACATTCCCTGTTTATTTTCGTATTTCTAGCAATTTTGTTGTTAATTTATGACCTTTACTAAGTTTATTAATAGCGCTTTGCTTGTGCTTATTTGTGTTTTTATTTTTGTATTGATTCTCAAAATATTCAAGATAAAAAATAAGTTAGGTTTTGTATGTTTGTTAAACACTTTGAAACATTAAGTCATTAAAATTGTGTTTTAAAAAGATATTGTGTTGGTTTCTATTACTTGACCAAGTATATGTGGGATGAACACATACAAAAAGTGTATGATCGAATACAGCTTATATTTTTATTAGGTAGGTATATAGGAAATTTGAGATGAATTCTACATATTATCAAGATGTCTCCTTACATTTCATCAACAAATAATACCAAGTAATGTTTGTGCCACAGAATTAGTCACATAAAATGATAGTCCTTTAAATCGAGATCAAATTTGTTAAAGTAGAAGAAAAACAAACATTCAAAACTTTCTCATTACAAGAATAGTTCTTATTCAATAATAATATTAAAACAGGGTTAATAAAATATTTCATTAAGTAATGACAAGGTACAGGTGAAAAAAAAAATGAAAAATTAGTACCAGTAAGTTCAGAAAAATAATGATTTCCCCTGGGCATTGATTTTTAAATCTGGGAAATGTTTTCCAATAGAGTTTTGTCAAGATGAGATGCCACACCCTAGTAATATTAATAATAATTTAAGAATAAGAACCCAGCTGTGTAATTGAGAAAAAAACCATGCACATTTGAATGCATATATTAAGGATTGGGTTAGTATGGGTTGGAATATTATATGTTCAATATTTTGGGCTGGTTTTCTTTGAGAAAATGTATTTACAGTGGTTCTAATCCTAGGAATGTCATATCTGCCCCTTTTTTGGCAAGTAAATCATTACCCAATAGTAGGGTGTCTTAGGTATCTACATTAGAGAAATTTTGACTGGTTTTCATACAGTTCTAGATGTACAAATGTTTGATTCAAGTGCTGCTTAATTATTTGAGGATATGTTGTGCGTGTTAATCCATTCGTCCAGTCTTCATACACATAATTCTATAGTAAAGATTTCCACTTGGGAAATAGATGCGTATTTGCTAAGACTTCCTAATATTTCAGTTGTTGAAGAGTGTCCATGTAATATATCTCTGCTCCTTCACCTGTTCGTAAACAGGCAGAAGTCTTAATAATCTGGCCTTATTTTGTTCTGCTTAAAGAGAATGAAAAGAAAAAAGAAATCTCATTGCGATAAGGTTGAACAGGAACACAATTTTCTTATGCATTCAAATTTTGCATGTTTTCCAAAAAATTAGATGTCATATGTGTAATTTTTGCCTTCACTCATCAGTTTGTCACAGTTCGATATGTTTTTTTGTGAATAAGAAATATGATCAAGCATGTTTCTTTCATTTAAGTAAAGCCTTCGACTATTTATTACATAATAATGGTAATATTCTAATTATGCAGGGCACGTGTCTTCCAAAAGCATTATTAATTGTTGTTTTCCACAAGGTTCTGTAATTAGACCCGTTTATCAATGCATACTTGTGTATCTCCTGGATGGTGTGGTGGTGCTGTATCAAAAATTTTCTTGTGTAAGCTTTTTTTGATGTATTTACACAGATTTATGAGATAATTTGTACTGAAGTTATTCTGCAGGGAAGAAAACAAGTGTGTTAAAAGAATACTTATACTCTCTTCTGACCGAAATTTAATTAGAAACATGTTGCAGTGAAAGAGATTAAACCATAATTTACATACCTTTAATAGAAATTTTGTTGGGGCATTTTGAAATTCAGGTTAAAATATAATTAAAATTAGATATTCCTAAATAGGGTTTTCCACTGCAAGGTCAAAATATTTTAAGGTAACAAAAGATTTATGATTGTCATTTTAGAGGAATAGTCCGATTTTCAAATAAACAATCCCTTATCTCAAATAGTTTTATTATATTGGAAATGTAATCTTCAAGTACCTAAATTTACTCAGGTTTCAAATATAGACAAGGCCTGTTGTTTGAGTAGATAGATCTGTAATATTTAATTGGGGTTTTGAATTTTAGCGAGTTTTAACTTCGTTTGTGTTGACTGGGTGGATATAATTTTTTAAAATCCTTAAACGATAAATTACAAAACTGCCGCGTTCATAATGAGGTCATTCACTCGCGTTGATATAATAAAAAATTTACACCTGTTAAAATTTAGAAATATGGGGAAAATGGGAAAAATCGATTCACAGTTTTTTTTTTTAAATGATAATAAATCGAAATTATTTGGGATGTTGTCTCTAGTTATTATAAGGGGTTATTAAATTACATGTTATTTAGGATTCTTAACTAGGTATTTCGAGCGCGCCAGTTATAATGTTGTTAATCGGACCCTAAATCAGTTAGAAAGTGGTAAAAAGAGGCCTTATTCTAGCCATAGTGGCTGATTGTATGGAAATATAGGAAAAAGGAGTACTGGTGTAATAGCACCATATAACCATCATCTCTAATATTTTTTATATAAATAATTTTTATAATTTCCATAAGTATGGCAAAATACTAAATATTTTTTAAAACCTGTTTTTATTTTGTAGTAAATATTTTTAACAATGTACAAAAAATTTTTCATTGAAAAATATTCAGTAATATTAGTAGATCATACAGTTTATAGTATCCACAATCAAATCAAATATCTCTTTATTTATTAAAAAATTTTGTGGTACCGATGAAAAACCAAAAACTTGAATGTATGGCGTCAAAGTTAATAAAATACAATAAAATAGCTAAGTTAAAAACACTAAATCCAAACGTTTACATTAATATTAAATGAAGTAACATTCACATAACATCTTATTCTCATACATGACGCTTGAAGTTCATTTAAAAAATTCAAAGAACTTATTCTGCATATATGGTTCAATATGAACCAATAAATCAAGAACAGTTGTCTTAAAACGTTTGAAGCCCTCATCTAATTTCACCCTGATTGATAGAGCATTAAAAAATTTAATTGCCAAGAAACCAGACCCTTTTTCTGCTACACTAAGTCGATGCTGTGGAACATTATATCCTATATATCTAGTGACAAAGCAGTGTTTAACTTCATGCTTCTTAATGTCTTTATTTTTTTAAGAGAAACAGTAGGCATTCGTAAATAAATATTGCTGGTAAAGTTAAGATACCTAAGGTTTAAAATTTTCCCCTGCAGGAGTCTAAGTGACCAATGCCAAAAAGTATACGAACTGCTCTTTTTTGACTTTTAAAAGCCCTTTCTGATGAATGCTGCCACCCCAGAACATCAGTCCATAGGGAAGAGTTGAATATACATTTGCAAAATATACAATTATTAAGTTTTCCTTGGTCAAATATTTTGACATTACTCGTAAGGAGTATGAAGCTGTGTTTATTTTATTGCATACATACCTCTGATATATATTTTGTCCAATCTAGATTACAATTAATATGGATTCTATGGAATTTTGTTGTGTCTTCCTCTAGAGTGATGCTCTCAGTCCCAAACTCAACTGACTCAGGAAGTGTCTGATTGTTTTGCTTTGTTGAAAAGCAAATGTGATGGGTCTTCAGTATTAATTTGTTCTCCCTAATCCATTTTTTTGCCTTGATAATATGTTCTTCAGTAATTTTCATGAGATGCCGATGGTTAAGATATTTCAATCATCAGCAAAGTCAACAAGATGACACCTTTCATAAGTTTTCTGAATTAAAAAATTTGAGTAGTCTGGAACACATAGATAGCAATTTCAAAAATCTTTGATAAGGATGGTAATAGGCTTATGGGTCTATAATTATGGAAATCTGTACTATCCCCCCTTTTAAATAGAGGTAAGAATTATTGATTATGTAGTTCAAGGGTTCGACTACATGATGACACATTTTTTTATTAAATTATTTGAAATCTCATATTTACAGCTTTTTTGTTTTTTAAAGATTTTATGATTTTTAAAAATTTCTTTTCTTGTTGTATGTGAGAGGAATATAGAATTTAAATTATTTTCAATATTGCAGGATCTACTTTCCTGAGACAAGTCAGCAGTCAATTTTGGGGCACCTTCAAGGACAAATTTGTTAAAATTATTTGAAATGATTTGAGGATCTCTTTCAGTCTAACAATGTTTTGGTTTTGAATAATTACCTGTTATTTCTCCCACTATCTGACAAATGTATTTAGACTTATTGTTGTTTTGACTGATTCTTTCGAAGTATTGACCTTTCCTGTCTGAAGTTAACGTTTTGTTATATGTTTGTTTGATATCTCTGTATAGTTCTCTGTATCTAGGGATTTTTTCACACATGACAAGTAGAGCATGTCATTGACGTTTGCGTTCCAAAGTGTTTGGTTTTTTTGTCTTTTGCTTGTTTCTTTTTACTTTATTATTAATTGTTTTAAATGGAAAGCAGTGGTTAAAAGACTGTGTTATAGACTGCATAAAATAAATCCACTGGCCATTAATGTCCTGCTCTGGCAAACTGTACACTGTCTCCCATGTTTCGTTCCCAATCATATGCTTGAAATTGTCCTTATTATATTTATTTATTCATTATATCAACAACTTTTACAAAGCCAATTACAGATACAACTAAACTTAATATACTAAGAGTACAATCTAAATTAGAACCTAAATAAAAAGGCACTAAAATTGCCTACATAACTCATTTCTCACTTCCCTTCTAAACCTGTAACAACTTAGGTTAAAAATGTCAATGGCACCACAGTACTTATTAAAATATGAACATAATTTTATTAATGGGGAATTTTCATACAGGTTAGTCCGAGGCGCATTAATATAAAATAAATTTCTGGATCTGGTGTTAACTCGGCCTATTTTAAATGGGAGCTGTTCTAAAAACTCTTTATCATCAATTGTGTTCCCAGTCAATTTAAACAAAAACATAACACCCGCTTCAGTACGTATGTGCTTCAAACTGGGAAAGTTGAATAAAGAACACAAAAGCTCCTGATCAGTTCCTCTTTGAGGGTATACTGAGAATGCCTTGTAATACAAAAACTTTAAATGCATGCAAATGCATTAAATATTCTTTGTCTGACACAGCTCTGAACACAACCTACCTGAATATTGAATGATACTATTTGTCTCTTGTGATCTGATAAGTGTGCATAAAAATTCTTGAGTTGCGTAACTCACAATTTGTCAGACAACTTCTCTTAGTATTACTAATTCTGGTTGGTTCTAAGAAAGAAGGTTTTATATTAAATGACAATGAGATAAAAATCAGATGAATTAATGGCAAGTAGGTTCTTATGAAGTAAAAAATGCATAATATTCTTGTTTTTCGAAATTTTAATTCATGATAAAATGGCGAATGTGCTACATTAAAAGTATTTTTCAATGAAAAAATTGATCATCTTTTATTAATAAAAATAAACAAGGAGGGAATTTAATCAAATCCTTCGATTAACGATAAGATTTATGCATTTAGAAGAGGCTTACAAAATTAGAACAACATTGGTTCAATTGCTTTTTAAAATTCGCAATAATTCTGATATATATAAGGATTGTGAAGTAAAAACAATAAAAGTGGATTTTATGAGAATGAAAATATGACCATTTTGTTCTGATCAAATTGAGATCCACCTCAATAACACATTCAGTTTAAACTTTACACAAAACATCTGCACTTAATGTGTTATTGAAAATTAATGATACAAATAAGAAACAAAATGGTACTTACAACACTCCCAGACGCACACTAGTGTTCAACAAACTATGGCGGAATTTGATTTTATTTATTGCTTTGCCTAAGATTACTTATTGGGATCTATTATTAAGAAAATATCAGATTTAGCTTTATGTAACAGTAGTGAATGGTTTATAGTGTTGAAAGCCTTCTTAAAGTCAAAAAATATCACATTGTTAAAACAAAAAGTATTTTATTGAGTTCTAGAAATGAATGATAAAGTTTATTATTCCATAAATTATGTATATTCTATTAATAAATTATATAAGAAATTTTATTATTCAATAAATTATGTATATAAATTGGATAAGAAATTCATCCACCCAGGTATAAAGGGACGGTTTTTCTTCTGTTTACAACTATCAATTGACTCTACCTACCTTTACAGTGCCCTTGAAAAAGTCCAAACCGTATGGGAAATTTTGTTATTCCTTTAGTTTTTAAATAGTCATTTTTGTAGTTTGTTTTTGCACGATTAGAAACCAAAATGACTTTTAAAAGCCACTTGAAAAAAGTGATATAAATACGCTTGAAAAGGACTTGAATAACTCAAGACTAAAATGAAATGGGGTCAATCTTACTAAAACGACTTCAAGATATAATATGAACGGTTCAAGCTGGATTTTTTAATTACGAACTTCAAATCGGTGATCGTCGGAACATATGATTTTGACATTTGTGGTTTTGGGTTACGATTATAAAGCAAATATTGATTATTTTTGTATATAATGAAAATTTAGGAAGCTGTTGTTATTTAAGTTCAATTTATTACCGTATTTGACACAAATTCTTAAAAATGTCCTGGAAATAATGCTTATTGAACGTGTAGCTTTAAAGCTAGTTTTAAAGCCTCTTCACTTTCATCTCAGCTTGAAACCATCGATAGAAATGTAGTACATATGATTATTACATTTGCATGTTTTGGATAAACCAAATATTTATTTATTTTTCTATATTATGAAAATTAAGGAAGGTATTATTACTTGTTACTTGTAAGTTCACTTTAAATCAGTATGTGACTGACATAAATTCTTGAAAATCTTCCAAAATAGTACTTATTGTGGTTAGAGGTATGCACGCATGCCAAATAACTGGTTTGAAAGTGACTTAAAATTAATAATTTTTAACCCCGCTTCAAGCCACCAAAATAAATGAGCCGGTTTAAAATTAGTTTTAAAGCCGCTTAATTTGGCTTGAAACTATCGATATAAAGGTAGGAGATGGCAGACTTTGGGCTTTCTACCCCATAAATGTCAGTCTTGTGTAATTCAAGAGAAATATACTCTGAAACAAATACAGTGTTTATGGAGGCATTTCAGCTAAAATATTTTCAAGAAAATTCATGCATTTTTACTGAGGATGACTTCGAATAAGGTTGTCTATTTGAAAAATCTGTAGTTTTTGAAATATTGACAATTTAATAACATTTTTGTATTGTAAAAAAAACTATTCGGCTTTTAAGTTTTATTATTATTTGGCCATGACGGTGAAACGCGACGAAAGAAAACAATAGAGCCCTATAGAAATGTCACTATTTCTTGCCATTTGACGTTTATTAATAAAAATCATACGGAGCGAATAAATTAAATGCACAAAGATTATTTAAATTTGTTTATTATCTATGGGGAATGTAAGAAAGTTTTATCAAGAAGATGCCAGACATTTTCTGATAGATTTCCAGGTAAACAGAAACCGTCACTGAACAGTATTAAACCAATATTGCGTAATTTCGAATATTTTGATGCCATTAAGGCATAAATGCATAAAAGAAAACCCATTTTTAATAATGAAAATGTCGAAATTGCAATTCTGGGATATTTTGCAGCATATCCTAGGACATTGTTGAGGCAAGTGGCTCTACCAACAGAAATCTCGAAGAGAGATAGAATTCTGTTGAAACACAATTTCCACCTTTATTTAATTTCTTTGGTTCAACACCAAAGAGATACTGATTTGCCAAAAAGAATGCAATTTTGCTAATTTATATTAACGATGATACAAGGCGACCCTCATTTTTTGGACAATATAATTTGGACTGATGAAGCAAAATTTATCAAAAATGGCCTTTTTAACACACACACTCGCACAATTCTCATTTTTTGAGTGATTAAAATCCTCATGCCGTAAGATTGCGGAATTTCTGGAAAACCTGGCATTTTAACATATTTTGTTCTGTAAGAAATGATGGTAATTCATTAATAAAACCAAGCAAACTATGTCCCTATTTTAAATTATATATCAACTTTTGTAGGAGAAAGATATTTATATATTCTAGAAGAGCAATTTATCTCTGGCGGAACACAGACAAATTTCTTACCAACACAATGGCACCCCATCACACAGAACCGTTCCATTTACCAACTTCTTACAAGCAATATTTTATAACAAGTGGATTGCCAACAATATATAAATATAAATTCTTTATTTAGTCATAGACTAATTTTAACAACTAAATTCATATTTTAAAGTTAAAAACAATAATTAAACGTCGTCAAGCTTTACAAAATAATAACATACTAAACTAAACTGACACAAATCTAAAAAAAAGCAAAAAAAGTTCATGTTCCTCAGAGATAGGCCCTATTAAAAAAATACTGCTTCAGGCACTGTTTAAACTTATTTAGAGATTTTAAAGATTTAATATTTGTGGCCATTTGATTAAAACTGTTTAAACCTTTAAAAAATACAGAGGCTTGTGTTTGTCTCTTTAATACCGGAGGAATATAAAAGTCATCCTTCGATCTAGTATCAAATGCATGTATATTTCTATTATAATTAATATGATTTTGTAAATATGTAAGAAAACTACCAGATCTGATTTTAAAAATAAATATCAATGTGTGATATTGATGTTCTTCTTGTACCTGAGAGTATAACTCTCATGGCTCTATTTTGCAATTTTTGAAATCTTGCCTTTTCATTTTGATTAAGCAGGAACAAAATTGCGGAGCAATAAACAAAGTGCAGCAATACCAAAGTGTTAAACAGGACTGTTTTAGTCCACCTTGTCAAAAAATTAGAACATCTCTAAATATAGTTAATTTCATAAGAGATTATTTTCATTAAGTTATTCGCATGTTTTTTAACTTTAAGTTGTCTATCTATGATTACTCCTAAATATTTAAACTTTTCCACCATTTCAATTGTTTCATTGCCTATTTTAATAATGGGATCTCCACAAGAAAAAGTTCTGTAATCAGAGTCATTGCAGATTATCATGAATTTGGTTTTTTCCACATTTATTTTTAATTGGTTACAAGAACACCACCAATATAAATTTTGTAATGTAGAGTTAAGTGTGTCAACCAATTGAATATCATCAGAACATGCAAAATATAAAAGAACATCTTCTGCAAAAAGATGTATACAACAGTCACCAGATGTATTCACTAGGTCTTCAATATATATAAGAAATAATAATGGACCCAGTACACTACCCTGTGGAACACCCATGCTGCTTTCAATCTCGTCAGATTCAATTTCAATCTTAGTTTTCTATTAATTAAATAATTATTCATAAATTCCAACACCCCTTCACCGTAACTTTCTAATTTTTTAAGTAGTCTTTCTCTATTTAAAGACTCAAAGGTCCTCCTCAAATCCAAGAATACAGCACCCGTACTAAGATTTTGATCGAAACTATTTTTCCAGTCATTAAGGACATACTGCACTACAGTTTCACAATTATGATTACCCCGAAAACCAGATTGCATACTAAAGGGTTTTCCAATAAGAGGTGTTATTTTGATATTCAAAGAAAAATGCCATTTTTTAAGATAAATGATCGGATATTTATTACATTATAAAGAGGAAGGTATGCCGTTAATGATGGAAAATAACATCAGCCAAATGACCACCATGACCATGCCTACAGAACCATATCCTTTTCATGAAATTTTCCATAACCAAATCGCAAAGTGGCTGCCCTATGTCCTCGATAGCCTCACGAATTCCATCTTTGAGGTCTTGAATCGACGCTGGGCTGTTGGCGTAGACCTTGTCTTTCACGTGGCCCCAAAGGAAGAAATCGCAAGGTGTCACATCACAAGATCTCGGTGGCCAATTGTGATCACCTCTTCGAGAGATAACACGGCCCGGAAACTTTTCCCGTAAAAGATCAATGGTTTCGTTGCTTGTGTGGCACGTAGCGCCGTCTTGTTGAAAGTAAACGTGGTCCAGATAAATACCATCCAATTCCGGCCATAAAAAATCATTAATCATCTCTCGATAGCGCAATCCATTCACCGTAACTGTTGCTCCAGCCTCATTTTCGAAAAAGTAAGGTCCAATGACCCCGCCGGACCATAAACCGCACCAAACAGTCACACGTTCAGGATAGAGAGGCTTTTCAACAATAACTCTTGGGTTTTCCGAGCCCCAGATGCGACAATTTTGTTTGTTGACGAAGCCACCGAGGTGGAAATGGGCCTCATCACTGAAGATGATTTTTCGATGGAATTCCGGATCATTTTCATGCATTTCAAGAACCCAATCAGCAAAGGCACGACGTTGTTGATGATCGGCCGGCTTGAGTTCTTGCGTTAACTGAACTTTATAAGCCTTAAGACCCAAATCTTTATGCAAAATACGGTGTAATGACGTTTGTGGAATCCCTAATTCCAAAGAACGACGAGGAATGGACAAACCTGGGTTTTCTTCAACACTTTCGGCTACAGCAGCAATATTCTCGGCTGTTCTTGAGCGACGTGCACGGGTTTTCTTCTTCACATAACTAACTTGTCCCAACAGCTCGAATTTTTTCACCAATTTCTTTATTGCGCTCCGACAAGGTGCTTCATGACGACCCAAAAATGTTCGAGTTTTACGAACCGTCTCTGCCAAATTTTCACCATTTTTATAGTGAATTTTAATAATTTCAATGCGTTGTTGAAGCGTGTATCGTTCCATCTTTATTTATGGCGTAGTTTCTACTTGTCAAACGTCAAAAACTTACAGCTTCAAAAGTGACATCTACCGAAATAGCGGGCTTTTCAAAATGACACCTCTTATTGGAAAACCCTTTATTTATAATTTTTTTGGCTTCTATGAATTCTAACAGTTGTTTCATCACTACTTTTTCCATGATTTTTTCAATACAACTAAGCATGTTAACAGGCCGCAAATCAACAGCCCTGTGAGAATTATTTACTTTAGAAACCGAAACAATAGTCGATACAACAACAATGGACCCTTTCTGTGACCTCCTCGTTGTCCTGGTTTGACTGTCTTAGGTTATATGAAGAACAATAAAAAAAATGTAATCCAGTGACTGGGAAGGGCTGTATGGCAAGAGTAAGGGATGCGTTTGAAAGTTAATGTCCAGATTCAGCTAGAACTAATTTGGAGATGAGAAAAATGTTTGGAAGTTCAGGGTGGAAATTTTGAATATTTATTAAAATAAGTTGTTTCCCTGTGTAGGTAAGCCATTACAAAAATGTTTAATTGCCAATATTTGAAAAACTGCAAATTTTTGGAATAGACAACCTTATACAAAGTCAGCCTTATTTTTAATGCTAAATAAGATAACATTATAAAAATAGGGAGTTTACATTTCAAAAAATTGACTTTGAACGATTATTTCAAGTCAATATTTAATTTTAGTTTTTGATCACCCTGTAGTTATTTATTATCAAAATATTAACACAATTCACCAAAGTAGATCCCCTTCTAGAAGGAAACCAAATCCATTAAATAATAAAGTCTTTAATATAGGACAAATTGGTAGTTATTTTTAGCCTTGGAAACGCCATTTTTGACAAAATTTAAAATATATCGAGAAGAGTCAGACTTAAATATAGGACATTATATATGAAATATGTCTATTATTTTGTGTAGAATCGAAAAATGAAATAACATATAAGGTGTCCCATTTAAAATAAGCAAAAAGACACCAACTTCCGGTATAGCCAGAAATGCCACCATCTTGAAAATATTTTAGCCGAATTGTCCCCATCGACTTTGGTAAGCTGCCAAATTTTAAAAATTTTCCATGGGACACCCTGTATTTTGACAAATAATAACATTTTCAGACGTTTGAAATTTTGAAATGACATTTGTGAATTGAAACAAATGCGTTATGTCAAATATTTTAGGTTATTTTCTGGTTTTTACTTGTGCAAAGACAAACTACAAAGTTTTTTTTTTAAAACCAAGAAATAAAAAATTTTTTCATTTGGTGCAGAATTTTTCGCAGGCACTGTATCTACAAGTTGATATAAACATATATTCAAGAATGTTTATTTTTTTAAGATTTAGGGTGTTTAAATTAGTTATTTTTTCAATTTTTTAAAATTTATCTTGTTTATTTTTAAAGATAAGTCAAAACAAATTTATAATATTACTAGCGACCCGCCCCGGCTTCGCACGGGTGCAATGCTGATACTAAATACACTACAGAAAAACTGTGACTATTTTATTTTTACAACAATTATTACATCGGCCTCCGACGCGCTATTTATAGGCACGCTGCCGCCGCCCCGGTCGGCCAGTACCGCCGCAAGCGCTACTTCCCGCAATTTTAAATCTGTAATATCTTCGAAAATATTCATTTAAATCTTGTGCTGTAAAGGACCATATAGATCTATATTAAATCAACAATGTATTTAAGCTATTTAATTGGATAAGGATTAATGCTGTATTGGTTAAAATCGCTTCAAAATTTGCCATTATTTGTCGTAAAAAGTAAATGACAAAAAAATGTTATTGTGGGATATACATGAGAGATAGACATATACCATCGCGGAGTTTTCTGTAGACCTTTTCAATGTGTACAAATAATTAGTACATTATTTTGATAAATCTCGTAGGGTTCAGCCTGCGTTTGCAATGTAAGCGGAAAAAAATATGATAATTAACGACATCACATTAGAAACCTCAAAAATAACAGTATTTCTCCACTATTTAATGGATGTTATTATACATATAAACCTTCCTCTTGAATCACTCTATCTATTGAAAAAAACCGCATCAAAATCCGGTGCGTAGTTTTAAAGATTTAAGCATACAAAGGGACATAGGGACAGAGAAAGCGACTTTGTTTTATACTATGTAGTAATATTCAAGAATGTTTATTTTTTTAAGATTCAGGGTGTTTAAATTAGTTATTTTTTCAATTTTTAAAAATTTATCTTGTTTATTTTTAAAGATAAGTCAAAACAAATTTATAATATTATATACCCCCTCAAATTTTTTCTTCGGATGCCACTGAATTCGATTACATTGTTTCAGACCATCTTATTGTTCAGTTTTAAGGGCAAAAATGTTAAAAACACTCTGTATACAATTTTAGACCACCAGATTGGGAAAGCACATCAATGAATTAAGGCGCAAAACAAAAAACGCCGAGTTATCGAGACGAGCCAAAGAACTACTCAAAAAATGGAGGAGCATGGTGCTTCCGGAGGCCAATGGCCAAATCAGGACGAGTCCGCCCTTGCAGCAGCAGCCGCCACAGCAGCAGCAGCAAAGCTTAAGAGGGAGTTCAAACAAGGCGAGCCCCCCATTGCAAGGGCAAAGTCTAAAGCCTCGAGCAAGTCCCATTCCTCCGACTAAGGTAAGTGATCTGATAAAATTCCATTGTATTTTGTGAAGTTTTTTAATAAACGAAATTGTTACGTTACGCTTTGAAATAATGATCTTGAATTACTTAGAAATTGGAAAAAAAAAACAATTTCTAATAATACAACTGCTTATTTATTTTTATTGTTATAAACATTCAGATCGAACATTGACCACGTCACAGTTTTCATATAAATAAAGAAATTAAATAACTACATGTACTCCATTTAATTAAAAAAAACAAACTAATCAATAAGGCTTACATAACGCGGCAAAAAAAAGTGGAATATTTAAAAATTATGATTTAAAATAATCTATTTTCGGAGTTAAGTATTTATACAGGGCGTCCGGTAAGAATCTTTTTTGCGCTCTAAATGCACTGTTAGAATTATCAAGTTAACACATTGAAGATCGGGAGGATTCAGAAAATTACTCTACAAAAGATGGCACTGCAATTGACTACCCGGCTGCGATAAGTGAGGCTTTTGGAATATAGTTTGATCTATCACATGCATCAGGCAGTAATCATCTATTTTTCTTATGCGTGTATATGTGCACAAGGTACTGACATGCCTTCCCAGTAAGTATTCTTATGACATAGACAAGATCCCACTGTACATTATTCAGGTATGGTGTTCTGACTATCATAATAAATGATTACATCACTGAAAATATTTTTCAACACAACTTAAAAGAGCCAAAATATTCCCAATATATAATATATATATATATATATATATATATATATATATATATATATATATATATATATATATATATATATATAAATGTTTTATTAACGGTAAAACCATTTAAAAATTTACAACACTTTACAACTTACAAACAAGCTTCCAAATAGACAAAAAAAATACTAAACAATAAACAAACAAATCCAAAGTATCCGTTAAACTACAGTAAGCTCACATTTAAGACTGCATGTAGAACAGTGAGAAGTAAAAATTTGTACTATGGATATTGCTTTAAAAAAATTTTGAAACTATTTAAGGACATGTTAAAAATGTCCAGATCAACGTGATCATGGGATAACTTATTAGCTAAAATGCACTTCCTATTTAGTGGTACATAGGTGGAGTAGTTGGTTCTATGAACATCCACAGAGAACATTTCAACCCATCGACTACTGCTCTGAGGCACATCGAAACCAATATGCATTAGTAGTTCTGGAGAATTTATTATACAATTAACGATTTTAAATAGATAAAGTAAGTCAATGTATTCCCTGCGATGTTCAAGAGGCTTCAAATTTAATTGGAGTAGTAAATGAGGGTAGTTGATATTTTCTTTAGGAATACCTAATTTATAAGCTACGAATCTTAAAAAGCGCTTCTGCACCCTTTCTAGCTCCAATTTGTGTGCATTGTAGAAAGGTGACCATATTGGTGAGGCATACTCTAATATAGAATGCACAACACTGCAATAAACATTTTTAAGACAAATAATATCGTTGAAGTTAGATAGATTTCGTGTAACAAACCCCACGATTTCATTCCCTTATTGGTGATATTATGTATATGCTTTTTAAAAGTTAACTGACTATCCAATATTACACCAACATCAGATATAGAATCGGTCAATTCCACAGACACACCGTTAATCTTATAATCGTACTCAATTAAAGTCTTCTTTCTACAGAACCGCACTGTCTTGCACTTTCCAATGTTAAGGTACAATCTGTTAGCAGTACACCATACACTAAATGCATCCAAATCAGACTGCAAATCAATGCAATCCTGCAAAGATCTAATGCACTTAAATTTTAAATCATCAGCGAAAAGCAGTGCCGTTCCATGCGAAAAAGACTTGACAACATCATTCAGAAACAAGTTGAACAGAAGAGGGGCCAAATGCGTACCCTGAGGAACCCCCAGATTGTACCCTAATTTCGCGCGACAAGTATTTCTTATATCGTAGTCTGTATTCTCCCCGTAAGATAGCTTCGTATCCACGAAAGGAGCGGATCTTGAATACCAATAGATATCAGTTTAGGTAAAAGACAAGTATGATTCACTGTGTCAAACGCCTTTGAAAAATCTGTATATACATAGCATCATAAAGTCAACATAAATCAAAAGATTTGTAACTGCGGACTTCCCCTTACAGAAACCATGTTGTTCCGGAACTATATAATTGCCAAAAGAGTTGTTAATTCATCAGTTAAAAGAGAATCGAATCTTTTTGAAAGTATGTAACATTTAGAAATTGGCCTATAATTTTCTATATGTGCTCTATTTGAATTCTTATATATAGGGTAAACATAACCCCTCTTCCACTCATTAGGAAAATCCCACTTTGATGGGACAAATTATATAATTTACTCAAAATAAGTGAAAAGATGCATTGGCATTGTTTTAAAAAGAACACTGTTATATTATCAGGACCAGAGCCCAGGTTGTCTTTTAATGTGTTTATCTTATTAATAACATCAGTGGGTGAAAATGTACAGGTTGAAAAATTTATATTAGAGTCACAATGAAAGTTAAAAGCAGCCCCAGGATCGTGATCATATATATATATATATATATATATATATATATATATATATATATATATATATATATATATATATATATATATATATATATATATATTTGAAAAAGTTGTTTTATTCTCCTTATGACCGTTAAGAAAGGGGACAGACAGTATATTCTCTGCGAATTCCACTCTGGTTCTCTCTCCATACTAGTTTCGACCACCTAATGGTCTCATCAGTGGAGCTGTAACGAACCGAGAGTAAAATGCACAGAAAACAAATGTCTACTTAAAATCCCCATATCGAAAAATATCGGCAGGATATTACCTGCAGAACTTGATGCCGGACTGCTATCTTAAACAGTACAAACGAACATCTGAATATACCCCGGAGCGGTAGGAAATTTATTAAAAATAAACAAATTCACGGTCTATATATTTGAAAAAGTTGTTTTATTCTCCTTATGACCGTTAAGAAAGGGGACAGACAGTATATTCTCTGCGAATTCCACTCTGGTTCTCTCTCCATACTAGTTTCGACCACCTAATGGTCTCATCAGTGGAGCTGTAACGAACCGAGAGTAAAATGCACAGAAAACAAATGTCTACTTAAAATCCCCATATCGAAAAATATCGGCAGGATATTACCTGCAGAACTTGATGCCGGACTGCTATCTTAAACAGTACAAACGAACATCTGAATATACCCCGGAGCGGTAGGAAATTTATTAAAAATAAACAAATTCACGGTCTATATATTTGAAAAAGTTGTTTTATTCTCCTTATGACCGTTAAGAAAGGGGACAGACAGTATATTCTCTGCGAATTCCACTCTGGTTCTCTCTCCATACTAGTTTCGACCACCTAATGGTCTCATCAGTGGAGCTGTAACGAACCGAGAGTAAAATGCACAGAAAACAAATGTCTACTTAAAATCCCCATATCGAAAAATATCGGCAGGATATTACCTGCAGAACTTGATGCCGGACTGCTATCTTAAACAGTACAAACGAACATCTGAATATACCCCGGAGCGGTAGGAAATTTATTAAAAATAAACAAATTCACGGTCTATATATTTGAAAAAGTTGTTTTATTCTCCTTATGACCGTTAAGAAAGGGGACAGACAGTATATTCTCTGCGAATTCCACTCTGGTTCTCTCTCCATACTAGTTTCGACCACCTAATGGTCTCATCAGTGGAGCTGTAACGAACCGAGAGTAAAATGCACAGAAAACAAATGTCTACTTAAAATCCCCATATCGAAAAATATCGGCAGGATATTACCTGCAGAACTTGATGCCGGACTGCTATCTTAAACAGTTCTGCAGGTAATATCCTGCCGATATTTTTCGATATGGGGATTTTAAGTAGACATTTGTTTTCTGTGCATTTTACTCTCGGTTCGTTACAGCTCCACTGATGAGACCATTAGGTGGTCGAAACTAGTATGGAGAGAGAACCAGAGTGGAATTCGCAGAGAATATACTGTCTGTCCCCTTTCTTAACGGTCATAAGGAGAATAAAACAACTTTTTCAAATATATAGACCGTGAATTTGTTTATTTTTAATAAATTTCCTACCGCTCCGGGGTATATTCAGATGTTCGTTTGTACTGTTTAAGATAGCAGTCCGGCATCAAGTTCTGCAGGTAATATCCTGCCGATATTTTTCGATATGGGGATTTTAAGTAGACATTTGTTTTCTGTGCATTTTACTCTCGGTTCGTTACAGCTCCACTGATGAGACCATTAGGTGGTCGAAACTAGTATGGAGAGAGAACCAGAGTGGAATTCGCAGAGAATATACTGTCTGTCCCCTTTCTTAACGGTCATAAGGAGAATAAAACAACTTTTTCAAATATATAGACCGTGAATTTGTTTATTTTTAATATATATATAGTGTAGCCACCCTTCTTCATTTTTACATACTTCCAAAACTCTTTCTTATCACCACCCAATAACTTTTGCAGGGAAGAAATGTATTCTTCATAATTCAACCTAGATACGATCTTACATTGAGACCTTAAGTTTGAGAATAACACATAATCAGTCTTAGAGTTAGTAGTCTTAAATCGTTTATGAGCAATCTTTTTATTAAATATCAATTCTTTACGCTCAGAACTAAACCAATTAGGAAACTTTGGATTCTTTGATCGCAATTTGGGAACAAAACATTCAATAGCGTAATTTACATACTGATAAAGATAGTCTACAGCAATATTTATATCTAAGTCCTGAAATAGTAGTTCCCAGGAAATCCCGCCTAAAAAATCATTAATATTCTGATAATTTGCATTTTTAAAGTCATAATAAAAACTGTTGTAGTCCAATAAATCTTGTCCATTGGCATAATCCACTTGAAAACACAAGGCAGGGTGATAACAATCACAGGGTACCAGAGGGTCCCGTACTGACTGAACAAGTATCACAGTCATTAAAGATTAAATCAAGAAAATTTCCATTGCAGTTGGCGATTGTATTTGTTTGATAAAGATTATAAAAAGCAGTCAAATCACTCAAGACCTGAGCACGATTAGTAATATTACCCAGACACTTAGTTCCATAGTCATCATTCACCCACACCGTGTTAGGTAAGTTAAAATCACCACAGATAATCAGACGATCATAAGTGGTTTTAGTTAAAATTGTCTTAGCAGATGAACAAAATTCTTCAAAGGATTCAAAAGAAGAGTTCGGTGGTAAATAAACGGCCACGACAATAAGTTTAAAGTTGCCCCTGGTCAACTGTAAAATTAAATGTTCAGTATGTCTAACCTCATTTGAAAACTCGAGTGCCGAATATCCACTACGGACAGCAATAAGAACACCTCCACCCCTCTTACAATCACTTGTCAGTTCAGACCGATTATTACGAAATACTTGGTAATTATAGAATTCTAATTCACTATTTGATATTTCTGCCGTAAGCCAAGTTTCTGTAAATATATCATAGGTATCAATGTTGAGGTTTATTATTAGATTCTTTAGTTTGTCACGTGATCGAATACTACGAACATTCTGGTAATAGACTGTTAGTACCCTTACCCGTTTTGGATCAGTCTCTCTATCATGGCTACGACCATTATTAAGTACTCTTACTAGTGATTCTGGGGTTGTTGGTTCGGAATTCTCATAAAGTAATATTTCAAGCTGATTCTTCTTAGTAGTAACTCCGGCGTCCTTGTTCCTGTATGGATTGGCGATTGTATCTGGAATGGTTGTTATTTGACTGCTTCCGAAAAAAATTAAACTTCTTAACCACAATGTCCTGAGGCCAATTTGATTTATTCAACATTGAGGCTTGCATATATATATATGTATATATATATATATATATATATATATATATATATATATATATATATATATATATATATATATATATATATATAAAAGATTGTTAAGCTTTCTGGAGGCACATAAGATATCTGAATGTCAGTATGAATTTCGTCCTTTGAGGTCAACCATAACAGCAATATTTAACACAGTTTTTTTCATTATAGAGCAATTGGATGCAAATCGGAAGGTGGCTTCATTATATTTTGACCTCTCGAAGGCATTTGACACTATTTAAATCAAATCAAAAATGTTTTATTGTATAGTTCAAATGCCCTCATTTACAAAGCTGAAAAAAAAAAACTTTTGTATCAGAATAGTGGACAGAGAAATCCACAATATGTAAACTGGCAAAAAATTGAATAAAATGAGCGTATAAACATTCAATCCTGGACAGAAACACGCATACTTTTTTTTCCTTTTATCTTCCATTTTTTTTCAAGTGCGAAAAAATTATTAAAAACAAGAAAAAACTTTAAAATAAATATTTACTTCTCAATCACAAAACATTTTTTTATAGCGGCTGAACTCCTCCCCTTTTTCTATATTTTTATATACCCTTATATAAATTGAGTACTTCGTCAAGGTACTCTTAGAAATGCATAAATTTAGAGTCACATTATTGTATCTCGTTACATAAGCATTTGATCCGGAGTCATTTGATTTCTTATATTTTTTGCGGGCCAACTCCACTGTCATGCGGATAAAAATAAAAGTTCATGTGAGAATTCCCCCTCCAATAAACAGCGGTCTACAATGATCCCTGAAAACAGTACCACTTAAATATCTCGCAGCCCGCTTCTGTACAACAAAAATAAAATGTATGAGCTGCAGGCTAGCAAAGCCCCAAAGCTGAATCGCATCTCAAATGAGACTTGACCAGGGCAAAGTATACGCTTCTTGTCGTTTTTGTTTCGAGTCCATTGCTGACCAGCCTGATGGCATAGTAAGCAGGGACCAATTTTTTTCTCAGTACCACAATATGTAAGCCAAATTTTAACTTACAGTCAATAAAAACTTGCAAAAATTCAGCGAAGTCTCTATTTTGTATAGTTTCAATATTTAGTAGGAGATTTGGAGCACCCCTTCCATAAATGTCACGAGATTGGTTTTGTTCATGTTAAAAGGGTCGCAGCATTTCTTTATAACTTTAATATCATTACTTATTGTCTCTCCCAAAGTAAACTCGCTTGTTACTAGCCACATCATTGTGTTATCCATCAGGCAATAATACAAAAGATCCATTAATGCTGATGGAAGCCAGATCATTGATGAAAATAAGAAATAATAATAGACCAAGCACTGACCCCTGAGGAGCCCCATGACCAGTGGTTTGCACAGATGAAATACTGTGCCATCCACCAACCATCTGCCATCTATTTAATAGATAGGACTCGAGCCAAGTCAAAACGCAGCCCCTAAGTCCATAACAAGATAGCTTGCGAATGCCTTGGAAAAGTGGCAAAACACTGCCGCGATTATCACCCACATTCAGACCCAAATGTAGTCTCAAAAAAATTAAAAATTACGTTAACAATGCCCCTCCCGCTCTGAAAACCAAATTGGTTCTTATTTAACAGGTTATGTATTTACAGAAAAGAACTCATTCTGGGAATTTTCTCTATAATTTTGGTTAGTGTTAGAAGCACTGAGATGGGTCGAAAACAAAAGGGCTCTCTAGAGGTTCCGCCCTTAAAAAGATGTTCTACCAGAGCTATGCAGGGAAAATTTCCTCGTTAAAGGACAGTAATTTATTTTAAATTTCATCATACACTTCTGTTAGGAAAGTGAAACAGATTTGGTGTACGGAAAGCTGCTGCGGGGCTATTGCAGTCGTAACTCTCTGGTAGAATTCAGACTGCTTAGCGGGGTCATGTTCTCGGTACTGATGTGTCTGTGGGTATCCCTAGGAACTCTATTTTGGAACCAGTAATGTTTCTACTTTATATGAACAGCCTGGAGGCTGATCTTGGGTCTGGTCGAGCCTGCCAGTATGCCGACGATACATCAGTTGTGCTTGCCGGTCTCGGTACACGTGATTTGCCCCTGGCTGTCCACGGATGCAGTTAACAGAGTGAGAATTTGGTACTCTGAGAGTCACCTTATACTTTTTGTGCACTCGTAAGAGAAATCGAGACTTGTTTCAAACGAATAGGAATAATTATTTACAGAGTATGAAAATAGCCACTAGAAATTGTAATGATTTTAGTATTCCCAAGCATAACACTGTTTTTTTTTTTTTAATTCAAGCATTAAGCAGATCGAGAACACCACGCTATTAAGGAGACATGTAAAGGATTGGCTCAATTTCGAATAGTGAAAAAGCTTAATTGAAAACATGCAATAATTTTAAGGCAATAAAAATCTGGCTCGAAGGACCAAAAAAATGTTGCGGAAAATGTATACAGAGTTGATTGTGGACATGAAAAAATGTCGTTTTGTCATGTAAATGATTTATTTGGCAATAAAAAGTATTATTATTATTACAAATCAATTAAAGTTTTGTTCTTATGATACATACTGCCGTTTGTTCACTTATCTTTTTCAGATCCCTGTACGATACTTTTTATTTTTAAGGTGAGTCCTCCCCTATTGGCACAGAAAATGGTAAGCCCCGCTCTCCAAAACAGGCTGGTAAGTCCGGCTCTCCAAAGCCGGATGGTTAGCCCCGGCTTGCACAACCAGAGACTTGTGAGTCCGGGCCTGCAAGCGAATCGACTTGTAAGTCCTCAAGCTCACAAGCTGGTAAGCCCTCATAAAATGGTCAGTCCCGGGCTGCAGGTACAAAGGATAAGCCCCAAGCTCGCCGTGCAGGCTCAGGGACAGAAGTCCGGTATTAGCCCGCCGTTGACGGCCGGCGGACAGACTTCGGATGTCAGTTTGAGTCAGACGAAGAGCAAAAAGCGGCCCGCCAAAGATCTTTCGGACAGTGGGAATGCGAAGAGGTAAGAAGGTTTTTTGTGTTATATTGTTTTCATCAGTTTGGTAAGCATTTTTATATTTTCCAGGGCGAGATTGAACGGTGGGATAACAGACTTGGATGTCTCGGACTCCAATTCCAGTTTTAAAGATGTGATATTACCTAAGGCAGTCAAACAGGAACAGAACAGGGATACGCTAGTGATAAATTCCGATTCTAATTCTAGCTTCCCGGAGAGGAGCGGCGACCCACATGTCGATCAGCAACAACCAAAGAAAAGGGGGCGTAAAAAAGGTTAGACCGTTGAAAGATGAAATTTGCGGAGTATCAAATAATATTTTCATTTAATTTTAGGCTCGAAAAACCACAAAAACCTTATCGACGAAGCGGAGACTTCGTTCACGAACAAGCTGGCAGTGTCAGCGTCACGGGGTAGCTCGAAAGTGAAAACGACTCAGGAGCTGTTGGCGAGTATTCAGAACAAGAATTCGGTGCTAACTAATGTGTTAAAGTCCAAAGAGGATCTGGAAGAGAAGGCGGCCAAGTTGACTGAGCGGGTGTCCATTATCGACCAGAAGCTCAACGCTAACGCGCATAGGAATAAGAATTCTCAAAAAAGTAAGTCGTGCGTATTTTTCTTTTGGCAATACCACGTTCGGTTATTACTTGGATGGGTGTCCGCTTGGGTGGTGGTCCGATAATCCGAAATAAAGCTATTTTTTTTTTGTTTACAGATAAATTCACCCTAAGTGCCAACAAACCCAATGAACGAGTCATAGAAAGCGGCTCCGTTATCAATGATAAGAGCCTCCTCAATAAGCTCAAAGAGGAGAAGGAAGAGGACGAGATCGTCGTCGTCGACGACATCGAAGCCGAATCCGAAACGAGGTCGGAGAGTCAAGAGACTGATAACGCTCCTCCCCTGGAAGAGATTACTGGTGCAAGGTAAGTTATCTTCGATATCGTTGTTTCTGACGAACTTATTTTAGGATTTTAATTTCTATGATTATATCACAGTACAACTAAAATAATCAGTAGATTCTCTTAACTTTATGTGGTGCTAAAATTATGAATTTTATACCATCTTTGTCATATACTCGTTATTTTGGTTATACTCTGATAATATTCTCAGAAATTGTGCTCTTAATAATGTTGGTTGCCCTCCATTTCACTCTGATAATATTTTCAAAAATTGTGCTCATAATAGTGTTGTTTGCCCCCCATTTCAACGTCATTCTGAAACCACCCTTACAAAATAAAAAAAACTCACCGTTTTTCAAGGTCCCTCAGTGAAAAAGAAGCCCTGGCCCTTCTTCCTCCCATAGACAAGTCGGTCTTGCTGGAGGACGAGGACGCCGAACCTCAATGTACGTGTTACCTCAAGGAAAACAAGCCCGACTTCTCCATAGACGAAGAAGAAGTGGAACAGCCCCCGCCCTTCGAGATTATCGAAGATTCCAATTGTCCGGCGAAATGTTACCTGTTGAAAAAGTATCATGCGCATGATATCGACGACGAAAAATTGAGGAGGCTGCAAGTAGACGATATCTCTAACGTGAACGGTAACTTTAGCATAGGAACTCCTAGACCCGATGGAGAGATAATCGACGGACTGTATGTAAACGTAGTGCCTAATATATACGAGAAGTTAGATAAAGACGTGAGAGCGTTCGATTCGGAAACTTTTAAAAAATACAGCGTGTCGGAAGAAGGGGAGAAACCTGATAGTGATATTGTGATAAAACGAGAAGTAGGCGATGATAATAAAGAAAGTGTGGTTAAGGATGAGACTGCTGTAGAGGGTAGTGAAAAAAGTGATATTCGGACAGAAGAGAAAGAGGTGTTTAGAGAATGGTATGAGTGTGTCGATAGGCATAGTTATGACGGGGATATATTAAGGATTCTGCCATATTGCATAGTAGATTAGTGGTTAGATCAAGCGAGAATTGAATCGAGCCAGTTTACGAGTCTTATTTATGTTCCTGTTGTTTTTCCATTTGCATTTGTTGGAGATTTTGAGAAATCTGAAAGGGTAAACGGAACGTTTTACCAAGGGAAAATGAAATTTATTTATTATTTTATCTCCCCATTTATACAGTGAGCGGCAAAATTGTTGCACCCCATATATGCAAAACTTGTATTACAGCTTTTCAAAAGAGTCAAAATACTAAAGATTGGGTCTGCATTTCTTGACATCAAAACCTACATAGAAAAAAATTTGGAAAACCCTAGCTTATACAGGGTAGAGGCAAAAACTTGGTTTTTGCCTAAGAGTGTACTAACCTTATTTTAAAAAATACAGAAAAATGTTACTAAAAAAAGGTGTTAAGAATTAGCTTTTATATGCATAAAAAAGGTTAATTTTAAACCACTTTCTGTACTTTTAAAAATAAAGGTATTTTTTTATTTTTTAGCAAAAATCAAATTTTTGTCCCTATCCTGTGTAAGGTGAGATTTTTATTCATTTTTTTTTCTGTATGGGTTTGATTTGGGGTGTGTTTGTTGTATTTGGAATTGCTTAAAAAGTTTAATAAAAATTTCCCCATTGGTGCAACATTTTTGCTGCTCACTGTATATATTTTTTGTAGAGATATACAAGGTGATTAAAAATTTTGATTTATAATTAAAATTTTAGCTGTTTGAGCTGAAAAGAAAGGCTCAATTTTTTTTCAGCCTGTTAAAATGCGAAAAAAATCAGTTTTAAACGTTAATATCTCAAAAACAATATATAATTAACCAGAACTATTGAGTTTTTAAAAGTGCAATTAAAAAATAGTCAGGAAATTTATTGCTTGATATGTCCAAAAAGGTACATATATACAGTAAGCAGCAAAATTGGTGCAACCCATCCGTGAAAATTTATATTAAAGCTTTTTAAAAGTTTAAAAACCGCAAGTAGGGTCTAATTATGTTGAAACCAAAATACACATAGAAAACTTGAAAAATCCTTTTTTATACACGATTCGAACAAATACTTGATTTTTACTTAAGAGTGAAGAAGCTCCCTCGTTTTAAAAGATACCAAAAAATGTTACTAGTATAAAATATTAAATTTCAGTTACCTGTGACAAAAAAAAAAAAAATTATTGGTGTTTGATGCATCAAATACTGTAAATTTTTTTATTTTGGTCTTAGAAACAGAAATTTTATATTTAGACAAAAAAAAAAACAGTTAATTTTAAACCACTTTCTGTACTTTTTAAAATAAAGGGATTAAGCAAAATCAAATTTTTGTCCCCACCCTGTATATCGTGAGATGTTTCAGTTTTTTTCTGCAAGAATTTGATTTTGGGATGTCCTATATTTGAAATTTATTAAAGATTTCCCCATTGGTGCAACATTTTTGCTGCTTACTGTATATATTTTTTTGAAAAATGAATGCAAAATACATCGGTTTTAGAAAACAGAGCATATTTTTTTGTAGAGGTTTTTTATGTTTCATTATACAGAATGATTTAAAATTTTGATTTTTAATTTTAAGTTTTTAAGCCCAATTTTTTTTCAGTTTATTAAAATGTGAAAAAAAGTCTTTTTAAACGTGTTTATCTCGAGAATTATATATAACTAATCAGAATTTGTGAGTTTTTAACTAGAATTTTAAGTATATTTAAAAATTAATAAAATATTCAGAATATTTCATTTAGGATTTAAAAAAAGCACATTTAATCAAACCACCCTGTATATTTGAGATTATTCTTAAATTATTTTGCAACTTTTTAATTCTAGATCTTTTGTACCTATGTTTAATAAGTTTTGAGATAATAGGAACTAGAAAATTGTGTTTTTTTTTAATTTTGCAAAGATTGTTAAAGAAATATATTAATTTTTTATTTTTCACATCAGAAATTATTAAAGTGAAAAAACCTGGTCTCCGTTTCCATTTCAGATTTCTTAAAACTCCTTAAAAAAATATTTTCAAAGCCGTAAACTGACTCCGAAACTGGGTTTAACTAGTCTTTATTATTAACTAAATAGAACAATAAATGTCTAAAAATATTGTTATTGAAAGCAAGTGCCCTGCGAAAAATCATAAATATTATAATAAATAATGTTGTACCCCGCCAAATATTGTACTTCTAGTCGAAACAAAACTTTTACTGAATGTTAATAATGTTTCTCGGGATTTATTTTTTTTGGAAAGGATTTTTAGTTCGTTCGGGGTCAATTATGGCCTGTATTTTCAGCTGAAAAGGGAGAATTTTTAATGTATGCGCACAAAACACTTTATGGGAAGTAATCAGTTGGGATTACCAACCTGCTGGCCAGATTTTGTTAACAGTCCAATTGAAATAGGCAAGATTAACCTATTCACACTAAATTGACACTATTTTATGACAGAAAAAAGTGTCAAAAATCTATCAATTTTTTATACGAGGTGTGTCATAAAAGTATCTGACCACAGGTATTATTTTTAGTCATCCGGCAGGTGGCATTCTTTAAAGTAATCCCCATTTGACAGAACATTTTTCCATCGGTGTTTCCACATAGTGAAGTAGTTCGTGTACTCACAGTTTTTGAAATGGACATGAGTGCACTTCTTGCATTCATTTGAATCGTCTTTATGTCGTCGAACTGGTGCCTTTGTAACGGAATTTTCAATTTTGGAAATAGAAAAAAGTCACTGGAAGCTATATCGAAACTGTATGGAGGTTGGTGAAGTTGTGTGATGTGTTTTGCCAAAAACTGTTACTCAAGATTCTCCACTCTGTAAAAACAGCAATCGTTTTCTTCTCACTATGTCACGCAATCATTTCAGAACTTCAACATCAAATTCCTTATTGATTTCTTAATTATAATGCATATTTAACAAAGACTTAATTTGCTCGATATTTGTTCATATTTCTCCGTCATTTTCGGCGAACGTAAAAAAGGATTTTTAAACGAAAACACTATAAGCGCGAATTAACACGTCCGATTGGTAGTTGCGGTAATCGGCGCGTCCGTGAGGGGTCGCTGGCTACGCTCGGACTTTACAGAGATCGCTCGAACGGCACGGCGCGAAGTTATATGGGGCGTTCTACTTTTCTACCGACAATCTGAGTGATAAATTTTTAGATTTGTAAAAAAAATAAAAGTGTATATTCTTTTATAAAATGTATTTTAAATTATTGTCTAGTTATCGGAGATTTCAGAAACGTATAATGCATCGAAGTTTTATTTTATACCTTTTATTTATTTCAAGTTTTATCGGAATAGTAAGAAAAAATAAACACCTCAGTCACAAAAAAAAAAAATAATTTATTAGTTATTATGTAAAATCAAGTGTTCAGTTTTTTTAACTTTGCTTAACTAGAATATGAGCATTTATTATTATTTAGCTCGATTTATCGAAAATCTTATTAGAAATATATAAAAAATGACATTTAATACCACTCTGTCACATTTTTGCTTGTTAAGACAACAAACTTTGAAATATTTTGCAAATAATTGCAATAAACATAGCTGAAATTCTGTTAATACATTGTATGGTCAATATATAATATTATAATACGTTATTTTAGTATATGTTTTCATTAAACTGAATCATATGCTACTTCGACGTTTAATTACAAGAGGGACAAAATTGTGACAGAGTGGTAGATATTAATTAGCCAATATTTGAACTTAATCCTTTAACATTTCTAAAGTTTTTAAACCAATAACAAAACATAATACTTCTCTTATAATGCTACATAAAATATTATTTCTTAGTAGAACCATCCTTTGGTACACGTAAAATCAGACTAATCTTCTCTTTTCTCTTATTCTACTGTTCAAATACTTCTATTGATTCAACAAATTCGTAATAAACACGCCTTCCTCTTTTGACTTCTTTAGGACTTGGAATTATTTTTATCAATTTTTCAAACACCACATCTCATTTTACTAATTTAAATATTTTTCCAGTGTCATCAACAGTTTTATAAAACATCACCCGAACATCTCCATCTTCATCCACACAACTTTTTGCAACTCCTAAGTAGGTGTACTCTACTTTGTTTTTACTGGGTACTTTTACTAACATATGTGTACCATTTTTTATTAATAATTAGTGGATGTTGTCTACAGACAGGTCATATGAAGTACCCGGTTTTATGTGCACAGTTTTTCTCAGATTAACAAGAGGCTGACCATCTTCATCTTCTGAACTAGAAGTATAAAGAGTCTCATAAAATCTCTTTGTAGGAACTCTAATTATGTTGGTTATATCAGCCAGTGGTTCTTCTAAATCTGAGGTTGGGCTGTCGCTAACTTCTATCTCATGTTCAGGCAATGGGCGATAAGTCTTCAAATTGTAACAATCACAAAATTTGTTGCAAAAACAACTCAATATTCGGTAGCTCAGCACTCCAGATTGCTGAGCCACTAGTTGGTGGACGTCCATAGTGCCTTTCAACGGAATAATTCCACTTGGAATTTCCATTAAAAACAGCTTTATCTTACTGCAGTCTTTAAGTGCTTCATAAAATTGTAAAGCGTCAACAATGTCGTGTCCACTGGCGACGAAATAGTCAGCTAAACGTTTAATAGACCCTCCTATACCGTCAGCTGCTCCCTTACCGTGACCAGATTCAAAAAAATTCCAGGTTGAACTTTCAAATCTGTATTGCTCAATCTGTCTCGTCTAACTTTTTCTCTTCCCTTTGCGCTAGCAGCGGATGAGGCTGGAGTCAGTGAACGAGATCTAGAATTTAAAGGAAGTGACCTGGAGCTTGAAGGAACAGGTGTGGAAGCCGGAGTATTCATTAAAACGTCCTACAAAGCTTTCTGTTATTCTCTTCTCTTGTAGTTTTTAACTTGTCATTTTCTTTTCATTTGTCTGTGTTCTCTTAGTTTTTAGGCTTCACTTCTGCAATTTTTTCGGAGTCTTATTTCCTTTTTTCACGACAACGTCGCTGCCTTTCCGCCGCAGATAACGCCATTTTTTAAATACCTCGATGGTAATACCTTAAATGAATAAAATAATTGATTATTTAATGTATAGAACACAAAAAACATTAATTAACTATTGTGAAAATCAATCAAGGCAAAGTTCCAGACAAAAATTACCACTCCGTCACGACTTATGCCACTCCGTCACAGATTTTTTGTGACAGAGGTGTAAAATAATAGTGTTCGAGAATCATCTAATTACGAATTGTTCGTAAAAGTGGGTGAATATGACAGATTTACTGGCAAACAATAATATTACGTATATAAATGGGAACTACAATAAGATTTCAAAGTAGTAACTTACGTGACAGAGGGGTCGCCGAATAAATACACGCACCTCTGTTCACTACCTGCGGGCGGCTAACTCGGCTCGCTCTTGGGTGGGGCCTCAAGGCGTGAGGCCAAGGGGGGAGGGGAAACCGTTCTGTTGCTTAGTGTTGCAGGTCAAACAGCAAAAGCGCGTTTTTTGTTTTGCAAAATGCGTGACGGAAGATAGCAAGAAAAAACATATACAGCCGGACCCAACGATAAAATATTTTTTTCTTTAATAGTATGAACCTTTACGTTTATTTTATTCTTATAAATTTAATGATAATATTTCAGAAGTTCAATAAATAATTTTATATTAAAGGGTTGTATATGATTTTTTTAAGCGAGAGCATTTTGTAACATTAGGCGGCGCAAAGAGACACATTTTATTTGTATGTAAAACACCTCTGTCACACATTTCGAATACTATGTCACAATGATTTTGTAAAGAGCAAAAACAATAAAAACAGAATTTTAGTATTATTATAATGACTTTTTTGTCCAAAAAAAGCTTGTCAAAATAAAATTTGAGAAACTGCAATTTTGGAAGAATACCGATTTATTTTCCGGAGGGGACACGTCATTGTCGGTAGAAAAGTAGAACGCCCCATATGCAGGTCAGATACTTTTGGGATACATCTCGTATTTACTCTTTTTAACAATTTTTTATTTAGAAATGTTGAAAAAAAAATGCAGAATATTGTTACTGGAAAAATCTAAAATTATTGAATCACTCAAAAATTACAGATGGCACTGTACTCAACTGATTACCTCCTTCCAATACGCCAAAACAAACTCCCTTATTCGAGATCATAATTTGATTGGCCCCGGATCATTGATTTGATCAAGCTTTGTTCAAAGTAGTTTAAAACTGTTTTAGATTTTAAAAAGCTTCAGTTTGGCATGGATTTATTTCATTTTTCTTGATTGGATATTTCAAAAACAATTTTAAGATATTTTCGACGAGTGATTTTTAACAACCATTAATTTTTAAAAGAAACCCTTTTTTAATTATTTATTTGAATTTTGGACCGTCGCGTCGTCTGTCCCAAGAGAGCATTTTCTAGATTTTTAATTTGATTTTTCTATTAAGGAATTATTGATTAGGTACACACATTTTTGTTAATTTATAAAAATTGTATTAATGAAAAATATTTTGAAAAAAAGTCAGTATTGAGTGTAAGAATATCAGAAATATATTTTTTGGTCTGCTAATGTTTTTGGGGTTCCGTATCAAAAATATTCCAAAGATGTATCTGTCTCTGTGACAGCCATTTATCTCGGGAACTACTCATGTTGTTGGCTTGAAATTTGATTCATTTATAAAACAATGAAAGTCGAAATAATTACCTCCAAAAAATTTTGAAATAATTCATGCTGGTAGACAATCATGTACAACTTACAGATTTTGGTTTCAGAAAAAATATCTGTGAAGTTTATGGTCAAAAGATTATAAACATTATGATACGAAACCCTCGTGTATGTCATAAAGGTATACCAAAAAATTTATTGAGTGTTAGGTTCAATATTTTGTACAGATATTAGAAAAAAATATTTATATGAAATTGAAATGAACTTTATCAAAAATTTTGGTTAAAACACAATTGAAACGCTAATTTTCACAAATTAACTGATCTCTAGGGCCTTACGAAAGATTCAACCTATTTTTTACGGATTTGCTTATATATTGTAGCGTTTTAACAGTGTTTTAACTATTTTTTTCTCCAATAATTATACTTTTAAATTGGCAAAAATTTTAGTGTGACGTTTTTATAATTTTTTAATAAGTTGAAGCCAAAAATATACTTTTTAGTATGTTCTAAAAAACATTTAAGTAGAAGTATCACTTCTTTTTCTTCCTGTATTATATTATTAATATTTCCTATTCTATATCGCTTATTATTATTTATTTTTGTTGAAAATTCAGTTATACTCTCAAAAGATTATGTGGAGTGGAAATTTTGCCTGAAATTTGATCATTTTTTGTAGAAAATTCGGTCTTATTTGGCACATTCTGATGTTTTTGTGAATATCACCTATCCAAGGGGGTAAAAATCAACCCCCTACTTTTTTTTTGGCTAAATCTTGTTAGAGCTCATTTAAAACTAGCCATGCTAAGTGAAAATAAACATCACTTAAATTAATTACGTTTGGTTTCGAGATGAGCTATACCGGGTGTCAACGCATCTATTAGACAAGTCATAATTTCTAGAGTATTATGTGTATCAAAATGAGAATTGGTACAGGTAAATGTTATGTGAAGAGGAGAGTTTTCGCATATTTTCCACTTTCCGGTCACTTCCGGTTTCACCGGAAATGGCCCCGGTTTTGAATTTTTAAATGGAACACCCTATATATTTTAACATTTTTGGATTTCTGAGACAATTCTAGATCAGAATGTGACATTTTAAAAAGTTTTTACGTCTACTTCATTTTTTTAGAGCCACTTTTAAAATTGCATCTAGGTGGCCATGATCGGACGCAAACTAATCTAAGGGCCTTAGGTGATGTCAAAAAAATACAATCGCAAAGTTTTAGTTACTAGTATGAAAGACAGGAATAAGACAGGTTGACAAAATTACGTTTTCATTTCTAACTATTAATTTTCAAATGGCGACCCCTTTTTGACAACTAGTTTTCGAAAAAAGCATTCTTTGACGAATCTAACGGTACTAATTTATTTGCGATTGGATTAGACATAAGAACAGAAATTAAATATTAAGCAAAATACTGGATAATTTATTTACTTATGACAAGTGCGCCATAGACAGCCATGATGCATAATAATTTGCAACTGTTTTTATCAAGTCTTCTTTGGAAAACAAAGCACTCACTTAAGTAGATAATGACAGTGACATACGCTCTAAGAACAGACGTAAAAGTTTTTTTCACTTCGAGTATATATTATTTTAACGAAAATTTAAACTAAACTTAACGAAAATTAAGAAACTTTTACGTCTGTTCTTAGAGCGTATGTCACTGTCATTATCTACTAAAGTGAGTGCTTTGTTTTCCAAAGAAGACTTGATAAAAACAGTTGCAAATTATTATGCATCATGGCTGTCCATGGCGCATTTGTCATAAGTAAATAAATTATCCAGTATTTTGCTTAGTAATATTTAATTTCTGTTCTTATGTCTAATCCAATCGCAAATAAATTAGTACCGTTAGATTCGTCAAAGAATGCTTTTTTCGAAAAGTAGTTGTCAAAAAGGGGTCGCCATTTGAAAATTAATAGTTAGAAATGAAAACGTAATTTTGTCAACTTGTCTTATTCCTGTCTTTCATACTAGTAATTAAAACTTTGCAATTGTATTTTTTTGACATCACCTAAGGCCCTTAGATTAGTTTGCGTCCGATCATGGCCACCTAGATGCAATTTTAAAATGTCACATTCTGATCTAGAGTTGTCTCAGAAATCCAACAATGTTAAAATATACTGGGTGTTCCATTTAAAAATTCAAAACCGGGGCCATTTCCGGTGAAACCGGAAGTGGCCGGAAAGTGGAAATTATGCGAAAACTCTCCCCTTCACATACCATTTACCTGTACCAATTCTCATGTTGATACACATAATGCTCTAGAAGTTATGACTTGTCTAATAGATTCGTTGACACCCGGTATTTGGAATTTGTTAAAAAGTTTAATAAAAATTTTTCTCTATGTTGCAACATTTTTGCTGCTCACTGTACATTTTTTTTTTGAAAAGTGAAGAGAAAATATTTTGGTTTTAGAAAAAAAAACTTTTTTTGTAAAAGTTTTAAATATCCCAGTATACAGAGTAATTAAAAAAATCTAGGGGATGTAGATTTGGTGATCCTGTCGACCATTCACTTGTACCCCAGGAAAATTTGGTCTTTCATATAAGGTATCACAAGATATAGTTTTCCATTTCAAAAATAAAGTATGGGTTTACAAAAACACACTAGAAATGTGCTCGGTTATAAATCTAAACTGATTTTTCTGTAAAACTGTTGCCTTTTTGTTTTCACATTTATTCCAGTTGAAATTTCCACCTGGTATAAAAAAAAACTTTAGATATCATTGTATAGTGTCTTACCGACTGCTAAACCCTCCTGTAAAAAAATAGAAACAAATATATATTGGTATGATATACAGGGTGAGCCAAAAACATTGAAGAACGATAATTTTGGTGGGCCTAGTATAGTCTATGGCATTTTGTTGGTTGCGAATTTATAAATTATTTTGTTGGAGATTTTAAAAAGCTTAACGTGTTAACAAGGAGTACTTTCATCAGAGTAACAAGACCTTTTTATATTGTTGAACAAAAGCGTAAGATAAAACTGTCAAAACTCCTTAAAAATAAATTTTAATTATTCACCGAGATAAAATAAATTTTGATTTGGCTTGGAAGCAGCAGGTTCTAGATTCAAATCCCTGTAAAAGGATTTTTAAAATGTGCAATTATTCTCTGTTTGACGTTTCAGGCTTTTTGAAATGACTGCCAACAAAAACAAAACAAAACATATATTTAAAGAAGAGAAAATTATTTGTATCAAATAAAAAATTTATGTAGTTAGAGTAGCAGGGTAAATTTTTGTGTATAGTGTTTGTTTTAAAAATTTCTATAACACAAGGATTTAAAGCGGGCCATGCACGTTCCGTCTTGTCTCCCGAGACTTGTCTTAAGACATGCTCCCTCGTCCGTGAACACCTTTACCTCCATTTATTTGACTTGATGCACCGTCGTTTGTGTGTTTTGTGATGAGACAAACAGAATCGTGCGTGGCTCGCTTAAAATGTAAGCATTATTGAATACATATTTTTATTTTTTATCCGTAAGATAAGAAATTTATCAAATTTATCGTGTCAGTTATGGCTTGTTTCTTTGTTTTACCACTGACAATTATTACATTTTTGTTCGTTGAGTCATTTCTTCATCATTTCTTGTTAATACCATTTTTTTTAAGACCAAATTGTCAGGCAATCCTTCCAATTATACTTATTAGCAATTTTTTTTAATAAAACTGATTGAAAAATCTAAAAAAAAAAGATATATCGCCTGTTTTCTCGTTTGGGAGGGTTGGCACATGGTTTCGGTCCTTTAAATAAGTTGTTTATTTATTTATTATCGTTATGGCAAAAAACTCCCAAATATTTGTTTAAATTAAAAATCTTGCTATTATTTTGAAGACTCTCTATTATTGTTGCAAGTGATGCTGGTAATGCCGTTTTACACCGCGAAATAAAGTCCCCTTTCCGGGTTATCATTTCGATTAAAAAATAGATTTTTATTTAACGAGTGTGTAAAAAGTGTTTTTGTGACCATCCTGTATTTTTCAATTCATTGTAAAATTCCCGAGCTTGACATATTTAAGTTTCAACATAGTCACTATCTAAATTCAATGCTAGTCAAGATGTATAGTTCAAATTACTGTTTTCTGAATTAAGTGATTGTATTTAATAGGAAATAATGCATTAAGTGACTATATGAAACTTTTAAGTGTTCACAACCGTACTTTGTAATTTAAGAAGTCACAATTATTTCCCCTGTACTGAAACTATAAAATGTCAGAAAAGGGTAGGGAGATAACTTCACTTTTTCTCAATTAAAATTGCATTTTTTTTAGTATCCATGATCTCAAGAGTATTTCTCCTATTTTGCAATTCCGTTTCACTTTAAATTATGAAAATCCAAGGATTAAGCTGAAACGCATCCAATGGAAATTTCAATCAAGACCGTTTATTACGTGAAATTTTAATGGATATCGTTGCATTGGAACAAAATGCTACGGTAGAAATGAGGTCAAGGATTTTCAAAGTACCACTCCATTTTTGTTTAAATCACGACGTGACAAAATAAACCCTTTTCATTTAGAGTATTTTATATGTATATCAATATTTATCTATTAAAAGGTGTATCATGAGTATTTTGTAGTTTGAGAGGTCTACAAAGTCATAATTATCTCCCTCTACTGAAACTACATTATGTCAAAAAAGGGAGTTAACGATAACCTCACTTTTTTTCAATTAAAATTGCATTTTTTTATATTCATGATCTCAGAGAATGTCTGAATTTACAAGTATTTCTCTTGTGGATTTTGCAATTCAATTTAAGCCATGAAAAAGGATTGAGATGAAGCGCATCCAGTAGAAATTTCAATCGAGTCCGTTTATTACGTAGAATTTAAATAGATAGCATTGCATCAGATCGAAATGCTGCGGTAGAAACAAGGTCAATGATTTTCCAAGGAAAATGCTGCCGCTCCATTTTTGTTCAAATCGCGACGGGACAAAATAAACCCTTTTTAATCAGAATATTTTCTATATAAATCAATACTTATCTACTGAAAGACACAGCATGAATAATAAGTAATTTGTAATTTATAAGGTCTACAAAGTCATAGTTATCTTCCTCTACTGAAACAAAAATATGTTCAAAAATGGAGTGGGGATAACCTCACTTTTTCTCAATTAAAATTGCATTTTTTTACATGCTTGATCTCGGAAAATATTTAAATTAACAAGTATTTCTGTTTGTGTATTTTGGCAATTCATTTTAAACCACAAAAAGCAACGGATTAAGTTGAAACGCAGCCGATGGACACTTCAGTTGAGACAGTTTATTACGTAGAATTTAAATGGATTATGTTGCATCGGATCGAAATGCTGCGGTAGAAACAGGGTCAATGATTTTTTAAGATTATTTTATATAAATATCAATATTTATACAGTAAGACACATTATGAGTAATCAACGAATAATTTTCTAATAAAATGCAGTATTTTTTAAAGTTATTAGTCTTTAGGAATGCATAAAATCACTTGCGCACATACCTTATCTCTGCCCATAAACTTGTCTGTAGTTATGTTGATAAAGTTAAATCCCATAAATCAAACTATTCGCAAAAAATCGTTCTGAAAAATACATGGAAAATAGCCAGTTGTTTTTGTAAAAGAAAACCAGCAAACTTGTAATTTTCTTTGATAGAGAGTCTTTAAGATTATTTGTTTCACTTTATTATATGAAAGGAAAATGTGTTCTAAAAATTGTTATATAAAAACTCCAAAAGTGACCTTTTTCTTTTTGTTTTATTTTGTAAATATATCTCTTATAGTTAAATTTGTACAAAATATGGTTTATTTCTCTATAAATCGATGTCAAGACATTGCTTCTTTAGTAATGTGGTTGATATTATGCCTTCAAAATAAAGATATTTTCTATAACTCTGAAATTATTATTTTATTTTGATTCCCTCTCCCTCCCAAACAGCACAAATACGTCTTAAAGACGTCCATAAGACGTTTGATCTCAACATTCAGGACGTCTTATGGATGTCCATAACAGACGAACGACGTCCATAAGACGATGTATAGACGTCTTATGTTACAAAAGGTAACGTCTTTAAGACGTTTGCTTACAACGTCTTATGGACGTCCCTTCCCAACATTAAAACAACATATTCCACCAATAAAATTATGTACATTAAAAAGGGTCCATTTAATTTTTTTGTTTGTCTTGTTTACAAAGTCAAACCGTAATTATTCAAAAATCCAAGAAATAACTTTAATTAAGAAAAAATCAAGAGCAAAATATACACTACCATTTTAAATAACTACAAGTTCCACAAGAATAATTTGCTTTAAAAAATATGTTCAACATAATCTCTTTATACAAAAAAATACATAATTAAGCTTAATGTAAACTTTTTCTAATTTGAAATTGAGGAAGTGAGGTAGAAGAGCAAATATTTTCAGAACTACTACTGTTCGAACTATAAGTGAACCTATCAAATTTAAGCCTTAGTTTATTCCTTCGATATAATAACTCTAAAAGGTAGACTATCAACAAAATAAAAGTTTATTGAAATAAAAAGTACACAAATCTTTAAATAGTTTTAAAAACAAGAATTTTTATTTAGTCGATTAACAAATCTGGTCTGATGCCTTTTTCAGCCATGTTTGGATTGAAATTTCCTCATTCTTCCGACTTTTTGTCAGTCCTGTTGTCTCTATAAATCCTAATAACAAACTGATTTTAATTTTATAGGATAAAGTTTATCATTTGTGGGAGTAAATTTTTTGATATTTTTGCGAATTTTTATAATTGTCCTCTACTATAGAATCGTGACTTATGCTAATATCAAGGTTAATATGTATAATGAAAGACAGAACTTACTCATAATAAGTCTCGTTAAGTTGGAATCGTAGAACTTTCTTTTTCCTTTTCGTACTAATCAACTGTACATGGTAATTTTACAAACTCGCTTTACAAAGTCATAAATGCTCCCTACTCCCAGTTTTGAAATTTCTAGAACCTTAACAAAACTCTATTTTCTATGTTCTTTAAATATCAACCAATCATCAGGAACAAAATAAATCGTACAGGTTTCATTAGTGGAGCACTCCATAAACAAACATTTCGCCTTCCACTTCATTAGTAATATTTCTTGTAATATTTAGGACCGGGTCTGGATGAGCTGTGCAAGCCTTTTTCGCACACATAATATTTTTGAAGATTTCATTTCATACTTCTAATAACATACAGTTACTACAAAAATATAAGCGGTAAAGCATTCGAGAATTTCCTGTAACACAACCTATAAATAACGTTGCTGTTTTTCCTAAGTACATATGATTCTCGATCTTACCTTAAGTATTACATAGGCACGAATAAAAACGATTTTCAGAGGCACATAGATAAATCAATTATTTTAATAAAATTCTTTCAAAAGCTAAATTTTCACAGTCGGCACCCCAACAACATTAAAAATGAATAACGACATGACGAAACACAAATACTAAACTGAAAAATGACAGTTGACACTGTACATATAAAATGTAGTATGTAGACTTTTAAAAGATATCTTAAAGACGTTGTATATAGACGTCTTATGGACGTCTTTAAAACAACGTCTATAAGACGCCTTATTTATGTCTTAAGACGTTCAGACAATCTGGATTTAAAAATGACGTCTATAAGCCGTCTAGTGCTGTGTGGGTTTAAAGGTACTGCAATAGTTAAACGTAGCTTTTCATATAACATTGCCAAATTTTACAATTCTTTGCCCGATAAATTAAAAGGGCTTTCACAATCTGCTTTTAAAATAAATTATATTAAAATTGTAATGAGTAAGCGCTGATCATCTCTTCTGTATCTGCCTTATTTTTTCTGTTTTTGTATAACAACTTTTTTTGGGTTCCTTATCATCTTCACCTAACTTGAGCCATATATTTAGTATAAATTAATTCATGGGTTGAGTATGATCAGGGAGGCACACCAGGATGCCTCATCTGAACTTCGCCTTTTTCTAAATATTGTTAATTTTTTTTAATTAGTCTCATGTAATATGTAGTTGAATATTTAGAAATAAAGACATTTATTATTATTAGACTTTCTCGGACATAAACAGTAAAAACACAACATTGCCAAATCACACATTAGTTACGACCAGCTAATTTAAATGAGTCGAAGAATGTTTGGTATTTAATTATTTTTTTATAATATTTTCTATTTCAATGACTGCAAACAACTTATTTTTATTTATATTTTTTTATCAGTATTTTAATTTTTCAAATTATGGGCACTAAGTAATCCCTTAGCAAATATTGTTAATGAAAGTTTTGCCACACAGATCTTTCCCACTAATCTCAAGACAGCCAAAGTGATTCCTATATTTAAAAAAGGGGATCGCCAGTGTATCAAAAATTACAAACCAATCTCCCTGCTTCCAGCAGTGTCGAAGGTCTTTGAAAAAGTTATATATACTAGAATATTTGAACATCTAAACAGACTCAATATCCTGAGTAAAAATCAGCTCGGCTTTAGACCTAATAAATCTACTGAAATGGCAATATTCAACACAATTTCCTATATAAATGAAAGAATTGACACAAATGATAAAGTGGCAGGCCTATATTTTGATTTGTCTAAGGCCTTTGACACTGTGGATCATAACTTGCTTTTGACAAAGCTTGGTGCGTATGGGGTCAGAGGTGTTGCTGCCAGTTTGCTGCAATCCTACTTATCGGATAGGCAGCAGACAGTCTGCTTTGTTAAAAATAATCATCATTACTTTTCAGATAGAACTAAGTTGTTGCAGGTGGTACCTCAGGGCTCCATTCTGGGACCCATATTATTCTTAATATATGTAAACAATCTGGGGGATGGATTGGTCGCGGATAGCGTTTGCCAGTTTGCTGATGACACATCAGTGATTCTGGCGGACACTTTTATGGCGGGACTGTCTCGAAAGTGCACAAACTCTGCATTGAAAATGCAATAGTGGTGTTCTGATAACGGCCTCACTCTAAACGTAGATAAAACTGGCCTCATTATTTTTGAAAGCATGCAACAAGGTCTGAGTCACTGCTTGTGTGGCTTGGGGGTAGATCTATACCTACTTTGGAACAGGTTAAGTTCTTGGGTGTTCACTTGGACCCCTCTTTAAACTGGGAACATCATATCTCAGCTATTGGGGCTGGGCTTAGCAGTTTGTGTGGTCTAGTCCGAAGACTTCCTGACGTCACCACTGCAGAGACTGTTAGGCTCTTCTACCTTGGGCAAATACAATCTCTTATCTCTTATGGTATTTCCTTTTGGGGATCATCAAGAAAGGCTATTAATATATTTAAAATTCAAAAACGCATAATAAGATGCATCTTCCACCTACATCCAAGAGCTTCATGTCGACCATTTTTTACTCAGTTTAAGTTGCTTACTGTCCCTTCATTATACTTTAGATCTTTAGTCATGTTTGTCAGAAGGAATACGGAATTATTTCCGCTGAATAGACAGCTTTATGGGGGAAACATGGTTATGACTACCAGAGGGGCGAATGACCTAAAGGTACCTTTACATAACTCCACCTTCTATGAGAGGGGACCATACTATATGGCGATTAAAGCCGTAAGGATGTTGCCAAGAGAAATCTGGCTTACCGAGTCGATTAATTGCTTTAAGAGACGCGTAAATGAATGGCTGTCTGATAGGTGCTTTTACTCTTTCAATTTTAATGAACAGTTTTTGGTAATGTCAATATTTTTAACTTAATATTTTTTGTTTAGTGGGTTTTTTTTCTCATGCATTTGTTTTGTGTGTAAAAATTTTATTACTTTTAAATTGGAATATCTTATTTTACAAACTGTAAAACTTTGTTCAGTTTAAACTGACTCTCTTATTACTACTTTTTTAAATTATCTTGTATCTGTCTTTTTCCCCTTTTGTTTTCTTTTGTGTATAGTTCCTATCGAAATGTCGATTAGTTTTTATATTAATTGTAGTTAGATCAATATATTTACAATTCTTAATGTTAAACATTTCTCCCTCTGACGTTGCTTTGTTATGTGATCATAATTTTGTTGGCAAATAAAGGATATTATTATTATCTGATTTACAAGCCAAACGGCTTGGCACTCCCTCCAGGGATTATTCACTCATACCAGACATACAAAGACACCAAAAGTATGAAGCTCTGTGGGAACCTTTCCATGTTATCAGGTCCTAGGTGACGTTATCTGCTCTATTTCCTACGAACTTTCGGACGGTTCGCGCGGTTGCTAGAAGAATTGCTTCCTGCATCGGCTTATACTGATGCTCACTAAGGCCCAGTCCCTTGATGTTCTGCAGGAGGTTCTTTGGTATCACTCCAGTTGTTGACAGTATTATGGGAATCGTTTCGACGCTGTTCATTGCTCATTTTCTTCGGATTTGCACCTCCAAATCTCTGTATTTGGCGATCTTCTCGTTGTATTTTGACCTTAGGTTGTTGTTGTTAGGTTACCTTATTATTATTATTATTACACTTCGTTTGATTCACGCGATAGCGAATGGACTTCTTTAAAAAGAAAAACACCAATTTTTTTTAACAATTAGATATATTTTGACTAGTAAATGTCCATAACAACTAACAGTTATAGGTACATCTTCATTAAGCAGGGGCGGCTCGTTGGAACAATATACAATTTTCTAATTAATTTTTTCTCTCTGCGTAATGAACGCAAAATAGCAAATATATTTTTTTACCAAAACTTATCGGTAGAAAATGTCATTTTACGCATCGTTGCCCTCACGACCCGCCACCGGCATTAAGTTCTGTACAATAATATTGGCACATAACAATAATCAATTATTGTTTGCAACAAAATTAGATGTTTCAGACTTTTTTAAATAAAACTTATAAAGTAAATTTTTTTCTCTTACAGAGTAAAGCTAAAATTTAAACATACAATCAGTAAAAACTTGTATATATTTGTTAAATAATTTTTTTCCTCGTTGAAAATGTCGAATTTAAACTTATACCAAGAAACATACGGACTATTATTTGAAACTTTAATAGATAATTCATCTTGAACCTAGCCACTAACTAACCATCGTTATTAACAGTCTAAACTTCGGTTAAATCCTAATCTCCACTTGTGAAACAGGCCCTATACAATATAGAGGGACAACATCAGGAAACTTAGGGAAATGATTCTAAGTTTCCTGATGTATTTATCGGACACACTGTGAACTAGAAAAATAAGTTTATATTAAAAAAAAGTACAGAACCTCTTCAAACACAAAGATGCTTTCTAGATTTATTATTAGTCCTTATTTCTTGGTAAAAAGTCAACTCGCGGTATTTTCAATGAGGAAAAAAGTCAGTTCATAAAAAAAGTCTTGATAATAATTTAAAATTACAACAGATCACAAAATTTCTCGTTCCAAGAACGGAAGGCATCGGGTGAATAAAATCATAGACTTATACAAATGACAGATACCAGAGTATCACTTGTTTTGTCTTCATTTATTTTTGTTATACTACGTTTCAATAACAAACATATTCGTTGACGTGACATCAAATCCAATCAGATAAAATATGATGTTATATTGAACAAATCAAAAGTGGGATTGGAGAAGAGAGCGAATATAGACGCATTTGGAGTTACGAGATACAAATATCAAAACTACTTTTCTCAGTTGATGACTTTTAAAACCATAAACATATACTAAGCTCACCTTGATCAGAATTTGGATGACAATAATGACATACCAGAATATAACTCATTTATTTGCATTACACTATGTTTCCATAACATATATATATCGGGGGTACCTCAGGGCTCAAATTTGGGGCCTCTTGTGTTTTTAATTTTTATAAACGATATCGCTGAATCAATTGATGTTGAATTCCTACTATTTGCTGATGATTTGAAAATGTACATCCAAGTTCAGTCGAAGGAGGATTGTGATAGATTGCAAAATAGTGTTAGTGCAGTCCAGAGGTGGTGTATGAATAATCAATTGTTATTGAATGTGAGCAAATGTTCAGTGATGTCTATAACTCGTAAAATATCTCCAATTCTATATAGTTATCAAATAAATAATGACCTACTTAAAAGAGTTGATGCAGCTAAGGATTTGGGTGTTGTATTGGATTCTAAACTTAACTTTAACCTTCATTATAGCAGAATAGTATCTGAAGCTAATCAAATGATGGGTTTAATTATTAGAAACTGTAGATCATTTAAGAATATTGACAGCCTAAAATTATTGTTCATAGCACTAGTAAGAAGTAAACTTGAATAATGTTCACTTGTTTGGGCTCCAATTTATAATAAATATGTTTTGGCTATGGAGAACGTTCAGCGCAAGTTTATGAAGTATTTGTGGTTGAAAACTCAGGGAGTGTACCCACCGGTCGGGATAGACAATCAACTGTTGCTGGATAAATTTAGTTTGCAAAGTCTTGAAATGAGACGTAACTTACATTCAGTTTTATTTTTATACAAGCTAGTCAACGGTCAGATTGTTTGTCCTCAGCTTTTGGGCGAGCTAAATTTTAATGTGCCACGATTGACGAGCAGGCATGGTGTATACTTTCATTTAAGGATACCTAGGACTAATGTATATTGTATGTCGCCAATATATCGAATATGTTCTGTGTTTAATAGGGTGTCGCAATCGTGTGATCTGAGTATGAGTTATACCCAGTTTTTACGTTCCTGTTCAGTATTATTGTAGTTCTGGGACTGCTATTGTGATATTATGATATTATTTTTGTTACTTTGTAATAGATGTTTTTTTTTGTTTGTTATATTTTATTACGGCCCAATTAATTATGGTTGTTGGGCTTTGATGTTTATAAATAAAAAATAAAATAAATAAAATATATTACAATTAATCTTGACTGGTTGAACATGATATCGAACCCCATCAGAAAAGATATGATGTCATATGGAACAAAACAAAATTGGGGTTAGAGAAGGGTGTGAATGTAGATGCATCTGGAGTTACAGATACAAATATTAAAACTACTTTTCTTGGTTGATGACTATAAAATCATCAACTTATACTAGGTTCGTCTTTAACATGTCAAAGTTTGGATGACTGTAATGACACATGCCAGAATATAACTTGCGTTGTCTTCATTTGTTTTTAATGTACTACGTTTCAATAACATAAATATGTTACAAAACAATCTTGATTGGTTAAACATGATATCGAACCCTATCAGAGAAGATATGATATCATATTGAAAAAATCCAAATTGGAGTCAGAAAAGGGTGAGAATATAGATGCATTTGAAGTTACAACATACATAAATTTATACTAAGCTCGACTTTTTCATGTCAAAGTGTGAATGACAGTAATGATGGGTACCAGAATATAACTTGTGTGGTCTTCATTTAATAACATATATATGTTACAAAACAAATCTGACTGGTTGAACATAATATCAAACCTGATCAGAGACGATATATCATATTTAACAAATCAAACTTGAGGTTAGAAAAGAATGTGAATATAGATGCATTCGGACTTACGAGATAGAAATATCAAAACTACTTTTCTCAATTGATGCTTTTTAAAATCATAAATTTCTCCTGAACTCGGCTTTGTTATGTCAGATTTTGGATAACAGTAATGACATGTGCCAAAATATAACTTGCTTGTCTTGATAACACATATATGTTACATGGTTGAACATGATATCGAATCCAATCAAAGAAAATACAATGTTGTATTGAACAAATTAAAATTTGAGTTGGAAAAGAGAGGGTAAACATAGATGCATTTGATTGATTTTGGATAACAGTAATGACATATGCCAAAATATAACTTGCTTGTCTTGATAACACATATATGTTACATGGTTGAACATGATATCGAATCCAATCAAAGAAAATACAATGTTGTATTGAACAAATTAAAATTGGAGTTGGAAAAGAGAGGGTAAACATAGATGCATTTGATTGATTTTGAATAACAGTAATGACATATGCCAAAATATAACTTGCTTGTCTTGATAACACATATATGTTACATGGTTGAACATGATATCGAATCCAATCAAAAAAAATACAATGTTGTATTGAACAAATTAAAATTGGAGTTGGAAAAGAGAGAGTGAATATAGATGCATTTGAAATTACCAAATAAAAGATCAAAACTACTTTTCTCAGTTGATAACTTTTAAAATCAAAAACTTCTACTAAGCTCAGCTTTATCATAACAGAGTTTGGATAACAGTAATGACATATACTAAAATATAACTTGCATTGTCTTCATTTATTCTAGTTAGACTACGTTTTGATAACATATATGTTGCAAAACAATTTTGATTGGTTGAACATAATATCGAACCCAATAAGAGAAGATATGATGTCATACTGAACATATCAGTGAGGTTAGAGAAGGATGCGAATATAGATGCATTTGGAATTACAAAATATACATATTAAATCTACTTTTCTTAGTTGATTAATTTTACAATTTTATTAACTTGATATTAAGAAGTAACATTTATCAAGTCAGTATCTCAAAATGAGACAACATTCGTTTCATCTCATATTGACATTCAATATTGAATTTGATCTCACACTGTCATACTGAATTGGTAAATTTTATTTCTTAACATCACATTAATAAAATTGTAAGTCACCAATTCTCTGATTGGGTTAGATATCATGTTCAAAATTAATATTTAAGAAAGTGGCAGATGTTATCTGTAGCGATTAAAAGTTTATTAGGTCCTGACTACACCTAGCATTATCTTTTATATTCGCATCCTTCTCTAACCCTCTGACATTCCTATAAATCGAGTTCTTCGGATTGAGAATCAGCGTTAATCGCGAACAAACCCTAAATATATTGATAAAAAAAAGCTACCAGAAAATGACGGATGTCTTCTATGATTACAAGTTAATTTGACCCAAATTATCCATAGCATTGTCATTTACATACGCGTGCTTCTCTAACTGAAATACGTCCTTGAAAGCCGAAGCGTTCTTTCGTATTTTAATCCCGAACAAAATGCTGTCCGCCATAATTAAAGTGTATTTGATCCGAACTCCAAACTATAGCTATCATTGTCTTAATATATGTTTACGATTCAAGTGGAAGAAAGACAAAATGGTTATCTTACTTTACGCCTTATCCAAACCGAAGCCTTCATTTCTTGACACGACGTATACTAAAAAAAAGACGATGCCTATTAAAAACTTAACCTTAAAAAATCACAATGTCGCTTTTTTCAAACTTGGATGCCGTTTTCTTTCAGAGTATTCAGAATCTGACGGCTGATATGTTTGATATCCGGATGGGATGTCCCGAAATTTATTAGGTCGTGCAGCAGCGTGTGCCCCCTCTCTTCGTAGAGCATGTGGCAATATCTGTTAGCTACAATTGGAAAACAAAACATTCAAATGCGTAAAAATTAAAAAAAAAAATCAAGTGTAGCCAAATTGACCAGTTAAAAAACTGAAGCACTCACGATTTTTTGTACAGACATGATGGATCGCCCACACTGCCCACAGTTGTACTTGATAGTCCATGTCCACCCGTAAAAGTGGGAAAAATGGTTTAAAGCTTCTATAGGCCACCATTTCGCTTTCCGGAACCTTCCATTGGGTCACAGCCTGAGCTAGGCCTTCCAACATATCAGATCTTGCATGACTTGTCACCTGAAACGCATTCTTGTGGAAACTATTTTACTACCAACATTGACAAAACGTCAAAAAATAATTACAAAAAAAGATGGGAAAACAAAATAGATTGAGTTTATTCAAATCAAGCAAAAAGTGAAAGAACTTACGGGCACACAAAAACGCAAACAACCCAACACATTATACAGGGTGATTCAAAAATCGATCACGAAACTTAAGGGGGTGATTCTACTTGACAAAATAAGGGTAGAGCTTCATATAATTTTTTTTCAAAATGTCATTCGTTTTCGAGTTACAAGCCGTCCAAGTTCAAGTTTTTATTTTTTGTTTTTTGAATTACTCGCTTACAGGAAAACCGATTTGACTAATATTTGAAAGATAGGCTAAGTCTTCTGCGCTTCATCATTTTAGTAACAATTCACATTGATTGTTTGCCGCTAGAGGGCACTTTACCTACATTGAAAATTGTTTTTTTGTCATAATTTTTTAGTGTTGACAGCTACAGTAGTTTTTGGCATAATTTCTGAAAGACTGATGCCAGGCCTTTAAAAAAGGTGTTCTTTATTTACATCGCTAAACCCAACGGTTTAGACGTAAATCACCCTTAAAAATTAAGTGGTAAATTTACTTTTCTCATTTCATTACCACCAGCTACCAGGTAAATAGCTATCAAAGTATGCTAGAGCTGTCAGTTTAACATCAAATAAATTCGCTTTTTAAACTATTTAATTTATAATCTTAAAATAACTAATAATGGCTAATCAGTAAATATTCATATTATGGATTATTGCGATATACATTTAATTGATAAAAATTAATGAAACAGTACTAAACAAACTAAAAAAGATTCTCAAAATGTCCCCCATTTTCTTCCATACATTTCCTAACACTCTTCAAAAAATGTCGCCTAACTCGATGAAAAATTCCTGGTGTTTCTTTAATAATTTGGCACTTTTCGATTATCCTGAAGCGAAGATCCTCGACGTTGATTACTGGAATATCGTACACCAATTGTTTCAAATGACCCCAAAAGAAAAAATCCATAGGATTAAGGTCTGGTGACCTCGCTGCCCATGCCAATGGTCCACTTCGTCCTATCCATCGCTCAGGATACGTTGCATTCAAATACTGTCGGACACGTATACTAAAGTGAGGCGGAGCTCCGTCTTGGAGGATCCACATGTTGGCCCTTACTTCCAATGGCACATCTTCCAGATACAATGGGAGACGATTTTGGATAAAATCTAAGTATACGTCACCAGTTAATGGGCCATCAAAGAAATGAGGACCAATAAGGTAATCTCCTATTATCCCTGCCCACACATTTAGTGAAAATCTACGCTGATGTTTCGTTTCTACCACATTGTTTGGGTTCTCGTAAGCAAATGTGTGGATGTTGTGTAGATTTGTTATGCCATCACGAGTGAAACCAGCTTCGTCAGTGAATAATATGATGCCAATTAATCGATTATCGTGTTCATACTTAGCTAGGATCTGATTGCACATTTCCAACCGTCTCGGCCGATCATCGTCATAAAGAGCCTGCACCTTTTTTGAATGAAACGGGTAGAGTTGTTCTTCTCTTAGTATCCTCCATGAACTAGCCTGACAGAGCCGCACTTCATTCTCAATTTTTCTAGTACTAATACCTGGATTATCTTCAATAATTTCAAGCACTCTTTCTTCTTGTTGCACGTTTCTAGCAGTTCTAGGTCTTCCCCTATTTCCATTATAACTTTTAAAGGAACCACATTCCGCAAGCCTCCTGTGCACACTGGAAAATGTTTGAGCATGAGGGATATTTCTTTCCGGATAACTCTCCATATAATATCTTCTTGCCAACTCTGCATTACCATTTGCTTTTCCATAACAAAAATGGATATCACAATATTCGATATTTCAATATTGGTGATTAGCCATTATTAGTTATTTTAAGATTATAAATTAAATAGTTTAAAAAGCGAATTTATTTGATGTTAAACTGACAGCTCTAGCATACTTTGATAGCTATTTACCTGGTAGCTGGTGGTAATGAAATGAGAAAAGTAAATTTACCACTTAATTTTTAAGGGTGATTTACGTCTAAACCGTTGGGTTTAGCGATGTAAATAAAGAACACCTTTTTTAAAGGCCTGGCATCAGTCTTTCAGAAATTATGCCAAAAACTACTGTAGCTGTCAACACTAAAAAATTATGACAAAAAAACAATTTTCAATGTAGGTAAAGTGCCCTCTAGCGGCAAACAATCAATGTGAATTGTTACTAAAATGATGAAGCGCAGAAGACTTAGCCTATCTTTCAAATATTAGTCAAATCGGTTTTCCTGTAAGCGAGTAATTCAAAAAACAAAAAATAAAAACTTGAACTTGGACGGCTTGTAACTCGAAAACGAATGACATTTTGAAAAAAAATTATATGAAGCTCTACCCTTATTTTGTCAAGTAGAATCACCCCCTTAAGTTTCGTGATCGATTTTTGAATCACCCTGTATAACACAAACGGAACAATAATAACAGAACTGGAAGAAAAATTGGAGGTGTGGAGGAACTATGTTAATGAACTTTTTACAGATGAAAGACATATAACCAAAGAGGAAGTAATGTATGCACTAAGAAGAATGAGGGATGGAAAGGCTCCGGGTCCAGACGAACTACCGATGGAAGTCCTCAAGCTCATAGAGGAAGAGTCGATTTATGCATTGGTGGAGCTTTATAATCATATCTACAAAACAGGAATAATACCACAGGAATGGCTTTTATCCACATTTGTAACTATTCCAAAAAAGGGAAAAGCAAAACAATGCACCGACTATCGCACAATAAGCCTGATGAATCACATACTGAAAACATTTCTAAAAGTTATACACACTAGAATACAGAAAAAACTGGAAATAGATATTAGCGATACCCAATTTGGATTTCGAAATGGACTCGGAACGAGAGAAGCGTTATTTGCACTGAATATCATGTCTCAAAGATACCTTGATATAAATCAGGATGTACAGGGTGAGTCACCGATTGGATGAAGTAGGTTTGTGCCTTTTCGGTGAAATTTACAAAGAAACTATATTTATTGTTTGATACAGTTTATTTTTACGCAGATTTTAAAAATATTTAGGACTCTACAGGGTGAGCCAAAAAACTAGGACAGCATAAAGTTGTCTTTTTTTAAATAGAACACCCTATATACGAATCGTATTTTCGATTTAGCTTATAATTTTAAATCTTTTTTATTAAGGGTTTACTATAACAAAACTTTATTGTTTCTGAGATAATTAAGTTTAAAGAAAAAAAGTCACATTTTCAAGCATCAATTCAATCCTAAATAACGTTTTCAATTTTGTGACAAATATATTCAAATTTGGAATTTAGCAAGGCCAAGGACATGTTAACATAATTTTTACCTAATATTTGCAATAAAAGCTACAGGGTGATGAACACATCGGCTCAAATTTGAACAAGTTTAAATGAATAAATATCTTTTTTTTTAAATAGTACACCCTGTATATTTTCATGTTATTTAATAGAGTAATAAAAACTCTAAAAGTTTTGTTCAATATATCCTATACCTATTTATAATAGTTTTTGAGATATTTCAGTTTTTCTTATTTTCCATACTTTTTTACAGAAATAGTCTTCATTATCATAGTAGCCATGGCAAAAACAATGTAAAAGAACATTTTTCTGTGTGTCAAATTTATAACCGCAATCGCTTCTTTTGTTTTTTATGTAGTGTAGTTTGGTTTTTTTTGCATTCATCTTATATTGTAAAATGAATTTTCCAAAGAATAAGTTAATAGATATGATTTATACAATAGGAGAGGCTCAAAAAAATTGCCTTCTTGCTCAAAGAATTTACAAAATGAAGTATCCTGATCGACGCCAGCCTAATATCCATACTTTTCAAAACTTAATGCAAAGATTTGATTCCTCTGGTAGTGTTGATTATCCAAAACGTAAAGTGGTCAACAAACCAGTAACTAATGAAGAAAAAGAACTACAAGTATTGTTAAATGTTCAGGAAAATCCTTATATTGGTAGCCGTCAGTTAGCAGCATTATGTGAAACATCACAATCCACCGCTAATCGTACTACCAAGAAATATAGGTATCATCCATATCACATGGAATTACACCAAGAATTGCATGGACAGGATTTTGAAAGTCGTGTAAACTTTTGTCGTACAATAAATGCGGAGATTCAATTAAATCCAAATTTATTATGCAAGGTAATGTTTAGTGATGAAGCTACTTTTAGAAGTAACGGTGCCGTAAATAGATGCAACATGCATTATTATGCCACAGAAAACCCATTTAGGATTAGAGAGGTGCAACATCAAAACCACTGGTCATTAAATGTTTGGTGTGGTATTCATCATAATCGAATTATTAGACCCCACTTTTTTAATGAACCACTAAATGGCCATAGTTACCTGAACTTTCTACAAGAAGAACTACCCCAACTGCTTCAAGGTCTCGATAGGGATGAGCTCGACAGTATGTGGTTCTAGCACGATGGTGCGCCTCCGCATTACCATCGTGAATTTCGTGCGTTTTTGGACCAACGATATCCGCAAAAATAAATTGGACGTGGGGGTTTCATTGAGTGGCCACCAAGGTCTTGCGACATCACCCCATTAGATTTCTTCCTATGGGGTTATATTAAAAATAAGGTGTATGTTAATCCACCAACAACAGTGGAAGATATGCGAAACAGGATTAGGGATACCTGTAGAACATTAACGCCACTAATTTTGTCCAGGGTCCGAGAAAATCTGCAAAAAAGACTAAATTTGTGTATTGCACAAGAGGGTCGTTTATTCGAACACTTATTAAAAAGAAATAATTAATCTCAGTATTTAATAGGTAATTTTTTTGTTTCAATTTAGTATAAAAGTAAATATGTATTTGCCTTGTCGTTATTGTTGCGTTAATTTTTTCGCATTATGTTCAATTAAACTATTGCCGTTGTAATATAATGTATTTCATCATATTTAGCCACATTCTGTTTGTTTCTGTAGTTTCTTTTTATTATTTTACATGGCTACTATGATAATCAAGACTATTTCTGTAAAAAAGTATGGAAAATAAGAAAAACTGAAATATCTCAAAAACTATTATAAATAGGTATAGGATATATTGAATAAAACTTTTAGGGTTTTTATTACTCTATTAAATAACATGAAAATATACAGGGTGTACCATTTAAAAAAAAAAGATATTTATTCATTTAAACTTGTTCAAATTTGAGCCGATGTGTTCAACACCCTGTAGTTTTTATTGCAAATATTAGGTAAAAATTATGCTAACTTGTCCTTGGCCTTGCTAAATTCCAAATTTGAATATATTTGTCACAAAATTGAAAACGTTATTTAGGATTGAATTGATGCTTGAAAATGTGACTTTTTTTCTTTAAACTTAATTATCTCAGAAACTATAAAGTTTTGTTATAGTAAACCCTTAATAAAAAAGATTTAAAATTATAAGCTAAATCGAAAATACGATTCGTATATAGGGTGTTCTATTTAAAAAAATACAACTTTATGCTGTCCTAGTTTTTTGGCTCATCCTGTAGAGTCCTAAATATTTTTAAAATCTGCGTAAAAATAAACTGTATCAAACAATAAATATAGTTTCTTTGTTAATTTCACTGAAAAGGCACAAACTTACTTCATCCAATCGTTGACTCACCCTGTATATATGTGCTTCATAGACTACAATAAGGCCTTTGACAAAGTGAGACATGATCACCTTATCAGTCTATTGACGGAAAAGAACCTCGATAAAAGAGACATCAGAATTATATGGAATATTTATTACAATCAGAAAGCAGTAGTGCGAGTGGAGCATGAGACGACTGAAGAAGTCGAAATAAAAAGAGGAGTGAGACAAGGGTGTATACTTTCACCGACCTTGTTCAATCTTTACTCTGAGCACTTATTGACCAATTCGTTGGTATTAAAATAAATGGAATTTTAATAAACAACCTCAGATACGCCGATGACACAGTACTTATCGCAGAAACACTCGAGGATCTCCAGACCTTAGTCAATAGAGTAGCAACAGTCAGTGAAGAATATGGACTGTCACTAAACATAAGAAAAACAAAATGCATGTTAATATCCAAATCAACCCAAAATGTCCCAGATATACGCATACAGGGTCAAAATATAGAACACGTCAGAAAATACAACTATTTAGGCACCGTCATCAATGAAAACAACGATAGCTCTGAAGAAATCAAAATCCGGATAGAGAAAGCAAGAGCCGTATTCACGAAAATGAAGAGTGTTCTGTGACCTGAGTCTTGAATTAAAGGTTCGTCTGGCAAGATGTTACGTACTGTCAGTTTTGTTTTATGGAATGGAGGCATGGACGCTTAAAAAGATCGATATTAACAAGTTGGAAGCCTTTGAATTGTGGATGTACCGCAGAATGTTGAGAATATCATGGATGGAGAAAATCACAAACGCTGAAGTACTGAGGAGAATGAATAAAGAAAAGGAGGTCATACTTACAATTAAAAAACGAAAATTACAATATCTGGGACACGTTACGAGAGGAGAAAGATATCAACTACTGAGAACTATTATGCAGGGAAAAATTATGTAGGAAGAAGACGAAACTCTTGGTTAAAAAATCTAAGAGAATGGTATAATTGCAGCAATAACCAGCTGTTTAGGTCAGCAGTCTCGAAAGTGCGTATAGCTCTGATGATCGCCAACCTTCGGAACGAAGACGGCACCTAAAGAAGAAGAAGAAATCAAGCATGCTGTGCAATGCGGTGTTGACACGTTTACATATTTTTCTTTTTTATTTGAATGTCGTCTATTTTATTAATAAAGTATAAAAAATGCAAGTACCTTCCATGCTTCGTCACCGTCCGAAGTCAAGTGAGCAATAATTCCAGCAGCAAAATAGCTTACATCTATATTTTCAGACTTGAGAAGGTGGAACAGCTCGTTCACGAGCGCGTCGTTAATAAGATTTTGGCGTAATCGTATTACTTCAGCGATGTTATTTAAAAGGCCTGAAATTAATAATATTTATGACGTGTGGACACGTGCTATTTTATTTGCGGGATAACTTACCTAAAACCTTCGTTTCAATTTGAGAATTATCCCTAAAAACTTTGAGCACATTGAGGAATAGGAGCGCGCCGTTTTGATCCAGGAACACGGTGCACGTGGCGGAACTTTCGTCAGTCAAATTCCAGAGGGCGCTGAGGGTGAACTTTAAGGTTATGTCCGACACCCGCGATTCCACTCTGCTCTGTACCATTGCGAGCAGTTTACGCATGTATACCGGGCGCGCGCCAAGTTCAGACGTTTCCTCTGTAGAAACCTGAAAATTAATTATTCGTGACTTAATTTTGGTAAGTAATAATAATAAAGTTACCTTGGAAGCTAATATGCTACATATTGCTACAGCCATCCTGTTCATATTGACGTCTTCAAAGCCACAGAGGGCGTCTAGGACCAGCCTGAAAAGCAATATTGAAAATACAAAAGTAATTTTGTTGAGACTTTTTATCCCACTACCCCACTTACCTAGCACACCTAAACCTGTCAAAATTGACTTCCTGCAAAATTCTATCGCTGCACAAGGTGAGCAGCGAATTCTTTTGCAACTGGAATTCGTCAGGAAACGTCTCCATAGCTATTAATGTTAGGTTAACCCCTTTACTTAGCGATTTCGGGTGGATATTCTTGCTGAGATCGCCTCTGGTCAAATTATAGAGGCAAGCTGTGGCTGCCATTTGAACGCCGAATCTATAAAGGAAAAATTATTATTAATGTACAGTAAGCAGCAGAAATTTATTTATTTATTTATTTATTTATTTATAAACATCAAAACCCAACAAAAATAATTAATAGGGCCGTAATAAAATATAACATTCTTCTTCTTCTTCTGGTGCCATGTGCAAAGCCGCACGTCGGCGATCAAATGTCCATTCCTCTTCTAAAGTTATAAGACGGCCAGGACACCCTCTTCGGCCTGTCTAAATATAGTTGCGGCGTCCGATATTCCACACCAGTCTCTTATATTTCGTAGCCAAGAATGTTGTTTTCTGCCCGGTCCCCGCTTTCCCTCTATTTTTCCTTGCAAAATCAACTTTGGTATGGAGTATCTGGATCCTCTCAACATATGTCCCAAGTAAGACACTTTACGCTGCTTTACCGTGTCCAGCAGTTGTCTTTCTACGCCACTCCTTCTTAAAACTTCTTCATTTGTGAGATGAGCAGTCCAGGGAATACGTAGCAGTCGACGAAGTGTCCATAGTTCGAAGGCTTCGATCCTATTCAGTGTTCTAACTTTAAGTGACCATGTTTCAACGCCATACAATACCATAGGCCATACATAACATTTCAAAACACGTATTCTGGTTTTTAGTGGTAAATGCCTGCAAAGAAGAAAATTCTTGATTTTAAAAAATGCTGTTTTTGCTCGGCCTATTCGTCCTTTCACTTCTTCATCACAATCCCACTTTTCATTTAAGGTAGCTCCGAGATATGTAAACTTCGCGACGCGTTCAATTATGTTCCCCTTGATACTGAGGGGAGTATTGCGTTGATGCCTACTAATCACCATCATTTTTGTCTTGGCAATATTAATTCGTAGCCCAAACTGTTCACCGGATTCGTTAATTTTATTCAATATTGCCTGAAGGTCTTCGATGTTATTGGCTAGTATTGTGGTATCGTCTGCGTAACGAATATTATTCATTGGTATGCCGTTAATTTTGATACCTCGTGTCTCTTCTTCCAAAGCTAGTTGAAAGATTTTCTCAACATAAATATTGAATAAAATAGGGGACAAAATACACCCCTGTCGGACTACTAGCTTGTATAAAAATAAAACTGAATGTAAGTTACGTCTCATTTCAAGACTTTGCAAACTAAATTTATCCAGCAACAGTCGATTGTCTATCCCGACCGGTGGGTACACTCCTTCAGTTTTCAACCACAAATACTTCACAAACTTGCGCTGAACGTTCTCCATAGCCAAAACATATTTATTATAAATTGGAGCCCAAACAAGTGAACAGTATTCAAGTTTACTTCTTACTAGTGCTATAAACAATAATTTTAGGCTTTCAATATTCTTAAATGATCTACAGTTTCTAATAATTAAACCCATCATTTGATTAGCTTCAGACACTATTCTGCTATAATGAAGTTAAGTTTAGAATCCAATACAACACCCAGATCCTTAGCTGCATCAACTCTTTTAAGTAGGTCATTATTTATTTGATAACTATATAGAATTGGAGATATTTTTCCAGTTATAGACATCACTGAACATTTGCTTACATTCAATAACAATTGATTACTCACACACCACCTCTGGACTGCACTAACACTATTTTGCAATCTATCACAATCCTCCTTCGACTGAACTTGGACGTACATTTTCAAATCATCAGCAAATAGTAGGAATTCAACATCAATTGATTCAGCGATATCGTTTATAAAAATTAAAAACAAGAGAGGCCCCAAATTTGAGCCCTGAGGTACCCCCGAAGAGACCGCAAAACACTTTGATTGAAAGCCATTATATTGGACATACTGAGATCTATTAAATAAATGATTTAAAAAACCGCACAAATTGATCAGTAAAACCAAACCTCGCAAGCTTTGCCAGAATCAAACTATGGCTCATCTTGTCAAAGGCTTTTGAGAAGTCGGTAAACACCACTTCGATCTGGCCGCCCGCATCCACAGCATCCGCTGTAAACTGTAGAAAAGACGCCAGATTAGTTGATGTTGACCTACCCCTCAAAAATCCATGCTGTTTTGTAGACAACAAATGTTCGACTTTGTTGATAATAAAGTTATACAGCAGCATCTCAAAGATCTTAGAAAAACCACATATCAGAGAGACAGGCCTGTAATTTTCCACTTCGGTTCTATTTTTGCTCTTAAATACGGAACATATTTTAGCTACCTTCCATCTCTTGGGATACACCAACTGCTTAAGAGAGACATTAAAAATTTTACATAGAGGAGCAGCTAAAATATTTATAGTGTCTTTAATAAGAAAACTTGGAAGAAAATCTGGCCCGCTAGACATTTTAGGTTTATGCCCTTTTGTAATTTTTATTATATCCTATTCCGTAAAGACCGAAACTGCAACTGTATTATTGCCCAAATCCCCCAGACTAACCTCTTCAGTAGACGATACTCCATTATAAACTCCCTTAAAATACTCGGCGAAAGCCTTAACAACATCATTAGGGTGATTGAAAGTTTTACCCTGATAAGACACTTTATCGGGAATAGCGCAGCAATTTTTTTCTGTTGAACATACCTCCAAAATGATTTGGGATCCTTTCCAATATCTCTCTCTATGCGCTCAATGTAACGCCGATATGAGGCCAATTATCATCTGATTGGTTCGCGCTCTCAGCAATTTAAATTTGTTAAAATAAATGACACTTTTCGTTTTTCTATACTGTCTAAAAACGCTATTCTTACGTTTCAAACTACGAAAATATCCGCGTCATACCATACAGGAAAAGAGCGACCCTTATTTTTGAAGAGTGACACGGATCTATCTAATATTTTATACAACATTTCATAAAACCGGTCGTAACACATGTTAACATCTGAGTACCGATCCAGCTCAGCCCAATCAGCGGACGCAAGGTCACCATAAAGAGCATTAAAATTCGCTTTTTTAAAATTGTAGTACTTAAATTTACTGCTACTATCCACGAGGAAACCCTTCCGCCGAATCGGGCCAAGCTCCAACTCAACCGCCAGCGATGGGTGATGAACATCCTCCAAGATCATTGGACCTTCATCCCTCCGCACAACACAATTAAAATTAGCAAATATTAAGTCTAAATATCTATTGTTGGCATTAACAATACTGTTGTATTGGTTTAGGGAGAAAAAATCCATAAAGTTGTAAGCCAACTCACTTTTAGGATCGTTACCATATCTATAATTGTCAAATTTAGGGATGTTAAAATCACCCATCACCAGAAGGTATGTAGCACTCACAGGGTGCAACATTTTTGCGGCTCATTGTATATTTCTTTTTATTTGCTATGCATAATACAAAAGCTAATAAATATTGATTGATTCCTACCTGCTAGAATGCGCTTCCATTACAGGCAGCACCAACTTGAAAATATCCGGTCTGGCTTCCGCAAAAGAACTAGTCAATTGGAACAGGTGGTATAACGCCTTCTGCACGTATTTTGATCGTTCCTTATAACACTGCAAGGTCACTTTTATTTGTTCCTCGTTTCCTAGGCCGGCTATTCGGAGATTTTGAAGATGCTCCAAGGAATTGGGGTCACAAAAGGTGGAATCGAAAGTTACCGAATTCAAAACTATGCCTGAAAATTGAGAACCACATTTTTTTTTAGTTTGAACTCAAAAAAAAACATTAATTATCAATAAATATGATCATATGAATTCTTACAATTCTTGTCAATATTGTGGAGGATAGTGATATAAAATCTAGTAAGGATTTTTTAGGTGTAAGTTTAAATTAGATAGTCAAAATACAACTAGGGTATGCAAAGGTCATAAAGAACATTTCAATAATGCCTTAGAAGTTAAATATAAGGCTTCATTTTTATTGCTTAATATGCAATCAATTCGTAATAAAGTAGACGAATTTTTGATATTTTTGGAAAATGAAGGCAAACCTAGTATTATATTTTTGACAGAGCACTGGTTAAAGTGTGATGAGTTGTGTTATGTTGAAGATTATTGTGTAGTCTCTAAATTCTGCCGCAAGCCAGATGGATATGGTGACATAATGATTTTAATAAACAAAACCTTTTACGAAAGATTTCCAGTGAATGATACTGAACGGTACAAGGATTTGCTCATTGAAAATGTATTTGAATTTAGCATCGTGTTTAATCAAAATTATAATATCTATCTCATATGTATTTACAGGCCACCTAGTGGTGACATAAAAACGTTTTTAAATAATCTTAAGGAGCTTTTATCAAAGTTTACTTTGAGTACTAAGCTAGTTTTGGCTGAAGACCTGAATATAGATTTTTTTTTCCGCTGGTTGGGAAGTACAAGAATTAAAGAATTTGCTTAGGTCTTTTAATCTGAGAATGCTTGTTCACGAGCCGACGCGTATCACTCAACACAGTGCTTCTTTGATAGACTATGTATGTGTAAACTTTGATTGCGATAATTTGGATTGTTATGTGACTCCCTCAAGCTTATCTGATCATGCAGCAGTACAAATTAGCTTTAATGTGGGTTCTAAGATGAGAAGCAGGGAGTTTAGGTACAGTAGAATTTATACTTCACAGAATTTTAATTGCTTCAGAGAACAGACCCTTCGAACTAATTGGTCTCAAATAATGAACCATAATGAACCGGTGCATGTCTTTTATACCACTCTGGTAAATATTTTTAATGCAAATTTTCCTTTGCGAAAAGTTAAATCTAAAGTTAAGAAACCTTGGATTACTGAAGGTTTAAAGATATCAGCTATGAACTTAAAATCATTGCATACAATAAGAAAATTATCTATATACAGGAGAGTTATAAAAGTGGCGAAAGAAACACATTACAGGTGTCAGATTGATCATTCTAAAAATAAAGCCAAGGAAAGCTGGAATATAGTCAACAGCTTAAGAGGAAAGGATAGTGTGGTGCAGGATCGGTTGGGCATGGACCTAAATGCCTTGAATAGCTTTTACTGTTCGGTGGCAACTGACATAACATCAGGGGTTGACGTACAGAAAGGCCCGTTAGATTTATTTAAAGGCATTTCTGTGGCCAATTCTTTTGTGTTGTTTGACACTGATGTAAACGAGCTAAAAAATATCATAGCAAAAGTAAAAAATAAAAACACATCTGGTTTGGATGAGATGTCGATCAAGGTTTTTGAAAATTTGCCTGACATTGCATTGCATTTCCTGTCTAGAGCTGTAAATCATTCTTTCTTAAATGGTATATTTCCATCATGTCTTAAAACAGCTACAGTAATACCAATATATAAGGGTGGAGATCGGAGTCAACCGACAAACTTTCGCCCAATATCTCTCCTGCCCACTCTTTCTAAAATAATTGAAAAACTGGTTAAAGGAAGAATAACAAATTTTCTTAGCCAACATAACATTCTGTCTGAATGTCAGTTTGGTTTTCAGACTTCCAAGAACACTACGGACGCAGTTTTTTCTTTTTTAGAGAAACTCTACATCAGTTTGAATGAGGGCGATTTCGCGGCTGCGGTCTTTTGTGACTTCTCAAAGGCGTTCGATTGTGTGAATCAGGAAGTACTTTTGAGTAAGCTCGAATTGTATGGTATTAGAGGAGTGGCATTAAATTGGTTTGCTTCCTATCTTTCGAATAGGCAGCAAATGGTTAAGTACGATGGAGAATTTTCCAGTGTCTCTTCTCTGAGTTGTGGCGTCCCACAAGGTTCTGTTCTTGGGCCCCTGCTCTTTCTTTTATATATAAATGACCTGACCAAAATTGATATCCGAGGAACATTTACATTGTTTGCAGATGACGCAACAATTTTATGGCATGGAAAGAATGACTGTGATTTGAAACATATTATCGAGTGTGACTTGATTAGAGTGAATGAATGGTGTGCTGCAAATTGTTTAAGTTTTAATTTTACTAAAACCAACGTGTTAAGTTTCAAATTTACCTGTGATAGTTTAATTTTAAATAATCATTTTATAGGGAATAAGCTAGTGACTAGATTTTTAGGTATACTTATTGACGATAAGTTGAAATTTACTGACCACATAATGGCATTAAATAAGAAGTTGGCTACCGGGTGTTATGCGGTACGAATAGTGTCAAGGGAACTAGATTCAAATGTGGCTAGAACAGTGTATTTTTCGTTGATTGAATCTCATTTGAGATACGGAATTGCATTTTGGGGATTCTGTAGTCGGTAGTTATTAAATTCGATTCTTGTCTTACAAAAGAGAGCAGTGCGTTATTTATTTAATGTAAAAATGAAGGAGCATTGTAGGCCTTTATTTATTCAAGGCAAAATATTAACAGTGATAGGCATTTTCATTTTAGAAATAGTGGAACTGATTCATAAAAAATATAAAAATGATTCAACTCCAAACCCATATAATACACGTAATAATGGCCTGCCATTGCCCATTCCCAGGACTACTCTCACTAAACAATCTCTTATTTTTGAGGGAATTAAAATATATAACAAAATTCCTCTAAAGTATAGAAATATTATGGACGATAAATTGCTTAGGAAAAAACTTAAGGGCTTTCTTGTGACACGACCATATTATTCACTGGAAGAATATTTTGCTGACCATTTTAGCAAGGTGTGTTTGTGCTTTCAAAATGTGTATAATGGTGTAATTTTATGGGTATTTTTGTCTTGTTTTACTTTATTTTATTTGACTGTAAACTTTTAAATTAATTTAGTAGACATTTATTTTATTTTAGGTACCTGTTTTGTTAATTATGGACTTTTGTTTATTTATACTGTTTATTTTAATTACTGACTTTAATCACGTGTTTATTGTTATCATTGATCTAAGTTTTTTTTTTAGTTTTTTATCGTCACAATTTCTTGTGTTGAATATGTTTTTGTTTATATTTATTTTTAACTTTTTGTTCTGCATAGTGCTTTGTTAACAAGATTGATTTCTTTACAACAATAAAGCTTATTATTATTATACATACCTAAAAACACTAACTTGGGATGACTCTCGATGAACTTCAACAACGAATCTTTAGGCACAAAGTCCATCCACCCGGATATGTCCAGAGAAACTAGGTTCGGTAATATTCCATCTCTCTCCAACAGGTCTATCACCGGGCAATTCAAGGTTACCTTTTGCATGTCGATTTTTTCGTTAAATAGACTTATATCGAGATATTTGAGTTGAGTGAGCTGCTCCAAAGTCGAGATGAGATGTTCACTGGCACTGCTTAGATCCTAAAAAATGGGCCTTTGCTGTTTAAAGTTTCTATTTACAAATCAATTTGTGCAGTATTTTATTACGAGGGCTTTAAGGCAGTTCACTCACGACAGTCATAGACAAAAGTATAGCCTTTAAGTAAGTACTAAAAGTTACAGATTCTCAAGCCTAAAGAATTTTGTTTTTATGCGAACTGTACCCAACATACGTGAACTTTCAATATACAGACACATTTTTATACAGTAATAACTTTAAATATAATAAATCTGGCAGCGCCGCAAATGTCTATATTGAATGGTCTATAGAGTAAACGTGTGTATAGTAACGTTCATATAGTGTGAGTCTTATACCTATACAGTTTATTATGTTGACATCCCAACACATTGAGAAAAGCAAAAAATAAAAAATTTCCGCCATGGTTCAGTCCAGAATTGAAGTCTCTGATTATTGAAAAAAAGAAAGTCCATAAACAATATAAAATTTCCAATTCCGATCCTGATTGCATTTTATTTTCAGACTTACGTAAGCTATGTGAGTGCATATACAGGGTGTCCAAGATAAGGATCCTAAGCATGGGGATCTCGGAAACAGTTGGAGATACAAGGTCGGTTAAATTAGAGAAAAGTTGCGCAATTTAGTGCTAAATTAAACGCAGTTGAAAAAATTTAAAAATTTCAAACACTTCCGGAGATTTCCGGAAAAAAACGAAATTTGGCAAAATCGTTTTTAATTTTTGCAGGCTTTATTTAAAGAGATATCAGAAAATAAAAGGTAGATTCTCATTGCCACTTTTTATTTTTTATAATTTGGTCTAAACAAAATTTAAATCCGACGTTTCGTTTCTGAGATACCATCATGAACTTTCATTTTTTATATGGAACAAAAAAAAGTATCCCATGTATTTGATAGCATTTTTTATTACATATTCAACGGTGTATCACACTTGCATATCAAGTGTGTAGTTCATTGGCTTTTATAAAACTGATATACCTGTCTCTCTCGCTCTCATGGAGCTCTTATGGAAAGTACTTGAACTACGTATTCGATATGCAAGGGTGATACACCGTTGAATTTGTAATAAAAAATGCTATCAAATACATGGGATACTTTTTTTTGTTCCATATAAAAAATGAAAGTTCATGATGGTATCTCAGAAACGAAACGTCAGATTTAAATTTTGTTTAGACCAAATTATAAAAAATAAAAAGTGGTAATGAGAAACTACCTTTTATTTTCTGATATTTCTTTAAATAAAGCCTGCAAAAATTATAAACGATTTTGCCAAATTTCGTTTTTTTCCGGAAATCTCCGGAAGTGTTTAAAATTTTTAAATTTTTTTAACTGCGTTTAATTTAGCACTAAATTGCGCAACTTTTCTCTAATTTAACCGACCTCGTATCTCCAACTGTTTCCGAGATCCCCATGCTTAGGATCCTTATCTTGGAAACCCTGTATAAATACAATTATCAAAACCATATATCTGGCATTGAAGACTCTATAAAGTCAGATAGTAGGTTTTTCTGGAGGTATGGTAATGCCAAGAATATGAAATTTTCTCTTCCTAGAAGTATGTCACATAATAATGTTAGAGCGGAAGACTCAACCGCAATAGCAGAGCTCTTCAGAGCTTTTTTCTCCACAGTCTACACGCATGAACATTGGGAGACCCGTACTTTTAATTACATGAAAACTGAAAACCTTAGTTCCCTTCAAGTTGAATCGGTGGACGTGTTTAATGCAATAGATCACTTGAACAGTAAATTAGGTACCGGACCCGACGGGATACCAGTCATATTTGTTAAGAATTGTCAGGGTGTTTTGTCTGCAGTGTTGGCTCAGATTTTTAATATCTCTTTATCAACGGATGTTTTCCCAAAAGTATGGAAAACTACTTACATTACGCCAATCCATAAGAATGGAGACAGAGCTAACGTCGAAAATTATCGTGGAATTTCGAAATTTTCACTATTTAGTAAGATTTTTGAGGGTATTGTTTACCAAAAGATGTGTCCTCTTTTTAGGCATGTGTTAGCAACTTCACAGCATGGCTTTATGGCAGGTCGATCGACTACTACTAATCTGCTTGTTTATGAACAGTACTTGGTGGAGGCTTTGGAGGGGAGGTGTCAAGTGGATGCTGTTTACACAGACTTCTCCAAGGCTTTCGACAAGGTTAACAATCAATTTCTTATTTACAAGCTGAAAGGCTTGGGCATCCATGGATCATTTCTACAATGGATAAATAGTTACCTGTCTGGTAGAGTACAGCAAGTAAAAATTAATAACTGTGAATCATCTGATGTATGTGTTACCTCTGGTGTTCCTCAGGGTGCTCATCTCGCTCCGCTCCTTTTTAACTGCTTTATTAACGATATTGAGGACATCATAACTTTCAGTAGATGTCTTCTTTATGCAGATGATTTAAAGATATTTCGGGTTGTTGCGAGTAGCACCGATTGCGAGGGCATTCAGCAGGATCTAGCTCGATTCTCTGAATGGTGTAAGTTAAATTTTATGCACCTCAATGTTAATAAATGCTCCATTATAAGTTTTTATCGTAAAAGGGATTGGATAACTTTTGATTACTTTCTTGATAATAACATGATTAATCGCGTTGAATATGTGAAGGATCTGGGTGTTACATTTGATCGGGCCCTTTGCTTCGACACACATATTGATAATATTGTGAACAGGGGTTTGAAGTTGCTCGAGTTTGTGAAGAGAATGCTTACAGATTTTAATTGTGGAGACTGTTTTAAAATGATATACTGCTCTGTAGTTCGATCCATCTTAGAATATGCGTCCCAAATTTGGTCACCTCATTATTTTACATACAAAGAAAAAGTAGAAAGAGTACAAAGAAAGTTTTTAAGTTTCATTGCCTTTAAACAGGGAATGCAGCAGGAGCGGTCTGTATATGATTATACTTCTGATGCTTTGAGGCTGCTACCATTGTGTGTGAGACGCATATATCTTGACCTCGTTCTACTTTATAAGATTGTTAACACTTGTATTGATTTTCCTGAACTACTCAATAATATTGGATTATCGGTTCCTCAAAGACCTTTTAGAGCGCACAATTTGTTTGAGGTGATATATCACTGAAGGAATTATGGCATTAACATTATTTGTTGAATGTGTAGGGAAATGAACTCAGTTCCTACCGAGATTGATATTTTTCATTTGCCAGTTAATGTCTTTAAATCGAAAATTTTACAATTTTTGAAAAACTAATTAATATTGTCAATTGTCAATACTTGTCTTTTGCAGCACTTTAATGCATTCTTAGATTTGTAAGTTTTTTAATTCTGACTGTTTTAAATAGTGTTTGTATTTTTTATTTTTTTAAATGGATTGTATTTATTTGATCCGTTAATATACTATACTATTATTATTATTAATAAAAATATCGAGAAATATATTTAAAAAAATGTCACATTCTGAAGAACTAACCTAACTAACTTAAGGTTGAATTATCGCGCGTTGCCAAGTTGTGATCACTGTACCCAACTACGCGTCAGATGTTTTCAAATTATTTTCATTTAAAAAATCTGTATTTTCTAAACAAAACGGTCAAAAAATTCCGGTTTTTTTCTAAAAAATTCACAATTTTTGGATCTACGTTGCATTAGTTTTGAAAAAATATGATAAAAACCGTTTTTGAGATATTCCAAAATGTATTGGTTTGGAAATAAAAAAAAGTCGCAGGGAACCAAATCCAGTGAATACGGTGGATGTTCCAATAATTCGAACTTTAATTCCACATTTTTGGCCATCGAAAGTGCGCACATGTGCGCTCGTGAATTGTCTTAATGAAAAAGGATTTTTTCTGTTCAAATGAGGACGTTTATTCCTTAGTTCTTGACTTAGCCGGTCTAATAACGACGCGTAATACTGTCCGGTATAGTAGTATATTACACATATCCCAAAAAACTGTGGTTATAACCTTGCCAGCCGACTTCACCGTTTTCGTCTTGTTCGAAACTCGTTCGCTTTTAAAAATTTACTGTTTTGACTGTTCCTTTGTCTCGGGAGTATAGTAGTCTATCCATGAGAGGTATCACTCATCGAAAATGCTCTGTCTCTTTCTAAGCGTGAGCCAAGGCGCTTCTATAGGATGCACAGTCTATACACCTTACTTTTATGTCTATAGGAATAGTGGAAACATTGAATTTTTCGCTAATTTTTTATATAACCTCCATTTTTAAGGTGTAGTGGGTAAAAAATCAAAATCTTAGATTTATGTACAAGGGTGGGACAAAAAGTTCACAAAATGAAGGGTTTGGGGGGGGGGGGGATGCGTCACTTCTTTTTACCTGCGCTAATTGAGTAACTCATTAGTACTATATATACCAAGTTTTGTTAAAATTGGGTTATTACTCGCAGAGATATCGTCAATTAAACAAGTCAATCTGGAAGAAAAGTGCAACTATGGAAAAAATCGAGTTCCAAAAAGTCATTTCCTGACAAATCAAGGAAAACCTCCTCAAGCCATTTTAGAAGAGATTTCTTTAGGGGGACTTTTCCTCCGGAAAAACGACGGTTTACAAGTGGCACACCCTATTCAAAGGAGAGATTCGCTAGAAAAGTTCGTACTGAAAGATGCCCGTGTGAAGAAACAACTCGCAGAAATGGTTGGAGTATCACTTACTATCATTTTAAATATCCTGCATGACCATCTTGGAATGTCATAGATGTGTACAAGATGGGTGCCGAGATTGCTCACGCAGCAGTAAAAGGAGCTGAGTAGCGTGTTGCGCGCGTTTGTAGCGAGAATAGAGATGAAATTTTGTGCCGAATTGTTACTGGGCTCATCATTATGAGCCTGAGTCAAAGCATGAGTCCATGCAGTGACGCAAAAAGGGCCACACCACCATCGACAAAATTCAAGGTGTCGCAGTCGGCTGGACAATTCATTGCTACGGTTTTCTGAGATTCAGAAGGAATACTGCTGATTGACTACAAAGACAGAGACGTTTCTATAATAGGAGAATACTATGCAGGCCTACCACAATGTTTAAGGAATGCTGTAAGAGAGAAAAGGCAAGGAAAACCGACCAAGGGTGCGCTGCTTCTGCACGACCACGCACCCATCCCCAAGGCTTCAGTTGCAATCGCTCCTATTCAAAAAGTTGGCTTTCAAATCTTGAATCACCCTCCCTAGAGCCCAGATTTGGCTGTTAATGATTATTATTTATTTCCAAAAATGAAAAAAGAGCTTTGACGGGACAATGAGATGAAGAAAGCAATTCCTGCCTATTTTAGGAAAAAACGGGAATCATTTTTTTTTTATGATATAAACAAACTTACTGACAGATCTGAAAATTTTATTAGGGTTAAGGGGGAATATATTGAAAGAGAAAAATAATATTAAGTTTAATTTCACCCTATAAGGGCGAATTTTTTGTCCTCTCTTCATATATAGTATAGTTTATAATTATACATTGCACAATACAATGCTGACTCGCTCAGATCATATAAAGTATCTTGGGGTGATATTTGATGAGGGTCTTTCTTTTGACCTGCACGTTGATAGTATTTCGAGCCGTGGTTTGACGCTTGTTGGTTTTATTAAACGCACACTAGCTGATTTCAGCAGTGTGCAGTGTTTTAAATCTGTATACTGCTCAATGGTTCGATCAGTCTTGGAGTATGCATCTTCAGTCTGGGCACCAAACTATGAAATATACAAAAATAAAATGGAGAAGGTACAGGTCCGTTTCTTGAAATTTGTTGCTTTTAAGCAACATGTGCCATTCAGTGTAATACGGGATTATATGAGCTTGTTATCATAATATAATAGACGCATCTATCTTGACCTAATATTATTTTATAAGATCATAAACTCTATGGTTGATGCTCCTGAATTGTTGGGGGTTGTTGGATTCTCTGTACCTCAGAGGGTGCTTCGGGTCCATAGTCTTTTTAATGAACCATACCATAGGACAAACTATGCGTTTAACACCCCAATGTCCAGAATGAGTAGGGAAATGAATTCACTGCCTAGGAATGTTGACCCATTTATACTCTCTCTGAACTCATTTAAGGGTTGTATTAAACATTTTTTAAGTAATTGAATTTTATACATAATAGACTGTAGTGACAGTATTATTGTTTTAGTTAATTGTTATTCTTTTAGTACTGATGTGACTTGTGATATTTTGTGATTGTTTCGTTTCAGATTTTATTCTTATTTGACATATTATATAAAATGGAATTTGTACGATTTATTGCCGTTAATAAACCATTATATATATATATATATATATATATATATATATATATATATATATATATATATATATATATATACCCACAATATTCCTTTGCTATACTTACACATACTGAAAGACTAACAAGCTTATTCGAAAGCAAAATCAAAGGCCTCAAATCTCTCACAGGAGTCCCCGAAATATCAAACCTCTCGAGATTCTTCAGATCTTCGCAGATGATCTTGAACGTGGCCTGATTCAGTTCGGTAAAGGATAAATTGAGGCTCTTCAGACATTTGAGGTTCGTTATTTTCACCATAAAACTATATCTAAACATGTCTATAAAGGTGCATTTCGAAAAGTTGGCGTTTACCATGTTCTCGAGAGACCAGTCACTTAAACAATCTGAAATGAGTTGAAGTTATATTAAACAGTGCCGTTAATGAAGGTAAAACTTTTATTTTCTGAGGAAATTTTATTATTATTATTATTATTATATATATATATATATATATATATATATATATATATATATATATATACATATATATGTTATGTCAGATATTCTCACGGGTGTCATGTGTAATCGAAGGTTTTTTTGGATTTTTTTATAGGTTTTTTGACCCATAACAATTTAAAAAAAAAAAAAAAACATCAAAAAATTACGGCGGACGTGATTCCAGGTGACTGAATCGTCTAAACAAAAAAAGAAAATACAAAATTAATCCTTGTTCAAGTGCCCATGGTCGGTACCGGAATCACTTTGATCGGTAATAGATTTTCCGATTTTTACCCGATTTTTCACCCTCACGAATGGTTTTTTTTTTCAAATGGCCGCCATTTTGTTATTTTTTGATGAAAAAAAAATCATTCCGGTACCGACCATAGACACTTGAACAAGGATTATTTTGGTATTTTTTTTTTGAGACGATTCAGTAACCTGGAATGACGTCCGCCGTCATTTTTTGATGTTTTTTTAAAAAAAATATTATGGGTAAAAAAATCCAAAAAAAATATTTTTGTATACTTAAAGTACGAATAAATATATGTGCAAAATTATAAAATGATATCTCTTTTCTTTCTATTAAAAAAAAATTACTAAAAAAATTTTTTTCTTGAAAAATTGTAACCTAAAAGAGCCCTTAACAGTCTTTTTGAATTTGGCTAAGGCATTTGATACTGTGCCTCACGACAAACTACTTACATTTTTACACAATTATGGCATGAGGGGAACTACTTATAAAATGTTTGAAAATTATCTTTCAGAACGTGTTCAAATGGTTACAATTAACAATATTTTAAGTGGCAGAAAATTTATAAAAATTTGTGTTCCCAGGGAACTGTTTTGGACCCAATACCTTTTTTTCTATATATTAATTCTTTGCTTAATTTAAAACAGAAGTGCTGATGGTTTCTTATGCAGATGGTACAGCAATAGTCATTTCTGGTGATTCATGGGAAAGTGTAAAAAGTAAAACTGTAAAAAATTTATCAAATATAAAAAACTGGTTACAAACCCAAAAATTAACATTAAACTTAGCAAAAACAATATATATATATATACAGGGTGATTCAAAAATCGATCACGAAACTTAAGGGGGTGATTCTACTTGACAAAATAAGGGTAGAGCTTCATATAATTTTTTTTCAAAATGTCATTCGTTTTCGAGTTACAAGCCGTCCAAGTTCAAGTTTTTATTTTTTGTTTTTTGAATTACTCGCTTACAGGAAAACCGATTTGACTAATATTTGAAAGATAGGCTAAGTCTTCTGCGCTTCATCATTTTAGTAACAATTCACATTGATTGTTTGCCGCTAGAGGGCACTTTACCTACATTGAAAATTGTTTTTTTGTCATAATTTTTTAGTGTTGACAGCTACAGTAGTTTTTGGCATAATTTCTGAAAGACTGATGCCAGGCCTTTAAAAAAGGTGCTCTTTATTTACATCGCTAAACCCAACGGTTTAGACGTAAATCACCCTTAAAAATTAAGTGGTAAATTTACTTTTCTCATTTCATTACCACCAGCTACCAGGTAAATAGCTATCAAAGTATACTAGAGCTGTCAGTTTAACATCAAATAAATTCGCTTTTTAAACTATTTAATTTATAATCTTAAAATAACTAATAATGGCTAATCAGTAAATATTCATATTATGGATTATTGCGATATACATTTAATTGATAAAAATTAATGAAACAGTACTAAACAAACTAAAAAAGATTCTCAAAATGTCCCCCATTTTCTTCCATACATTTCCTAACACTCTTCAAAAAATGTCGCCTAACTCGATGAAAAATTTCTGGTGTTTCTTTAATAATTTGGCACTTTTCGATTATCCTGAAGCGAAGATCCTCGACGTTGATTACTGGAATATCGTACACCAATTGTTTCAAATGACCCCAAAAGAAAAAATCCATAGGATTAAGGTCTGGTGACCTCGCTGCCCATGCCAATGGTTCACTTCGTCCTATCCATCGCTCAGGATACGTTGCATTCAAATACTGTCGGACACGTATACTAAAGTGGGGCGGAGCTCCGTCTTGGAGGATCCACATGTTGGCTCTTACTTCCAATGGCACATCTTCCAGATACAATGGGAGACGATTTTGGATAAAATCTAAGTATACGTCACCAGTTAATGGGCCATCAAAGAAATGAGGACCAATAAGGTAATCTCCTATTATCCCTGCCCACACATTTAGTAAAAATCTACGCTGATGTTTCGTTTCTACCACATTGTTTGGGTTCTCGTAAGCATATGTGTGGATGTTGTGTAGATTTGTTATGCCATCACGAGTGAAACCAGCTTCGTCAGTGAATAATATGACGCCAATTAATCGATTATCGTGTTCATACTTAGCTAGGATCTGATTGCACATTTCCAACCGTCTCGGCCGATCATCGTCATAAAGAGCCTGCACCTTTTTGAATGAAACGGGTAGAGTTGTTCTTCTCTTAGTATCCTCCATGAACTAGCCTGACAGAGCCGCACTTCATTCCCAATTTTTCTAGTACTAATACCTGGATTATCTTCAATAATTTCAAGCACTCTTTCTTCTTGTTGCACGTTTCAGGCAGTTCTAGGTCTTCCCCTATTTCCATTATAACTTTTAAAGGAACCACATTCCGCAAGCCTCCTGTGCACACTGGAAAATGTTTGAGCATGAAGGATATTTCTTTCCGGATAACTCTCCATATAATATCTTCTTGTCAACTCTGCATTACCATTTGCTTTTCCATAACAAAAATGGATATCACAATATTCGATATTTGAATATTGGTGATTAGCCATTATTAGTTATTTTAAGATTATAAATTAAATAGTTTAAAAAGCGAATTTATTTGATGTTAAACTGACAGCTCTAGTATACTTTGATAGCTATTTACCTGGTAGCTGGTGGTAATGAAATGAGAAAAGTAAATTTACCACTTAATTTTTAAGGGTGATTTACGTCTAAACCGTTGGGTTTAGCGATGTAAATAAAGAGCACCTTTTTTAAAGGCCTGGCATCAGTCTTTCAGAAATTATGCCAAAAACTACTGTAGCTGTCAACACTAAAAAATTATGACAAAAAAAACAATTTTCAATGTAGGTAAAGTGCCCTCTAGCGGCAAACAATCAATGTGAATTGTTACTAAAATGATGAAGCGCAGAAGACTTAGCCTATCTTTCAAATATTAGTCAAATCGGTTTTCCTGTAAGCGAGTAATTCAAAAAACAAAAAATAAAAACTTGAACTTGGACGGCTTGTAACTCGAAAACGAATGACATTTTGAAAAAAAATTATATGAAGCTCTACCCTTATTTTGTCAAGTAGACTCACCCCCTTAAGTTTCGTGATCGATTTTTGAATCACCCTGTATATATATATATATATATATATATATATATATATATATATATATATATATATATATATATATATATATATATATATGCTAAGTTTAATGTTAATTTTTGGGTTTGTAACCAGTTTTTTATATTTGATAAATATATTACAGTTTTATTTTTTACACTTTCCCATGAATCACCAGAAATGACTATTGCTGTACCATCTGCATAAGAAATCATCAGCACTTCTGTTTTTAAATTAAACAAAGAATTAATATATAGAAAAAAAGGTATTGGGTCCAAAACAGTTCCCTGGGAACACAAATTTTTATAAATTTTTTGCCACTTAAAATATTGTTAATTGTAACCATTTGAACACGTTCTGAAAGATAATTTTCAAACATTTTATAAGTAGTTCCCCTCATGCCATAATTGTGTAAAAATGTAAGTAGTTTGTCGTGAGGCACAGTATCAAATGCCTTAGCTAAATCCAAAAAGACTGTTAAGGGGTCTTTTAGGTTACAATTTTTCAAGAAAAAAATTTTTTTAGTAATTTTTTTTAATAGAAAGAAAAGAGATATCATTTTATAATTTTGCACATGTAATTTATTCGAACTTTAAGTATACAAAAATATTTTTTTTTTGGATTTTTTTACCCATAATAATTTTTTTTAAAAAACATCAAAAAATGACGGCGGACGTCATTCCAGGTTACTGAATCGTCTCAAAAAAAAATACCAAATTAATCCTTGTTCAAGTGCCCATGGTCGGTACCGGAATGATTTTTTTTTTCATCAAAAAATAACAACATGGCGGCCATTTGAAAAAAAAAAAACATTTGTGAGGGTGAAAAATCGGGTAAAAAGCGGAAAATTTGTTACCGATCAAAGTGATTTCGGTACCGACCATGGGCACTTGAACAAGGATTAATTTTGTATTTTCTTTTTTTTTTTGAGACGATTCAGTCACCTGGAATCACGTCCGCCGTCATTTTTTGATGTTTTTTAAAAAAAAATTGTTATGGGTAAAAAAACCTATAAAAAAATCCAAAAAAAATTTTTTTCTATACTAAAAGTACAAATAAATATATGTGCAAAATTATAAAATGATATCTCTTTTCTTTCTATTAAAAAAGCATTAATAAAAATATTTTATTTTTGAAAAATTGTAACCTAAAAGACCCCTTAAACATTTTTTATTGAAATTCAATTTATTGACGAAATCCGTTATTAACGTATGCATGGCGTCGGTAGTACTACACCCCTCGAGAAATCCGAACTGATTCTCAGACAAAATTTGAATCCGTTTCATAAAAGTCATCACTCTATTCTTAACGCATTTTTCAAAAAGCTTTGCAAAGTTAGTAATGAGACTTATTCGGCGATAATTGCCAACAACACTTTTTAAACCGGATTTATAGATGAGAGTAATTATTGATGTTTTAAACTGAGATGGCACAATTCCTTTTTCAAATATTAAATTATAAATATGTAACAAGGGTGTCAATATTTCTAGATGTATCTGGGTTATGATAGCTGCTTTAATACCATCATAACCAGCTGCGCTTTTATTTTTTAGAGACCCAATACGATTTATCAATTCATTTTTTGTAAGTGGGTGAAAAAAGAGTGTAGCATTTACAGGTTGATTAATATGGCATATATATATATATATATATATATATATATATATATATATATATATATATATATATATATATATATATATATATATATATATATATATATATATATATATATATACAGGGTGATTCAAAAATCGATCACGAAACTTAAGGGGGTGATTCTACTTGACAAAATAAGGGTAGAGCTTCATATAATTTTTTTTCAAAATGTCATTCGTTTTCGAGTTACAAGCCGTCCAAGTTCAAGTTTTTATTTTTTGTTTTTTGAATTACTCGCTTACAGGAAAACCGATTTGACTAATATTTGAAAGATAGGCTAAGTCTTCTGCGCTTCATCATTTTAGTAACAATTCACATTGATTGTTTGCCGCTAGAGGGCACTTTACCTACATTGAAAATTGTTTTTTTGTCATAATTTTTTAGTGTTGACAGCTACAGTAGTTTTTGGCATAATTTCTGAAAGACTGATGCCAGGCCTTTAAAAAAGGTGCTCTTTATTTACATCGCTAAACCCAACGGTTTAGACGTAAATCACCCTTAAAAATTAAGTGGTAAATTTACTTTTCTCATTTCATACCACCAGCTACCAGGTAAATAGCTATCAAAGTATACTAGAGCTGTCAGTTTAACATCAAATAAATTCGCTTTTTAAACTATTTAATTTATAATCTTAAAATAACTAATAATGGCTAATCACCAATATTCAAATATCGAATATTGTGATATCCATTTTTGTTATGGAAAAGCAAATGGTAATGCAGAGTTGGCAAGAAGATATTATATGGAGAGTTATCCGGAAAGAAATATCCCTCATGCTCAAACATTTTCCAGTGTGCACAGGAGGCTTGCGGAATGTGGTTCCTTTAAAAGTTATAATGGAAATAGGGGAAGACCTAGAACTGCTAGAAACGTGCAACAAGAAGAAAGAGTGCTTGAAATTATTGAAGATAATCCAGGTATTAGTACTAGAAAAATTGGGAATGAAGTGCGGCTCTGTCAGGCTAGTTCATGGAGGATACTAAGAGAAGAACAACTCTACCCGTTTCATTCAAAAAAGGTGCAGGCTCTTTATGACGATGATCGGCCGAGACGGTTGGAAATGTGCAATCAGATCCTAGCTAAGTATGAACACGATAATCGATTAATTGGCGTCATATTATTCACTGACGAAGCTGGTTTCACTCGTGATGGCATAACAAATCTACACAACATCCACACATATGCTTACGAGAACCCAACAATGTGGTAGAAACGAAACATCAGCGTAGATTTTCACTAAATGTGTGGGCAGGGATAATAGGAGATTACCTTATTGGTTCTCATTTCTTTGATGGCCCATTAACTGGTGACGTATACTTAGATTTTATCCAAAATCGTCTCCCATTGTATCTGGAAGATGTGCCATTGGAAGTAAGGGCCAACATGTGGATCCTCCAAGACGGAGCTCCGCCCCACTTTAGTATACGTGTCCGACAGTATTTGAATGCAACGTATCCTGAGCGATGGATAGGACGAAGTGGACCATTGGCATGGGCAGCGAGGTCACCAGACCTTAATCCTATGGATTTTTTCTTTTGGGGTCATTTGAAACAATTGGTGTACGATATTCCAGTAATCAACGTCGAGGATCTTCGCTTCAGGATAATCGAAAAGTGCCAAATTATTAAAGAAACACCAGAAATTTTTCATCGAGTTAGGCGACATTTTTTGAAGAGTGTTAGGAAATGTATGGAAAAAAATGGGGGACATTTTGAGAATCTTTTTTAGTTTGTTTAGTACTGTTTCATTAATTTTTATCAATCAAATGTATATCGCAATAATCCATAATATGAATATTTACTGATTAGCCATTATTAGTTATTTTAAGATTATAAATTAAATAGTTTAAAAAGCGAATTTATTTGATGTTAAACTGACAGCTCTAGTATACTTTGATAGCTATTTACCTGGTAGCTGGTGGTAATGAAATGAGAAAAGTAAATTTACCACTTAATTTTTAAGGGTGATTTACGTCTAAAACCGTTGGGTTTAGCGATGTAAATAAAGAGCACCTTTTTTAAAGGCCTGGCATCAGTCTTTCAGAAATTATGCCAAAAACTACTGTAGCTGTCAATACTAAAAAATTATGACAAAAAAACAATTTTCAATGTAGGTAAAGTGCCCTCTAGCGGCAAACAATCAATGTGAATTGTTACTAAAATGATGAAGCGCAGAAGACTTAGCCTATCTTTCAAATATTAGTCAAATCGGTTTTCCTGTAAGCGAGTAATTCAAAAAACAAAAACTTGAACTTGGACGGCTTGTAACTCGAAACGAATGACATTTTGAAAAAAAATTATATGAAGCTCTACCCTTATTTTGTCAAGTACAATCACCCCCTTAAGTTTCGTGATCGATTTTGAATCACCCTATATATATATATATATATATATATATATATATATATATATATATATATATATATATATATATATATATATATATATATATATATATATATATATATATATATATGTTGTTGCGTAGTGTTTCACGGATGGGAACATGTGATTCAGTATTAATCCGGGAATACATCCGTTCGTTGGTTTGGTTTCCTGTAGAAATTTGCAGACGTGTCGCCAAAATCCCATTTGGCATCTTCTGTGCTTGGTGGTTGTAGATCAACTGAAAGAAAAGTCAGCGTGCAGCGTGCTTTATACGCGGTCGCAGATAGTAGCGGTTGGTTGGCGTTGGCTCCGCCTCCCTCTCGAGCGCCACCGTTGGTGTCAGTTTAAGCGTGGCACGCGTGTCGGTACCATGGTCCCGCTTCAAGAGAGTTTTCCAAGTAGAGGGCAGATTCAGTGCATCGTCTCTCTTGTTTAGAGTGCCGTTCTTTTCAATTTCGATGGATTCACGAATCAATCTTGCCTGTAGTGTCCTATATTAGCAATTTGCTGGCCGGTGTCAAAATCAATTTTGTGTCCTGTCTCGTGCTGGTGTCGAAAAAGCGCCGATGTTGTCTGTTTGTTTCTTATACCGAGCTTATGTTCTTCTAGTCTAGCTGATATTCTTCTGTTGGTCTGGCCTATGTATGTTTTGTTGCAGGTGCCACATGAGACTTTATATACGCCTTGATTTTCTAGACTGATTTTGTCTTTGGATTTCTTAAAGAAGAGCCTATTGTTTTATGTGGTTTGTAGGCTGTAGATATGTTGTGTTTCCGGAGTAATCTGCCGATTCTGTCTGTGTGTTACATAAAAGGCACAACCACCAAGCACAGAAGATGCCAAATGGGATTTTGGCGAAACGTCTGCAAATTTCTACAGGAAACCAAACCAACGAACGGATGTATTCCCGGATTAATACTGAATCATATATATATATATATATATATATATATATATATATATATATATATATATATATATATATATATATATATATATATATATATATATATATATACAAACAAATTTCTCATATTTTTATACCAAAACTTACCTAATATGTCTCCAATACTGACATTCTTCAAATTAACCACCTCCAGATCGGTAATTTTTTGCTGCTTTAAGATTTGTAATCCACATTTAGTAACCTTGCAATTTTTTATCTTAACAGATTTCAGTTTGGTGTTACTCTCAGAAAATATATTGAGGGTGGCGTCACAAAGGATTCGTTTTTCCATCATTTTGTTCATTAGTTTCTCCGACACTTTGTTTATGAGGAAGATGTCGGGTCTCTGAATTTGTATCTTTTGTCACTGCGTTCGTCGTCATAACAATCGCTACCTAAGCGGAAAATTTAATTAAGTAAGTAAGAGATAATCAATATAGGAACACAAAAACGTTTGTAATAGGTTATTTATCTTAAAATTAGCTTTGCATTTGATTAGGTGAAATTTTATAGAAAATTTCTTTTCATACCCCCTATTTTTAGATTCCATGCAAAATTATAATATATTTCATTTCTATATCTGAGTCGCGTCAAAAAAGTACGATATAATGTGCGAAACGTTATAATCACTACATAGTATAAAACAAAGTCACTTTCTCTGTCCCTATGTCCCTTTGTATGCTTAAATCTTTAAAACTACGCACCGGATTTTGATGCGGTTTTTTTCAATAGATAGAGTGATTCAAGAGGAAGGTTTATATGTATAATAACATCCATTAAATAGTGGAGAAATACTGTTATTTTTGAGGTTTCTAATGTGATGTCGTTAATTATCATATTTTTTTCCGCTTACATTGCAAACGCAGGCTGAACCCTACGAGATTTATCAAAATAATGTATTAATTATTTGTACACATTGAAAAGGTCTACAGAAAACTCCGCGATGGTATATGTCTATCTCTCATGGATATCCCACAATAACATTTTTTTGTCATTTACTTTTACGACAAATAATGGCAAATTTTGAAGCGATTTTAACCAATACAGCATTAATCCTTATCCAATTAAATAGCTTAAATACATTGTTGATTTAATATAGATCTATATGGTCCTTTACAGCACAAGATTTAAATGAATATTTTCGAAGATATTACAGATTTAAAATTGCGGAAAGTAGCGCTTGCGGCGGTACTGGCCGACCGGGGCGGCGGCAGCGTGCCTATAAATAGCGCGTCGGAGGCCGATGTAATAATTGTTGTAAAAATAAAATAAATAGTCACAGTTTTTCTGTAGTGTATTTAGTATCAGCATTGCACCCGTGCGAAGCCGGGGCGGGTCGCTAGTAAAACATAAAACAGGAGTGAAAAGTGAACTTTTGAATTTTTATTATCAACCTATTACCCAAGAAAATGCCCTGACAAAATAATATATATATATATATATATATATATATATATATATATATATATATATATATATATATATATATATATATATATATATATAGACAGATAGATAGAGAAGTCTTTATTTGTTTCAATAAGTATCACAAAAAAAACGATAAGGGCATGGAACAATGTCAAAAAAAAATATCATTATAGAAAACTCAACATTTTTCTGCAAATAACTAAAGTTATATTTATCAGGAAGCAGATTTGTTTTATTTCTAGTAATGTAGTTATGTTTAAAAGATGCACCCTCAAAAATATCCCTGTTACCAACAATAAACATCACCGAATCCAACATGTACATACCTATAACCGTCAAAATATTGTTACTAATAAAGATATTTCTACAACTGTCTTGTTGTTTCATTGCAAAAATATACCATAAATATTTTTTATGCAGAATGAAAACTCTATTAATATCACAGGAATTACCCCAAAATATCAAAACCATATCTGAGTCTGGACTGTACAAATGCATGGTAAGCTGACAGAGCTACATATATATATATATATATATATATATATATATATATATATATATATATATATATATATATATATATATATGGTAAAAATTCGTAAAGTGTGAAAAGCATGGAAATTATGTTTTTTTGAAAAAATTTTGATACATACCCCCTATTTCGAGGTCGTAGAACACGATTCTGGCCTTGATTTTTCACTATTTTTCCTCACTTTCCCGGAAAAACTCAAAAAAAAAGCGTCACTTCTTAAAGCACTTTTATTTAAGTTAAAAACCGAATTTCCGTATTTATTTTCAATGGAACTAGTTAAAATATATTGTACGTAATATATTTCAATTCTTTTGCACAAATTTTAGCAAACCAATTTAGAAAAATTTATATTTTCAGCGCAAAATCAAAAACACGTCTCGGAAACGTCATCAACCGTCAGACTATCTAAACTGGCCGCTTAAACACGTAAAAAGGTGCAACGTTGCCAGATGTAAAATTTCTTCATAATATAAGCTATAAGATTTGTCCGTCTCAGTCAACAACATAGTTTATTTTTTTTTATTATTCAGAACAGTTTGTAAGTAAAAATAATCTAACCCTTCAAAATTATTGGTTGGTTTTGGTTAAGATAGGTTGGTTCAGGTTTAGCTTGATTTTGGTTAATTTGGAAAACAGAAACTAATCTAAATTAACCTAGATTTAAAGTTTCCTGGTATAAACTTTAAAATTTACCCATTACAGTTAACAACATAGTTTAATGTTTGTAACGTATAAAAAGGGGTACAATGAATCTTAACCTTCCAAAATTTTTGGTTAGTTCTGGTAAGTACAGGTTAACATTAGTCTTGGTTACTTTAAAAAACTGAAATTAACCTGAAACTAACCTAAATTGAACTAACCTGAACTAACCTGAACTAATCTAAATTGACCTATATTTATTAATTAAAAAATGTCATTGTTCAGCAGAGACCACGTGGAGGCGGGACAAGCTCCGCCACTCGACACTTTCTGCTAATGGACATAAACAATGTGATCAATTCATATTATCCGTTAAAACTACTGATATTTGGAGGGAAACAAACAAAAGCAATTATAATCCTTAAAACCTTTAATATGTAGAGTTAAAATCGCACATCGAAGTACTGGTATTTGGAGGGAGACAAACAAAAGCAACTATAATCCTTAAAACCTTTATTATTTAGAGTCAAAATCGCACATCGAAGGCATATACATAAGAGTAATTAATAGTACTTCAATAATCAATGGAAAGAAAAACATTCTTTTTGAAACCTTTCTTTCCAATACAAACAGAAAGAGAAGAATATTTAAAGAAATCGTTTTTGCAATCTGGCAACATCGCCGACTTCAACAGTACGCCATCTTTAGCGAACTATGCAAACTATTATTTTTTGGTGCCGGCCGTTTTTTTTTTGATTTTGTTGTGATTTTTGTCGTGGTAATTTTTCGGATTTTTTCGATAAAAAAAAATGCATATTTTTGAATTTTTGTATAATGCAGAAGCTCTATCACTGTGGAATTCGTTGTTATAACAAAAGTTTTAACGATTTAGTGAAAAAAATTGAACCTAAAGTGAAAAGTTATTTTCCCTGTTTTCCGCAAAATTGAGGAAAAATTATGGAAAACCGAGGTCAGAATCGTGTTCTACGATCTCGAAATAGGGGGTATGTATCAAAATTTTTTCAAAAAAACCTCATTTTCCTATCATTTCACTCTTTACGAATTTTTTCCCAAAATTAAAGATGGGCAAATTTGATTAAAATTTGTTTTAAACAAAAATTTA